>BGZK01000219.1:0-584134 GCA_005406025.1 Eumeta japonica
ATATAATCCGGTCACTATAGACATTTGAATTAACAAAATTAGGGCAAGCTGAAAATTGGTGGAGACCTTGGTTTACCATTCTAAATAAAACCTCAAAGTCCCCATCGATCCCGCGTGTGCGTTTCAATTATTCGGGGTCAAAGGTCAAAATTGAGGGTTTTGGGTTTTCTCGAAACGGTGAGTTTTTCGAAAAAGTACCTCAGATCAAATTTGTAGCTTTTCAAATTTTCTGTAAAATGGTCCTTATGGTTTTCAAAACCTAACCATTTCGAGATATCGCCATTTTAAGTGTCACGTTACACATGATATGCACACATTTCCACGCCACCTGTGAGGTAGTGTACTCAGCGTTTTTTTAACGTGGTTTCCCCAATAGGCCTACTCCACGAACTGCTCTATTGTAATTTTCAAGGGAAATGCTTTTTAATGTATAATGGAAATTGATAATGATAACTGTTATTAAATTTTACTTTAGTTTTCAATTTTTCTTGATAGTTTAATCGAGTCTCAAATTCTATTTCAACTGTCATGTCTTCGATTTCTTCTTCAGTCTTCTGGATTTAGTTCATTATCAGCCAAGAGTTTGAACTTGGTAATTGATAAAATGTTGTATGGCAGATGCGGATGTAGGAGGAAGACACGACAGTTGTACTTGTTTTTATTCCGTGTGTTCTTCTTCCTCGTGTTGTCGTTTAACAGCAACTATAGAATTTTTCCGGGTGTACGCTTTTCGACAATCCACGTGAATCGTAACGGATTTCTGAGTTCTTAAGAACACAGCAAAATCATCACCTCTCGCGACACTGGCCGCGATTAAAGCCGGCATTCGACTGACCTCAACTGTTGTATTTTCAGTCAAAAGTTTATTGCAAATAAAGCAAAAGTTCGACATTTTTGAAATATTTAACAGTACAAATAACGTAAATGGTAGACGCTCATAAAAATATGTATATTCACTTCAACCAAACGTTTCACACTAAAAAGAAGCAGGTATATGAACGACACCATGCGGACAATAGACTACGCAGATGTTTTCAAGGCCGTAAGGGTAGAGGGATTCAGTTAGGGACTGACTATCTTATGGGTCTATGTTTTAGGATGATATATTCTAAATAGAATAGTGTATTATACATAAGAAAGACACAATATGGATATTTACTTGTCTTGGATGCCTAAATACCTATGTACGTGGCTTATGTGTGCATATCATGTGTAACGTGACACTTAAAATGGCGATATCTCGGAAATGGTTAGTTTTTTGGAAAAAACCACAAGGACCATTTTTATAGAAAATTTGAAAAGCTACAAATTTGATCTGAAGTACTTTTTCGAAAAAACTCACCGTTTCCGAGAAAAACCCAAAAAACCTCAATTTTTGACCTTTGACCCCAGATAATTCGAAACGCACACGCGGATCGATGGGGACTTTGAGGTTTATTTAGAATGGTAAACCCAAGGTCTCCACCAATTTTCAGCTTGCCCCTAATTTTTGTTAATTGGATCCTATTTTTATGTCTAAAGTGACCGAACTAATATGCATACTAAGGTTTGAATTACCAAATTGAAGCTTTTTAATTTACACAGAAACAACAATAATGTTACAATTGAAATTAAATATATACTGCATTGGTATGTCGGTGATATGGTGTGCGGCGACGCGATCTCAAAGATCGTACCCGTTAGAAAATTATTAGATCAATTAATGAGGCAGTACACACACACACAGACACACACGCACACACGCCTACGCACACGCGCACGCACTTTTAAGAACTTGAGCCCAGATTGAACTCATGTTCGTGGACTGGGCGTGGAGGCCGAATGCCTCACATGCCACATACTGGCATGTGAGGCCAGTATGTGGCCTCACATGCCTCACAACTCAAAATCTACATCTTATATATATTGTGGAGCGTAATTCTGGGGAGCGTCCTTCTGGATCTTTGATGAAGTCCATGAATTCAATTATTCAAATAAAAGGTAATTAGAAGACCAGTACTTTTTGATAGATTCTTCAATGTCTCTTTTTACGAATTTCAGTACGGTATTTCTATTGTATTACTTATACCTAATAATCCACTTTTCTATCACTATCGAAGCTTGTGTATTTGGGCATCAGCCCTCGTCTACTCTCTTCTATGTTTCACTATCTACTACTTCTCTTGTCTTTCGCAAGCTTGTATTTTACTATTCTATTGCACTTTCGTAATCAAATTTTTGAATCGAATGCGGACCCTCATTTGCGAAACTAAGCACGGAAGCCGGACGCCACGCATGCCACTTACCCCTAGCCTAACTACACATATATATATATATATATATATATATATATATATATATATATATATATAATATACAAGTCTACAAGCTCAAAAATGGATGAGTACCTTGCTGCATTCTTAACTTCAAGCAATTTTAAAATTTTCCACATTACATTAATTCAAAATGTTTTCATTGAGTTGCGGATATCGTTTCTTAAAAGTTATTGGACGAATAGCCTCGTTTACTCAAAATCATCTGACATTTATCTACGGCGGGTTGCTCGCTACCGACGCAGTCGCCCCCTGACGTCGTCACGTGCCGGCGAACTTAACCTATTCATTCATTACAGGGAAGCGATCGTTCATTAGCCGAACGGGTAACCTTTGTTGGGATGCGAGTAACGAACGTTACGCCATCATGAACATACTTTTACCTACATTGCTCTTATATTAATATACGAAGTTGTTGTTGCGATATGTTTTACCTAGTTTATAAAACTATTAGATCACCCGATTACCAAACTTACCCATATTCCTTTTATTTCTGATTGAGAGACCTTATAAGCTCTCCATGCTAACACACTACGATTTTTAGAGTGGTGACTTTTATCGTGACCATAAGGATGACAGTGTCCCATACAGACGGCTTAACGTGTGCTTTGAGCGAGCGAAGCGAGCGGTTACATTTCATAGAAGTTTAAAACTCATTAGTCGATTCGTGGTTATGATCTAACACGCTACCTTCTGGTTCGACGGCAATGCCATTAATCACGCTGCTACCGCTGTATAGACATAGTGTGGAATTGTATTTCGAGTATCTCATTTTGGAACTGGTGATAGCGATAGCATCCTCATCTAGTAGAAGATACGAAATGGTATTTTGCGTGACGCCCTAGAGTAGACTATCTCTATAGAACTCTCCCTTTCGTTCAATACGTTGGCACGAGATGGATAGAATGCCCTAGAAGGAAATAAATGTAGGACCGCCGATAGTGTGCACCACTGAACACTATTCCTCCAATTCAGGTCAAGATTGAAATTATCCGTCATTGCATGTTTCGATGGCAAAGCAAAACATCGTGACGAGACTTGGGAGTTTCATCCTTGGCCTTAGGCCTGTATGAGGGCGTAGTGCTCCCTTTTATGCGTGTGCTATGTTTGTATAAGCGTAGGAGGTGACGGGAGAATGTACTCAAAGGTTTCGGAGTCGAATACGTGATTAAGTTGTCGTTGGTAACAGTACGTACTAATAATTCCGAGAAACACAATTATGGCGCAGTTTAATTTTACATGCAGCAGTATTGTATTTTAATGAGATATTATGGGCGATAACTCATTATTTATTTGATATTTTTGAATGGAATCTGGAGGATTCTCGCTTGTTTTTTTAATGGAATATTAATAAAAAAATAATTATAGATATAAAATAGACGCACAATAAAATAACATAGTCATTAAAATGCATTTACAGCTTTTCTCGAGTTTTGTTAAAATGCGTTTGACCGCTATAGATTTCCTATTAATTTGAATAAAACTGGACTTACCTGAATTATACAAATTTTTGGTGTTACAAATGTTGAAAACCGAAGAATGGTAAAATTTTGAAAGTTTTTAAGTTATATTTAAAAAAATAAACAACATATATTAAAATAAATAAAACGTGCTCAATATGTTGTGTCATATAATTTATACAACAAGAAAATATTTAAACTATACCTCCATTCCATTCTGCTTAAATACTCACAAAAAAGGAGCATTATATTGTATGTAGGAAACTTTGCATGATTTCTGTTTTCTCTTAATGTCAATGAATAGTGTTAAATGCAATTTGAAATACGCTAACGTTTTGTTTACAATGTGCATTAGAATAATGGAAGAATGCAAAAAATAAACATACAGTTTTTTATTTGTCCATCTTTTAGGCAATATAATTGATAACTATTGAATCAATCAAACTGATTGACATAACAAGCCCGCAAGCATAAATTATTGATTTTGCTTGCAGTTGCAATCAACTAAAGAGTCAAATGTCTAATTAGAATTGCTTGCATAGTGCCATGAATTGACAACTTATTATTATATATTACGAATTACATATTTCGGTCACATTTCGAATGACGACTTATTATTATATAATACAATATTGTGTTGTGTAAATTTTTTGTAGGAAAAGCTACCTCGTTATCTTTAATGTTCTGCTCTGAAAATGAAGATTCTAATTTTCGTCATCAAAAAAATATGGCCAAAATATGACCACTTATGCTTAATATTTTGAAACTCGTAAATAAATTAAAATTTACGAAGTATTTGCCATCGATATTGAATTATGAAATTTGACATTAAAGGTCTGCTTAAGTAAAGGCAAAAATCACCGATATTCAGATTTTTATATATTACAACACCGGTATATATTTTTTATATTTACAAACTTACGTATACAATTAAATTGGGGACAGCGATGTAGGTCAATATACAAAAGAACATTTTTTAATTTCCAGCTAAAGAAATTTAAGATCTTCAAAACATCGAATATTTGAAAAAAAAAATCAAAGAATAATTTTATAAAAAAAAAACAAACGATTCAAATTTCTTGGGGCCAGTATTTTGTCAATGTCAGTATCGAAAACAAAAAAAAATATCGAGGCTCTTGATGCATGAATTATCTATAAAAATAATTGAGTTTGTTCGGAACTTACTGACAGTGAGTTCAATTCACACTTTTTTTTAATTCTAGTACGCTAAAATAATATGTCTTGCTATGTTAACGTATGCCACATGATTTATGTTTGTTTTTCATAAACGACCAAGCAGAGATAAAAATCTGAGGAACATATCTATGTTCCTGTTTTCTGATCAAAAACACCTAACACAAGCATTTATTGCACTCATTTCGCACACACACTCTGAGTCAATGCTAGACGACCCATTCCGCACAGAATGTTTCAAAATCGCATCATCCATAATTTTGGTAGCGTTTGAAAATAAATTTATGTATGCATTACATATTTAATATCTTTACGTCATAACAAGCTGGAAATCAGTTAAGAAACCATTTCGTGTGAAATTTTATATTAAAAATTCCTTTGAGTTTCATGTCAAAGTTGAGTACTATGTCCTATTTAACTTTTAAGTCTAAGTTCAAAATTACGTAAATAATAGTAGTCAAGTGAATTCGGCCAGTGACATTTTTTTTTGTTTTGAAATCGCTTATCTAACTCGTAGGATAATAAATATACCGAAAAAATATCATTTTTTGCCTAGATGTCTATGGTACAATTTTTTTCTCAGATTCCGTATTAAACCCTTTCCGTATTAAGATGAATTCATTAGGATTCACCACTGTACACTGGATCTCCTTTTGCATATTTATCACTAGCCGAAATTCATTTACATTTTTCCTATTTGAACGTATATTAAATTTTAGGTTTGGTTTTTAAAACACGAATTAGATGTTTGAGTTTAATTTGTTTATTAGCACTGAAAAAATGGGTTAATTAATTTTCAGAAGATGAAAGGGGATTAATTGCCTTGCTCGTCTTTAATCTTTTTAAAAGGGAGAAACTTGACGAGGCTACACGGGAATAAATGAAATTTTTATACCTACCGCCGGTTAATGAATGCTTAATTCATTTGCAGGTATAAAGCCGCTGAAAAAGACATTTTTGAATACACGATATCATAATCACATAAAATACCTCAAAGAGATACTACTTACAGACTAGTCCAGAAATTTGTATTTCTGTTTATTTTAAGTTTATACAATGAACGATTTGTTTGTTGGTTTACGTAGAATCTGAAAAAATATTCCGTTTAAATTTATAAGTAGTTTGCATTTGTTCGTATTTAAATTAGCTGCTTTTACTGTCAGTGAATTTCGCAGACCGAGCAAAAGGAAAATTGCTGTAATTTTTTTAGCGGTCGTTATTCGTTTACATCCACTTTAGATTCCGTAAACGGAGCAGACCATAGAGTGCCAGCGATTAGAATGAGCGTTTTATATTTCCAAATCCACATTTACTGTCTCGGTTTTGTGTCCGCTTCCTCGAGCCCCTGATCATCGTTGGCACCGCGCGTTCACTGCCATTATTCTACATTTATTGCATGCTATTTATATGGCTATCCTTTTATTTTGCATTTTCTAAGGCTTTTCGGTTTCAGTTTTTAAAATAACAGCTTCACTAAATTCGTAGCGTATTAGATAGTAGAACGTACTAGACTAGAGTGCTTTGAAGACTAGCTTTTCTACTCAACAAAATCACTTAGCAATCAACTCATTGATTGTTGTCATTGTCAATGGATTTAAATGTATTTCATGATATCATAAAAATCATATAAATTCACTACGCTAGTACAATGTTATAGACATGTTGATGGGCAATAAAAACTTACTTTATACTATGTAAAAAAGTAGATATTTCATTTCGTCTTCAGCGATAGTATTGGATCAATAGATTGCATCTGTACTGAGTCATCAATCAATCAAACAATTAAAATAAAAACAAAAAAAAAATATGTAATTGCCTACGAAGGCTGCCATTTGTGTCCTGAATTTTTAAAAGAAAAAAAACATCTATCAATTAAAATGGTTTCATTGCCTTTCAAAATATTCGCCATGATGATAGATGGACTTTTGCATACGCTGAAACCGATTTTTATAGCGCTTTTTATATTCTGATTGAGGTATCTTCAAAACGTGCATTTTGGACGCATCAACGGCCTCTTCGTGACTTGAAAAACGTTGACCACGTAATTTATACTTCACGCTTGGGAATAAGTAGAAATCGATGGGTGCCAAATCGGAGCTGTACGGCGGATGACCCGTCAATTCGAAAAACTGATTTACCTTTAAGTTAGCATAAAGGCAAGATCAACAAGCCGTTTCCAGTCTCGATACCGAACCGCTCAGCCTCGATCTCGTACAAAGGAAAAATTGCCATCAATGATATGTTACTATCACTGCCGATTCGGAGCTCAAGCTCGAAACTGCACCTCGCCCTGCTTACTTAAGAATGCCCAACAGCAAGAAAATGAAAGAACGTTGTCACAAGCAGAACGCGGCGTTCAAGAATATTCACACCGTCTATGCGTCACGAACAAGAAAACCGGACTATCATCCCTGGTAGACACGGGAGCCAATATATCCGTCCTACCCAGAATAAAAGGCTTCACCGCCACATCTCTACCATCCAAGCTCTACGCCGCAAACAAAGCAGTAATTTCAACCTATGGGGAAAAAGCGCTGGAACTCGATTTCAACCTACAACGACAATACAAATGCAAATTTACTGTGGCAAACGTATCAAAGCCTATCCCTGGAGCCGATTTCCTCAAGCATCATCAACTTGTCGTAGTACTGAAAAGCAAGAAATTGATGGATAACGTCAGCAATCTCAAAACCAATGAATACCTAAAAACCTTGAATATGTCTGTAACACGCAGCATTGATTCACAAAACATTATCACAGCATCTTAGGTGAATTTCCCAGAACCACAAGATTAACAGAAATGACGCTATAGAATAAAATCGAAGTCCAACATTTTATAGAAAAAGAAGACCAACCTGTACACTGTTGAACTCGCCCGATACCTTCACATTGATATGAAAAAGTCAGAATGTACTTTATAGACCTAAGAGGCGGAGACGGAGAAGGACAAGAGTTTATGATCGTCACGGCTCGACGTCGTACCGAAAAAGAACGGAGATATGTGAGTCTGCGGGGACTACCATCGTTAAAATGCCATTACAAAATACCCCTCGTCAGAGAATTCACTTACCAACTCTTCGGAAAAATGATATTCAACCTCAAAAATGACCTCAACCGCGTCTATCAGCAAGTAAAGTTTGTGAAGAGGATATAAAAAGACGGCCATAATAACACCAATGGGATTATTCGAATTCCCTCGGATGTGCTCGGGGCTGAAAAACGCAGGCCCGACATTCCTACAATACATACGCCAAGTACTTATTGGACTACATTTCGTTACCCCCATTCATCGAAAACGTCTTGATTGCATCAGAAAGCGAAAAGCAACATCGTGAACATCTACGAATAGTATTAGGAAGACTCGAAAAGCACGGAGCCACAATCAATTACGCTAAATGCAATATTGTCCAGCCAGAAGTAAAATTCCTCGGATACATTATATCAAAAGAAGGTATCAAACCATCACTAGAAAAGGTTACACACATCATAGACTATCCTAAGCCCTAGACTATCGAAGAACTTCGACGCTTTCTCGGAGTGTTAAATTTCTATCGTGAACGTATACCTAACGCCACGTCCATACAATCGCTGCTCACTGTATACCTACATAATGTCAAAAAGCAAGACAAAACTGAAATTCAATGGACCGAAAAATCATTGCAAGCATTCGAAGCGTGTAAAATAAGCATAAGCGACGCCCTTTAACCGCGCACCCGTTATATTGAGCTCCGTATGCATTATTATACGACGCTTTCGACAAATCAGCCGGCGCAGTACTACAACAATACATAAACAGAAAATGGTAACCACTAGGATACTTTTCAGAAAAAAAATCTCAAACGCACAATGCAGATATTCAACATACGACCGAGAACTCCAAGCGATATACATGGCTGGGAAATACTTCAGAAAAATGTTCGAAGGACGACCGCTCATCACATACACAGGCCATAAGCGAGATAATTTATTCAATGTAACGTCAACTAATGAAACGCCAAGAAGAGCAAGACATTTGTTTATCAATTAATTCACAACTGATATAAGACGCATAAGCTAAACGAAATATCGTCGCCGATGCACTCAGCCGCGACGAAACAATATCTGACCCAACAACAATCGAATTGAGTCGGAACAAATAAAACGATCCTACCATAATAAAACTACTGCAGCAAGATAAAATATTAATGAAAAAAATATCATCCCAAATACGAACACCGAAATATACTGCGAAACATCGACGTCAAACATTCAACTGTATATTCCGGAGCAATATTGCTATGAAGCATTTAAAAGTGTTTCAATATAAGTCACTCCGGCACACGCACTACCCGCAAGATGACGCCACGAAAATATTGTTGGCCATCGATGAACGCCGACATTACGAAATGGACAAGAAGCTTCTTGTCTGCAGCTGCATACACTGCTAGAAAAACAAAATAGAGCTACACACATCCAACGTTATTTCGAATTTCCCGCCAAGCGATCGATTCCAACAGGTCAGACCGCTACCCATTACAAAGCAAGGGCACCGTTATCTCATCACTATGGTCGACTGACAGTCGAAATGGCCTAAAGCGATACCTACAGACAGTATGACAGCCGAAAACGTAGCGGATACTGTCTACCGACACTGGATAGTACGATTTAGATGTTCTACAACAATCACAACCGATCTAGGACGTCAGCTCGAGAGCCAGATATTCAGTAACCTAATAAAATTGATGGGCATCAAGAAAAATAGTACTACAGCATACCATCCGAAAAGTAACGGTATTGTGGAACGATAGCATCGTACACAAAAGACCGCATTACGCACCAAGCTATCGAAGTCTAATACATGGATAGACGAACTACCTACAGTACTACTGAGTCCGCGAGCTACTCTAGGCACAGACGCCGAAGTTAACCCAGCTGAGGCTACAACCTCCGATTACGCACGATGAACTACAGCTACGTCGAAAAATTGCACTCAATAATTAAAAAAAAGGCCGCAGCCTTCTACAATACATCACAATAAACAGCGCAGATTGGTACATAAAGACTAGCAAGTCCGCAGCCACTTATATAACCGGCTCGACGTGGAAAAGAAATCACTTCAATCGCCCTGTGAAGGACCCTATCGCGTTGTGAAGCGATCGAATTACATATTCACATTACAATTACTTGATCGCCAGAAAAATATATAAACCGATTGAAGTAAGAAGTTTATTATAGAGCGCAATTTCCACGGACGTACCGTAACTATTTTCAGAATTGTCCTCAATGTTTCACATATACGTTGTAAGTCGCTCCATAAATAAATTTATTTGGGTGCATGTATCTTTTTTTTTCATTAATAATAATGAGTTTATTTATATTAATTATTTAATCGTTATTTTAACAATAACATAAATAACGAAAACTTACGTTTAGGTATTTATTATATACGCATATTCAAAGCAATTTAATCCTGAAAATAATAATAATAATAATCCTTTATTCGGATCTCAAAAAAACAAAAGGAAAGTAAGTATAACATCTCAACATTAACTTAACTAAGACATACAATATTAAATAATTAAGAAAAAATTAATAAAAGGCTGAAAGGACGACCAACTCAGCAAAACGCTGCAGCTTGAACCACAGCGCTGATTTTCAGCTGGCCTCTGAAAACTTAAAATTAGTGCTGATAACTGTATAAAACAGAAATTTTGTGCACACAAAATAAGGAAGCTGTGCTAAGGACCTTGTTTCGCGCATTCTTAAGACGTGTTAAGGCACATAAAACAGGAAAGCGGAACGCTTCTGTCTGTGTTAAGCACGTTACGTCCATTCTCACTCCATCAGCTCCGCGCAAACAACCTTATCCCCTCGTGCGGAGTCGCAAGATGCTTTAGAAGCGAGAAAATATCTTTATTGTTCTATTTACTTCTTTCTGTAGTCGGTGAAGGCGCACGAAATCTGTTTTTCTAAAAACCAAGCCGATAACTCACCGCTAACTCGTAAAAACAAACGCATTACCAGTCGAGGGGAAATATACGTATCACACGTATACTAAAACAATATGCAAATTAATTTTAATGAAGTCATTGAAATTTATTGCCATACTGAGCACAAACTGAATTATAGTTAAAAAATAAAAAAAAAAAAACAACTACAACTGCTACAAAAAATAAGTTACGGTCATGCGTATAAAAACTTATAACGTTTTGATGATTGATTATAAAATGGAAATAAAATGTTGAAGATTATCCATCTCGCAAATTGGCATGGTTTTAACAATGCGAGAAAGAGAAAAACATTTAATGCAGCCCAGGCAGAAGTATTAAAATTGTACTTGAGTATTAATGATAAAAATACAGTTCTCCATTAGCCAAGTTTTTAACCTGCACACAAAGACTAACAACTTATGATTTTTCATTGATAACTCTCTGCTGGGAATTGCTGTAATGAAAAGTATTTAATATGATATACCTATATTGTTATGTACTCGCAAAAATATTAAAAAACAATCTGCCGTGTCTTAAATCAAAATGAGAATCATAAATTTGAACTATCAACATCAAATTGTGCTATATAATCGTTTATAGGATTCTCCATTACATCTAGTGGAAAAGAACGAAACCATTATTGGATTATTTTCTTGTCTTTCTGTCTCTCTGTTGATCTGTTTCTCTTTTAAAGTTTATTTTCTCAGAATCTAGTGTAACAAAAACTTGAAATTTAGTACATATATAAAATTTGATGATCCAGTCAGGGATATAAATCGTAAATATATTAATTTTGATCTTCAGGTGTTAATTTTGGGAGCAAATCAGAAATGAGCGCTAAAAAAATTTTTGTGAAGTGCATCACGTTATACATCAAACATAAGAGCATTTTATGAAAAGTAGTAATACATTTTAGGATTAATTTCTAAATGTGTAGAATAAGGTATAATATATTATACGAAAATCTAGTATTCTTTCCTTATCTCCGAAATCATAAAACCTAATAATTTGAAGAAAAAAATATATGTGGAATACAGTGTTTCATTTACACTTTTCAAGAAAACGTAAACAAAAATTCGTATGTCATAAAATTTCCTAGGGAAATGGAAACTATTCGAGAAAAAAAATGTTTTACTTATTTTAATTAAAGAGTGGTCTTCTTCATTCTTTTTTCTGTTTCTTCACAAGCTTCACAAACTTTAATTCTTTCATTTTCACAAGTTTTTCTTAATTCTCCACTTGAAAACGAAAAGCCATACTGAAAAATAAATGTGCACACATCTCTTATTTTAAGATTAGAATAGATCCAGAAGGCCAATGATCGTTCAAATTATGAAAACGTAAGCTTATTGCTGTAATTTATGAGACGAGACCCCCCAACCCTCAGCTTGTAATAAAGTCCCTCATCCTCCAGAAATCTGAGACAATACTGAGCACGTCAAATAAGGTCCGCACCGGGTCGACGGCGGAGGCGCGGCGGCCCCGAAGTTCCTCAATATTTTATATGAAAAACACTCACGAGCCCGGACTTCATACTCGGGAGCGATTTCTTTTTGGAGCCCAGTTGCGCGTTTGAAATTAAATTGCCACAAATTATACTAATGAGCGGACAGTTAACCTCCACGAGTATTTTGTTTTCGTTCTGTTTGTGTTTTATTTGATATCATTTTATATAAATACGGCAGTGATCACGATTTTCAGAGATCGGTTAAAAGTAACAAAATGATGTTTTAGTAAATAATAAGCAACTAATTCGCGTATTTTTTTAATTATTTGTGCGGACTTCCCATTGTGAGTTTTATGGATTTATGGACTTTTGCTAACGAACCACTTAAAATGATCATAATATTGTAAAAATTATTTGTATTCGTATATACACTATATTTAAAAAACGGTGGCGAAAATATAAGTTATTATTAGCCCATAAAAATATAAAAGTGAATTTTATTCGAATGCAATGAATATAAAAAAGGACCAACTGCGTACCGGGCCACGCGCAGTGTAGGGTTCTGTAGTTGCCTATTCCAATAAATAGTTTGATACTTTGAATATATGTATTAATTGTGTTCACGTTTAACAGCTAATAACGTCTAAAAACGGGCCCACATAGGACGGGTGTGAATCATGTTATGATTTTATATTTCCATAAGTTTACATGATTCATAAGCTTATATTTGCCACCTGTTTTACACAACCAACAATTTCAACTAACTAATTTTCAATGGATCTCAATTTGTACGACATTTTGCTTAATACTTTTCCAAGTACGTGTTATAATTTGGTCTACTATCACTTCTTAACTTGTAAAGGCTACTTAGCTGTGACAATTTTTCTTTGAATTTCGTTATATATACTATTGCCGCTAATTTTTTCCACATTTACATGAGTAACCACTTTGCTGGGACACTTGACTGTAAGAAACATTAGCGCTTTAAAACTTCATACTTCGTAAACACATCACTAAATCGAAAAATGTTTTCCACAGACCCGCATGTTTTTGAATGAGCTATCCAAAAATACCCCACGCCATAAGATAGACGAGAAAAAGACTTCATCCCCAGTTATCTAAATTTTTTTTTTCAGGAGTTATCCTAAATTTTTTTTTCAAGAGTATATTGTACTGCTTTGTCGGCATGATTGATATGTATACTCATACCGTATTACAGTACTAGGAATGTCTGAGCTAAATCGCGGATAAACAGACAGACAGACGGACGAATGGATATGACGAAACTATACGAGTTCTTTCTTGACTTTGGAAAGCAAAAAATAAAGTCAACTCATTGTACTATACAATAGAATAACTATAGGAAAGTTACGATAACTTTTAAGCTTGTATTAAATTTCATCAGGTAATTTATGGTTTAATAGCTTTTGCAAGCGAATCCGTCCGCGTGGACAAGGAATCTTGTTGAAGATATTGAACTAAAATAAACTTACTCATGAACGTTAAAATTCCAGGTGATCAGGGAGCTTTAACAATATATGTCTAGCAATGTGCCTAGATAAGCAATACAAATTTATATAAATAATACTTATTAGAATTGAAAACGTCCGATATAAGCGAGGGTTTCAACTAAGACCATTTTTTGTGTTGTTGACGAGCAGTAAAGTTAGTAATGAAAGAAGGTTGTTAGGTAATCGATAATTAACTCATCTCAAACGTTATATGAATTTGTAATTTTTTGATAATAAATTACAATCGCTGTACAATAGGTCTCAGAAAATTCAGTACGATCCCCGCTTTTCGATGATTAATATGAGATGATAAAATGCGTTCACGCATGCCAGTAACTGGCGTGATTGAATTTTAGGCGCTACTGATTATTGCTCTTAGTGAACACCCCTAGCTACAGTCCCTTGCTGTAAGACGAGGACAACATGATATTTATTGCAACAATCATGTGTAAGATTACATATGTGCGTATTTATTGTCTAATGTCATATTATAATGCTTCCATTTCACATGAATAACTTATTTAATAATTATGATTAAGTAATAAAAAACGTTCATAAACATTAATAATATGCTTTATTTGTGCATTTTTTTTATTAGCGTGGGTAATTTCGTTGACACTTCATTTTGTATTTTTTACGATCGCTCTTGGTTTGCCTTTTAATGATGATATTTGCTGTAGCCTAGTCCGTGCCCATAGCCCAAACCATGTCCAACGCTGAGACCGTGTCCATAGCCCAAACCATGTCCATAGCCCAATCCATGCCCGAATCCCCATCCATGACCGTACCCCAAACCACCGTGGCCCCAACCACCGTGCCCCCAACCATCATAGCCCCAACCATCGTATCCATGGGCAAGGGAACCTACATATGGGCCGACTAATCCATAACCGCCCCATCTGTGACCCTTGGCAAGTCCAACGGGCAGGGAAGAGACGACTGGAGTAACAGTACGGACGACCGGGGCGGTATAGACGGGAGCAATGGCGGTTTTAATAATGGGTATGGGAGCAGCTTTAACCATGCTGGCGGTGGAGATCGCGGCCGGAGCGATTATTGGTGCGGCGATCACCGGGGCGGCTGCGGCGTATCCGTAGTGACCTAATGCAGAAACAATTTCGATGAAATATTGCAGAAATAATTAATCTTCGTCTACGGAAATATTCTTTCATCTGACATGAAAATTTCAATCCGACTTCAGTGAAAATAAATATTAAAATGGATTAATTCATACTTTAAGTCATACTGTTCAAGTAGAAGTCATTCAAATATTTTTGGTTACGAAATTTGCAACCATAGCAAATATATCAAACTCAAATATACTTTGAAATTTAAGTTTTAATAATTCTAGAAATATAAAAATAAATAAATACATTTATTTGACAGAGAATTTACGAAAGTATACCAGTATAACGGGTATACTTTCGTAAAATCCTTATCAAATTAATATTCGTTAGTTGTTACGTTTATAATAATTAATCAATCCATCCAATTTTGTTGGTTTTGGTTTCTTATGATTTAGTTGTCGATTGAGTTTAGACAAGTTTTTCTAGGACTCCTTTTGAAGGTCCTTCTAATTCTAAATCTTATTTCGTTCATCGCTTCGGAATGGCCTGTCTATTCATTAATTTTTTTTAAATCCCACTATCTGTATAGTTATAATAATGAAAGTTTTAAATACAAGTTTTGAATAACATACAAAATCAATAATTATTGATTCGTATTTTGAGATTTGAGATATAAACAGAAAGAAAAGATGAAACATACCAAGACCACCGTAGAGCCCTCCGTGACCTAGACCGAGAGCGCTGCCGCGGCACAGGCCCGCCGCCACCAGCACACACGTCACCTGGAAACCCGGAAATACCAGAACGAAGGGGTGAACAAGGAAGAAAAGACAATGAACACTACATTTTGTCGAGGTTTCCATTGTATTTAGTACTTTTTCCACATTTTAAAATTACTAAGTAACCTTGTTCGTCCGATTTCCGATATAAAAAGGGAACTACATTTTGCTGTACATAGGGTCGTAAAAGACGACTACGTGACTGACGTTTAATATTTTAACAGCTACCAATATTTGAATAATCGCCGATTAACATAATCTCAAAATCAATGAGTCGGTCTAATAACTGAGGGTTTGATCCTGTGATTGTTAATTCCCTCCTCTTCTCGAGAATCAGAACAGTCTCATAGACAAAATATTTTTCCTGTTGTGAACTGTATAAGGAGAAGTTAGGTGTGTTCGGAACGATGATGTATTAGTATCGAACACCAACAAATTAATTTAAAAAAATATTGATACCACAAATTTTTTAAATACCTTTAATTATATTTCAAAGCTTGTTGAGGATTTCAGTATAAATGATTAACTAACCATCAAATTTTTAATTTTCCTCAAATGATATGTTCTGTTTTTTCCGAGGACCAAAGTTGATTAAATTTCGGAAGAGAACTATTTAATATTCTGATACTTATTAAAAAAAGGGGTACAATCCCGAAAATCGATCCAACTAAAAATTAGAAACGAAACGATATCTTTCAAACCAAGCAACCAATTTTAATGCAGTTTACGTTATTTAATGCTGTTTCCTAAGTCCAAAAAATGTAACAAAACATAAAAATCGACCCGAATTCAAGTTATAAAGCTACACAAATGTTTAAAAAAAGGATTTTTGAAAATATTTTGACAACGATATTTCCCGAATAAATCGCCGACTTTGATCTCGTTTGCGACGTCCGACTTAATAAGTATTTTTGGGAATAGAGCTAATTACATTAAGAGGATTCGCATAGTCGTTTACAAGTTATTAGAAAAAGAATTACTTATTTTAAAAAATGACTTGAGATCTATTAAGATCTACCAGTACGAATCAAGTCAAATTGTCAGAAAATCTGATCAAATGAAACTATTTAAATTACGTTCCGATCGGTCAATCCGTTCTATATTTATGAGAGATTTACATACACACGTAAACACTCACAACATATAAATATATAAGGACATAGTCGGAATAGCTTCATAAGACCTCAGAATGTCGAGAAATTATGAAAATTCGATTTCCTAAAATCAGACTGAAAACAATAATTTTCCGAATTTTTTTCTTTTTCCTTAGGGGGAAAGTTTTTTCATTTTCCTTTACACGAATTAAATACTTTAGGGCAACTCACAGTGGCGATGTGGTACATCTTACTTCAGTTGTAAAGAACGAAGTGTGCTCGTACCGATGTTGGCCGACTTATTTATAGTCTGAACCGGTTTCCGGTAGATTCAGGACTGAATAATGTAATACGTGTTGCTTCAGTAGCTGCGGATGTTAACCTTCTGCAATTAAGTGAAAATTAAAATTTATCACGCCAATTGCATTCTGCAGGTGTTAAATAATTAATGAACTCGAGAAGTTCTTTTCGTATGTTACCCACTTTAATATCGCATAAAAAAGGGTCAGCGGAGCGTCGGCAGTCAGATTAATTATTGCTGTATGTGTGTATGTTTTTGTTGTTGTTATTGTTGTATCGCCCCACATCTGTGGTACGTCCTCCCACAATCTTTAATTTTAAATTAATTAAACAGTACAGCCTTCGGCCTCAAGCCCTCCGTGGTCTACTGCGGGCTGTTGTCGACCCTGGTCATCAAAGTGTTGACAGTGTCTGGAAACGATGGTTTAACGTAATTATCACCTGTACTTTTTTTTTGTAAGAGGTTATGTAAATGAGTGAATTTTCTCGTCACGATTTGGATCTCGTCGCCCCCAAAAACGCCTGGGGGTGATAGAATAGCATAATTATGCTATCTAAAATTTAGATGAAAATTTGGAAATTGGATGTGTATTGGCCTAGAATATAATTTTATTATTTTTAAAGAATATGTTGTTACCCAAAATTAAATTATTACGATTATAAGCTTCACAGTTCGAAGCGAAATTAATTGAAAATTATAGTGATATCAGTTTTTGCCAGAGTCATGCTTTTTAGGGTTCCGTACCTCAAAAGGAAAAAACGGAACCCTTATAGGATCACTTTGTTGTCCGTCTGTCCGTCCGTCCGTCCGTCTGTCAAGACCCTTTTTCTCAGGAACGCGTGGAGGTATGAAGCTGAAATTTATATCAATTACTCAGGTCTACTGTCCCTTGAAGCTGTGAAAAAATCAAACTTCTAAGCCAACGCAATCAAAAAACAGCAATTTAAGCTGCATATTTTGAAACTCGCAAGTACTCGCAAGAGAATCAAAACCTAAGGTACTTCCAGTCGACCTAGAATCTTGAAATTTGGCATGAAGCAACGTTTTATAGCACACATAAAGGAAAATTCGAAAACCTTAAATTTTGTTACATTACAAAATATATATTTTTAATAAATATAAACTTATTACTTTTTCCTCATGAACGCGTAGAGCTATCAAGTTGAAATTCATATCAAATACTTAGATCTAATTGCCTTTAACCCGTGAAAAAATTCTAAGTCAACGCAAAACGCAAAACGCAAAAGTGCAACCATTGATACCGCATATTTTGAAACTCGCAACTACACGCAAGGGAATTAAAACCTAAAGACCACTTCCCGTTGACATAGAATCTCGAAATTTGGTAAAACGAACTTTGTAAACCTTGCAGGTTTGTACGGAACCCTCGGTGCGCGAGTCCGACTCGCACTTGGCCGGTTTTTTTTTGTGGATGGATTGTTATCCATCCACAAAAACCTCTTAACTTTCATATTGATTCCACAGTGTCCCAAATCAAATCCCAATTTAAACCAAGATTTGTCTTTGATTACACTTCTTATCTAAATTTATAACTCTTGTTCAAATGTCAGTCCATCACCAATACATATGACCGCAAAAAAGCATTCAGTTTTCATTGTAAGTAAAAGTTCGGAAATCCATGAAAACATTTTGTCATTAAATTACACAACATACAAGGTGAGTAAGTACATAGTTGACGCATCCCTTAAGTCAACAATTAAAATAATTATTTATATGGTTACAAATACATCTAATACTTTGTGAATTTACATTCTACTACTGGTAAGAAAGGCAGTTTTGCCTACGGAAAAACGAGCAATAAACTTTAGGGTATCCCTTTTCTAATTTAATCACGCATAGCCAAAACAAATACAAAACCATTAATGAACGAAACAACCCGGAAATAAGTCGAAACGCTTATGCCCGTGAATATTTGTCTTCTAAATATTCGGAAATTGTATAATACTCTTTTTTACTGATCCGTTTTTTGATTTTATCATACACACTCTCAATAATATTACAGAAAACTCTGGTAACACTCTGGTAAGAAATAAGGCTGGTTATGCCCTTGAGATTTGTCATCCAAATATTCGTAAATTGTGTTTTCCATCCTTTTTCTTCAGGAATGTGTTTAATACCTAATGGTTTTAAATTCATATAAGGGTAAATATTATATGTCCACAGGGAATTTATTGAACATGAGCATACAGAGGTCCTTAAATGAATTCTCAACTTTGCATAGCCAAATAAAGTTTAAATGTAATTTATTTTTGTTTCTAACTAGCCTTCCTCCTGCGATCTTCCTCCTAACCTTTGCTGTCAATCTCAATCTCACTTCTGGTTTTAATTCTGATTCCCGCACTACTTTTGATATCGATCCCGGCCCTGGCTCTTGATGATTGTTCTCGTTGTGTTTTCAATTCCGGTACTGCTGAAAGAGTTTTTATGTAGTCTGAGCCATAGTTTTTTTTCCTGACACTCGATTTAAATGAAATAAAGTCTATATTTTCTACAAGCCAATTTCTGTCTAGCCGTGAAAACCGTATTAAAAGCCTCTCAGTGATTTCAAAGATGTGCGCAGATAGACAAAAATAAAACAAAAAATAAAATCGTTGTTTTTTTCTGTACTACTTTCCTCTTATCGTCCTCTCTCCATTTTTTATAAATACCTTCGGTATATAGATAGATAAGTACATGATACGTGATTTCAGATACACCTGGTTCTACTCTTTTATTATATATATATACAGATATTAATTTATATCCATCACATCACTTAGACATTCCTAAATCTTTTGTTACATCAAATAAGTTTCTCTATTTTTGTTTGTTCTGTTTTTCTATTTTAAAGACAGCAATGTTCGCATCGTCATAAGAGCAGCCTGTTGTCTATTACTTTTCAATAATATTTTTATGCCGGTGACTTCGTCTATACTACAGTTTTAATTGGTTCTATGTACGATACCGTTCAAGAATTTCCTGAAGAAGAACTATCTGAAATGGTGCTTGGCTAGGTGACAATCTATATTAATTGTAATCACCATTAAAAGTATTTGTATTCGAAAAGTGATGAAAAGAAAATTCTAATTGCAATGGAAACTGACATCGAACCGCCAATTAACTTAGGTGGAGATTTCAACTCCGACGTATATCAAAATCAATCAGTTCTCCGTTTCATGAAAGAAGAGTGCAAATTAGAAGGTTGCCAGTCTCACCAGACAACTCGACGTAATGCGTATCTTGATTTGTTCTTCACAAGTAATTGAAATATCTACCTACTTTGTTACAATTTTAATTTTTCGTGTCATCGACCTGTTCCTAATAAATTCAGTTTGAAACATTAATTCATATTGTTCTCCCAATTGACCGTATATCCTCTTATGTCAGGTAAAACTTACGGCTACACCAAGGGCACAGCCTACCGGGGACTTTTGGTTAGATAAACATTATTATTACAAAAATAGTTATAAGAAGGCTCATAGATCCAGTAGTAATCGTAGTACTTAACTTAGATTTCTTAACAGAATTAGTTATTGCAAGCGCTGCTTTTTAAATGGCAGCCCACGTAGTTCTAGTTTTCATATCATCAAATCATATTTCATAAATTACCTTTGCAAATGATATTCGGAATTTCATCAATACGTTTAACACCCGAAGCCGCGGGCGCACGCTAGTCCGCCGGTACACGTATTTAGTCCTATTAAATATCGAAAACATCGATGTATCGGCGAAATCGAAACGGATAACGTTCCGATCTATAGGTCAATATTTCACATGTGGCCGAACCTCGAATGAATGCATTCGACCGAGTAATGTATACGAACTCTAGCAATTATTTCGGCGTAAACATCCCGGCAGGTTGAATTGGTTTCGAATGTACATTTCATTGCGCTGCTCATAATGGAGTTCAATGACGACATAATAATTCAATTTCAGTATTTATTTTTAGAAATTTGTTAACAACTGGAAGTATGACATGTGATAGACTCAGAACGAATAAAATAATAATTGTAAACTTCCGTATGCCTAAAATTTCATTTTTAAATTAACACCAAAAAGAATTTTAGAAATAATTTTCTGTTACATAGAAAACCAAGAGTTTTTTAGTCACAGTTGCTACTGACTTAAACAAAATAGGGTATATAATTAAATTTCTGTTTATTATATTCTTAAATTTTCTTGGAGGCTGTCAAAATACGAGAAGGGAGAAAACTTCAGAACCTCTCCAACTGCAAAACAATGTTCTTTTGTAGTTAAAGTAGAATCCCATTGTGTATTGTTCCTAATAATATTATGCTCATATTACGTCAAATAATATTTTTTCTTTATTCTCTTGTTAAAGAAATAAGTTTAAATACTACTATCATTTCTAATACTTATTAAATAATATACAATTTGTATGAAATATATTGTGGTGAGCGATCAATGTCTGTCTGAGCATCTGTCGCTCACTACGATTCTGTAATGGGTAAAGATCTATAAAATTTGCTTAAGTTCGACCTCTTGAAAGGAATATTATTTTCTGACCACACAAACTATCTATTCTAGGCAGACAAAACGTACATATTTCTAAAAGCCGTTCACAAAAACAATTACAACTTGAGGACTGTGATACTCGTTATAGAACACGCCAGCACATTTTCTTTGATACTCATCTTTGGTCGTTTACATCGTCTAGCATAATGCTTAGTTCTGCACATCTTTTACAAAAAAAGGTGCAACAAAAACAGGGTCTTAAGAAAGTTCCGCAGTTACGACCGGGTGTAAAATTTTCTTCGTAACCGCTAGTGATTATATATCACATAGGCGAAGTACACTGCTTGCGCACATGCAGATGCTTCGGACCTACACGGAAATAAAATGACAGTGGACAGTGAATACTACGACATTTCCATTGAATGAAAATTTAGGACGAATTCACATTCCCCTCGTCTTCATATAACTTGGACAATTTCGTTTTGATGTTACGCCTACACTCTTGCCGTTCCAAAATTTCTTACATTACAAGATCAATTGTGCTCCTCTTGATATAACATAAAAATAATGATTATATCTCTATAGCGGTAAAAGGAATGTTAAAATTATGTGTAACTAGAATGTCTCAATGACTCAACAAATTCACTCATAGTTTTTACCTTGTGTCTTATGTTGATCATAATTGATTTTAACAAAATTCAAATTTTGTTTGTTATGGAGTTACAAATTATATTTACTTTTTGTTTTATAGCATTATTGATGGACAAACGTGTACGTGAACCACCAGAGCATAGGTGGTCACCGTCGCCCATGGACACTCACGACTCCGGAGGAGTCACCAGCGCACTGGGCAGAAATAGGTTGTCTGATAGAGGAAAGAGTGGCCTGATGAAGAAAGGAGTGAGCTGATGGAAGCGGGCCGTGGAAGGGAGACGTGATGGAAGAGTGCTTTCGGCATTTAAAAGATAACAATCGATTTTCGCGTAACGCGCGGGTAAGACGTTACATGCCCATGGATTCCATTCTAAAAACTTTGTAAGTATCCTATGAAAATTTTATTTTTTAGTACGTCGCTCCGGCTCTTAGCAATGAGCAAACAAGGTAGAAAATCCAGCCGTCGCCGGGGCAGCGGCTCTTATGATGACAGCGCTCCGAGATAAGCTGACGTCACGCTCCGTCGTCACCTGCCGCGGCGGCCCGAATTTGTTATTATAATTAAGATCGGGCCAAACAGCGGTTTGAGTGGGTCCTCTTGTTGTTCATTTATTACGAGAGGTCTTCGCGCGGGGCGCCGGCGATATCGGTGTAAGAGCCCCGTCATTAATTACGCTACACTTTTGAACAGCACAAAATCCCGAAGAAAGCGAGAGGGAGAGAAGTAGGAAGTTTCGAAACCTGACGTAAGCATTAGCGGCTTATACTACTAATAAATATTGTACAAAATTGCTCAGTTATATTCATGTTTTTTGTAACTGCTCGAAAATGAATTACAACCACGGGAAGGATTTTTTCGTTTTATTTCGCTTAATATTAAATAATCCTAGGGAGATCCAAATGTCGTTCAAGTGTAATGGTAAATTAGTATTTACTTCTATTGTCCTAGGCGACCAAAAAATATCAGACACTTGGCAATTTGTTCTTGCCTATTCTATTTCATAACTTATCACCGCTTTTGGCAATATTTTTAGGGTTCTGTAGACAAAAACAAATCTTATAGTTTCGTCATATCCGTCCGTATATGACAGGTATTTTACTCAAAAACTACATATGTGTTTTGATGAAATTTGGAGTGTAGATGTCTTGTATAAACCGCTACTTAGTTTCTTAGTTCAATAAAAAAACAATTTCTGAGGGAGGGGGGGGGGGGTGTTCCATACACGTAACATCAACGTGTGGCACAAATTTTGTCAGTTCTTTCAAAAACACTTTAATGTTTCTAATTACTTTTTCGATTAGGTCATATTTTCGGAAATAATCGCTCGAAAAGTAGCATAAATGTGTTCCATCACTTATCGTTTAAACTGTATGACCAAAAAAAGTGATTTGTATTGAAAAAGTAACACAACATAAAGGTAACAAAAGCATTTGCTAGATGCTTTCAATAGAAAATATTTTAGATTATATCCGATATACCGTTTTTGAGTTGGTGTCAAAAAATTGCGCTTATCAACAAGAGAGGGAGGTAAGTCCCATGAAGATACATCCTTTTGCATATTTTTCCACGTCATATTTTTATAGTTTGAGACTGTAGTGATTTAATTGTGTTTTAACACATTTAAAATGTAGTACACAATTATGTATTTAAGTAAGTACATGAAAATAATAACGCATTACAGTAATGTTACTAATGTAGGTCACACTTAAAATTTTTTGAATTGGCCACTTAGAAATTGTAAAATGAAAAAAAAATATTTAAATTTTTAAAATGTAATTTTTTGCCCACCTTATCATGCATATTGTTACATTCAACTGTCATGTGTTTATACAAATTTCAAGCAAAAAACAATTCATCTAATATTATTATAAATTTAACGCGAGAAAATTTTTGTACAATGATTTTTTATGACCTTAGTTTCCATTTAAACCAACAGGAAAGTTATAATAGACTTCGGTTAACCTTTCATAATGACATCATCATTATGGATTGAAGGGATGACATAAGAGATGGAACTTTCCATCCCTTGCCATGTTTATGACTATGTCTACGAGTTCAAACGTAGTCGCACTAATTTGACTAATGATCTGCGTGAGGGATATCCATCTACGACGATGATCGAAGACAACTTCAGTGCTGTGTGGCTTATAATAGAGACTGATAAAAAAGTGACCTACCAGTTGTTGTCTGTTGTATATTATATAAATGCAGGCTATGAAAGCTGCGTTTACTGTAACAATCCCGAAACCAAGAGACAGGCTGGTCAGTGGGTGTTTCGTTTGCAAAAGTTGCCTACTAAAGTACAACGAGGTCGTCGGAAAAAAGATGGTTGCCCCTTTTTTGTAATGACAGATCATTATGCAACGATTGTTTTAGAAGATAAAAAAAACAGTCACTACAGCCTCGTACACTAACAACTGTTTGTCTCTTGTTTTGGAAATAAATTCAGAAAAAATGACCTCGAAGTAGGATTCTCCTTCATCATGACAACGTCTCACCACATACTGCCAGACAAACAACATTTGGAGATGTTAGGTATAAAAATACTAGCTCACCTACGTTACAGTTTAGACCTTGCACCATTTTTATTCATTTCTTACTTCTTCGCTGTGATAACTCCACTGTAGTGGCTTGTATTAACCGTTTGGGTGTAATTAAACATGCCTACCTTAGTAAATTTACACTAAACATTTGGAAATGGTGTGAAAGCAAAAAACTGTTTGTTTATGCATCTTAAATATCAAGTAAGAAAAATTTTATTTCTTATGCTGAGTCAAAAAAAAATCACAAGGATATAGAATGGGAACTTGCTGAAACAGCCTGCAATACAATTGTAGATTGTTTTGGTCAACCTGATATCTAATTGTTTGCACGTAGGCATAATCACAAATATCTTAAGTATATTTCATGAAAAAGAGATTCAGGAGCAATAGCAACAGATGCTTTTACAATTTTTTGGCATGGCTGGCAATTTTATGCTTTCTCTCCATTCAGCGTGATATTAAAATTTCTTCAAAAAATTATAAATGACAAAACCACCAGCATTGTAGTTGTCCCACTCTGGATTATTCAACCTTGGTTTCCCATGTTTAATAAATTATTAGTATGTGATTACATTACATTTCAACCAGCTACATCATTGTTTTCAATTTCTAAGGAACACCACAGAATTCACAACAGTCTTTCGCTGATGGCAGGAGTTTTATGCGGCAAGCATTATTAAAGAGAGGGACTCTTTCTACTGCACTGGACGTTATGAGTGCCTCGATTGCCAATAATAGATTTAAACAATATGAAGTAATGCTGGCGCCAGTGGTACAATTATAAAAGAGTTAATAACATAGATTTTTATAACCTTAAAAAAATTGTATTGTGTTGCTTGACAAAACCATTCCATGAACGTGCTAATTACGGTACAATTAATTCGCATCAATCAGCCTTATCTTTTATAGTGGGACCAAAAGTATCTACGATATTAAAAGATTTATGAAAGGAGTCTTAAGAATGGGACCATCCCTTCCGAAATATAAATACACCTGGAACCCATCTATAGTATTGGACTATTTATATAACTTAAGTCCAAATGAAAATTTGAATTTAGAAATGCTGATAAAACCATTAGTTATACTACTCGCTTTAGTAACCGCACATAGAATACAAATATTTTCATTAATAAAAATCCAAAATATTTAAATTGAATGTAAAACAATTTATATAAAGGTTCCAGATTTGGCAAAGTGTTCAAAATCTAATGTGGTTCATCCTAATCTTTCGTTAGCTTTTTATTCTAAAAAACCACAAATTTGTCCCGCTAATACTCCTATAACATACATCAATGCCATTCATTCAGAAATAAAAAATGAAGAAAACCTTTTTATAAACTATAGAAAGCCTCATTCAGTAGTTAGTTGACAAACAATTGGGAAATGGATTAAATGTATGTTAAAACTAAATGGTACAGATACAAGTATCTTTAGGGCGCATAGCACTAGACATGCGTCTACGTCATTAGCTCAGAGAGCTGGTGTTTGCATTAATATTGTAAGACAAGCTGCTGGCTGAGGGGGTTCATCACTTACGTTCGCTAAGTTCTATAACAGAGATGTAATCCCCTCAGATGCTTTTGCTGATGCTATTATTTTAAATACTAATAATATTTAGATTAACAATAAACAATTTAACACAACCGCAATGTCATTTATTTCGTCATTAATAATCCTAAACATCTACAGTCAATTATAGGTGTAATCTGAGAACGATTTATTAAGCACAATTACAATCGAACTTCACGTACAGGTAAGTTCGTAATTATTGAAGAGCCATTCAAAATGTTGTAGGTGTGTTAAAATGCGTATATTAAAGTACTCTCTCAAATACTTAAATCTGAATTTAAAATGTCATTTCCAAGAAAAAGGGAAAACATTAGAAACAGTATATCGTTTTAATATTTTCCTTATATGTAAATTGTTATATATAAGTATTTGATAAAATGTACTAATATTTTATCTTTGTTACCTTATTGATTTCTGGCTATCAAAACCTAAGCATACGTGATTATCGTTGAATACATTCATGAAGCACCTCACTTACTCGACATACCCATGAAGTCATTAGCATGATGACGACGAGAAGAAGAGCAAAAAGAATAAAAAGACCAAAAAACAGTGTGATGAATTTTATTTAAGAAAAAGTTAATAATCATTGTTTTGACGATGTTTAAGAAAACATCATATACGTTACATAATGTAATAAATTTATATTCAACGTATATTGATATGCCTTCTTCACGTGAAACGTAATGGTTCTTCTCCACTGATCGATTGGCCTCGATTGGTTTGTCTATAGTTGAAAAATGTATCGATCGATAAGGGTAATCTTGTGTTTTTGCTAGACTCCTCCCTCTTCCCCTTCCATCGATCCGAACGCACCGGTGACGCCTCTATGGTTGCCAGTGTTCTTGGCCGGCGGTGACCATTAAACTTGATGGTCCGCCTGCGCGTTGGTCTCTCGAATACGTTATAAAATAAAAAAAAAACCTTAATCAGAGGCACATAACTAGTGTTCACGTCTCGGTCGATCGATCGATAAGAATTGGCTTCATCGACATCACGCAGAGCACTTAGGAACAGAAAACGGAAGGACAGCTTGTCGTGCGAGAAAAATAATTTCGCTGTAGGGTGGCTTTTTAAAAATCACATTTATAGCGCTAAGTACATATACAAATACCGAGAGTTGAACACCGAGAGCGCTCTGGAGGGTAGACGCTGACCTTATATAGACTTCCATTCCTTTGTCGGCGATGGACGTCCAAGGGGAATGTGGAGTTGACGGGAGGTGAGGGGTACCTCACGTGACGGGTGGTGTGACTGTTTCCTGGACTTGTTTACGTCCTCCAAGCTTCGTCTTTGTCTGCCTTCTTCGAACTGTTTTGCACACGGCGCTGTCGACTTGGCAGCTGGTACATGTAGGTTCGTGATTCACGCTGGTAGTACATGTAGTACTTGGAGTTCTAGAACCTTCTCGAAAAATGTCGAATACAGGATTTGGATATCTTTCTCTCCTTCCCTTAAAATGAAATCAAACCTTGAAGGGTTTGATTTTACTTTGAAATATTAACATTTGTACGCCTCACAAGCGGAGCGTTGAGGTGGTGCTCTACTCTCGACATGTTTAAAAACCCAGTCTTTCGAAACTTAAATGACTTTTTTTTACTAATATAACACTTACAGGGTAATATGAGTGCACTAATATCAAGTTAAATAATCTGTCTAGCACATATGGTATATTTTATAAATAATTATTATGTTTAATATAGTAAATAATAACATTAAAATCAATCATTGTTAGACGTCCGTCAGTCCGTGTTTATGGATCCATGTATGTGGCAGAGAAATTGGTCGAAAAATGTATCTTACCGTATACTTTTTTTTTATTATATAAAGTTATACCCTGTGTTGATTCCAAGTTAATATTAGCGTTCTAAGTACTGTCGTTTAATTATAATTTACAAAAAACTAAAAAAAACGACTGTGTATTGCACGCCTCACAAGCGGAGCGTTGAGGTGGTGTTTGTATATCTATATTTATATACAAATGAAGATTAGCCTTAAGCCATATGTGAAAAGTTGAGATCAGCGCATGCGCCATTATAAATATCTCACGAAATGGCGCGAAATTTGCATTTGATAAATCTTTTTTTGAAATTTCATTATCAAAAACTCTATTGAAATTTTTTATTTTAGAAGTTAATGACCGCGGTGAGCCATGCACTTTTGGATTTTCCAATTTTTTTTCATTTTGTTCTATCGGGGAGAACAAATCTTACACATTTAATCTTGATTTTTTTCTTATTTTTATATAAATACAATGCAACACTTACTAAAATTATTACAATAATGAAAAATTATAGCATAAGCGTTGTAATGGATTACGTGTTCTTTTACTTTTTCCTCATAGGTTCCGAGGGATAAAGGCTGTTGCTCAATCTTTTCGCTATTTTCATTAAATTTTAAGGGTTTCACTGGATTCAGGTTTTATACGTTATTTTAGATATATGTATTTTATCCTTCGTTTAAAAAGGTTTTCTGGAAACACGCATCGTTCATTTTCAAATTATATTCCTTTTCTATTAAAATATTACCATGTAAGTTTTCACTATGTAATCCACTATTACAGTGTAAGATGATAGTAGTTAGATATTTTGCGTACACATGTACAGTGAGGATTTCGTCACTTATGTAATAATTTCGACAGTTTACATTGGTGGATATTTCATCCTCGATATTAAAATTTTCCTTGGTTTCCACATTAAAAAATTAGCGATTTTTTTAAATTTTAAGTCTTTTTTTCTCGATTTATAATAATTTGTAATTTTTTTATAAACGATACTTCGTAAATTTCAGAGTCTATTTCCTTAATTATTGGCAAACCAGTATTAATTAATATTCAGATTGTTCTATAATAAGTATATCTATAATAAATGTTAAAGGATTGTTACTATATATTCTTATTGCACATAATGACTCGAGGATTAATACATTGGTTTTAATCGTGTTCGTCTCGGGTATTCGTTCATAGATTTCCTTAAGGGTACGTGAGTTAATAATTATCAGCGTGGCTAATATGTTAAGTTGTAATAATACAATCGTGGCCTAAATCTCTATCAAAAAATTATATAAAATTTGTACGTATTGAAACATGTTTTCTAATGCAATGCTTATATCGACATTTACATATTTTTACATAATTGTTTTGCAATTTTCTCTGCATTTTTTCAATCGCATGTTAAAGCTTTCAAATATTTTTCCAGTAAGTGATATTTTTTATTTTACAAGAGAGCATGTGGATTTCAGTTCATTTTCTAAATGTATTAAATCATTATTGTCTAAATTATATAATTAATTGTATGGCCTTTATTATTGAGTCTTCTAGAGCGTCAATTAACCCTCGTTTCATTCGAATTTGATGTATGTTGTACAATTCGGTAAATTCTTCCTTACAATATAATAAACTTTCGAACTCGTCGTTCGTACAATTAAATTTAACACATGAAATATTTAGGTTAAGTAAAAAGTTCTGTACTTGATTATTTACTAAGTCTGTGGGTTTTTGATGTTATGATGTGCTAGTAGCCGTCGATCTTCATCGCGGGTCGGTGAGAGATTTCTGTCAAGGGTCCGCTGGGCTGGTCGTACGCTGCGATGACTCGCCATCCTGCGTAAAAAACTTGCTGCATAATTCGGAGTTAATCTTTGTGATATTTAATTTTGTGGTTCCGAGGGTCTAAAATTATACAGGCATCCCTCGTAAGTACGTCAATAATAAGGCAAGGACCGACAAAAGGTGGTTCCTTTTTATTCCTTCTATGTTTTTTGATTAGGTATGTTCCTTTTTCCAATGGTTTAGTAATCTTCTTTTTGTTATTACACGCCTTATCCTTTCTCCTTTCGCTAAGTCCATATTGTCCATTATACTGTTATATAAAGTTTTTAGTAGATCATGTCATTTTTGATTGTAATTTTGTAGCAAAAGAGACTTGTCGGGCACTTCAATTTGGTTTGGCTCTATACCGTATAAAGCCTGATGTGGCGTACATGTAGTTATGACATGTTCAGTACAATTATACATTGTTATAGTTAGCGCTATGAGCTCTTCTTGATCTTCGTTGTCGCTGTTAGAGTGTACGATCGCTGCGTCACTTTCGTTGTTTTATAAATCGATGCGGCTTAAAGCATTGTTTTCTTGGCCTTTTTTTTGTCTTATGTCGAAGCCATACTCTCGTAATCTTAAACACTATATTTTGAGCTTAGCGCTTGGCTCCTTTAAATTCGATAGTCAAGTGAGCGGCTGGTGATCTGTTTCCAATAGAAATTTTCTTCCATATGGGCGAAAATGTGAGGAATACCACTAATAGCTCTTTTTCTGTGGTATTATATCGTCTCTCAGTCCACTTAGGGTTCGAGAGGCGTATGTGATAGGATGCTGTTTATGGATTAGGACTGGGTTTAAGGCTTTATCTGAGGCGTCATTGGTTAAGGTGAAAGTATTATTGTAATCGGAATAGGCAAGGACAGGGGCATTGGTGATTAACTCTTTGCACTGTAGGAAGGCTTCTTTAACCTTTTCTGTTATAATAAACTTTTCATTTTTTGTTCTTAAGTTTGTTAATGGCTTAATTAGTTTATACATATTTGGTAAACATTTTCTGTGATCTCCTACGAGTCCTAAAGATTATTTTACTTTTTTAACCGTTTTCGGTAGAGGAAATTTCGTTATAGCTTCTACTTTATTTTTGGTTGGACTGATTCCTTGCGGTATCAGTTTATGTCGTAAAAATTCGACTTCTTTTTTAAAAATTTGCACTTGTTTTATTATATTATATTAATCTTTAAATTAGCATTTTGTAGGGTCTGAAATACTCGTTTAAGTCTTTCTAAGTGTTGTTTTTTGTTTTCGGAGTATATGATGATGTCATCTAAATATACTAAACAAATGTTTCCAATGAATCCCTTTAATACTTCGTTCATTAACCTTTGAAATGCAGCCGGTGCGTTTTTTAAACCGAATGGCGTGGGTAAAAATTTTATATTTCCTTCTTGAGTTTCGAAGGCTGTTTTGTCGATTGATTTTCGTCCATATGTATTTGATGGTATCCACTAAAAAAATCAGACACGGTATAATAGCCCTTCCCATACAACTTTCTTTTAACGAAACGTTTAAATTCTTAAAATGGCAAATTTTGAATTTCAGCTGGAATCTTATTATAAAAGCGCATACATTGCCCTTAAACGAATTATTAACTTTGCTTAGACGGGTTTTATGAGCAGCAAGATCGTTCTTATGTCTAGTGTTAGTGTTATGGATGTCGCTCCTTTTTTTGACCGACTCTATATGTCTCTTGACATATACCAGGTTTTCGTATATATATTGTGATACTAAAGTTAAAATATTAATTTTCTTAATTTTTTCTCTTTTTAAAGATGCCATTAGTCTCAAATCATAAACAGCACGAACAGCTCGCTTCTGCAGCATGAAAATTGTGCTAATATCGGCTGTGTGATGCCATAAAAAATCCCATGGGTCATGAGACGATAAAAAAAAACTGAAATAAACTAGTCTCGCGGTGCTTTCACCAATAAGTCGTCGAATTCTATTCATTGCAAATGTTGCATAACTAAGTCTTTTTGTCAATCTGGCGCAATTCCGATGCAATTTTGCATCTAAAGTGAGGCCAAGGAATAAGGTCGTGTCCACAATATCCAGTATTTCATTTTAAACCATTACTTTGTCGTTGACCAGTTTAGCACCAATTTTTTTCCTCTCAATGAGAAGAAGATTATTACTAAGATACTAAACCACTCAACTACTTCAAAGCTGGTATTGGTTACTTCGTCAAAAGCTGGTTTTAGCCTATTAATCTTAAAAAGTAAAGAAGTATCATCAGCAACTAGTACAAACCCATGCCCATCTTTAATGAGATGTGGTAGATCATTAATGTGAACTAAGAATAGAAATGGTCCAAGAACTGAACCCAGCGGTACACCCATATCGACTGTAGATGCCGACAACTTCTCACAATTAACATCAACTCTTTGAATTCTACCTTATAAATAAGACTCAAGAAGTGCTAGCGTCTTATTTAAGAGGTAAAAGATGAAGAAATTCATATGCTAGTGGAGCTGTAGCCATTAACTAGACGGTTGTAGGCATCTAACTAATGCATGTAGCAGTGCAGCCATATTATAATGCCTGTGAATATGATACATGCTTTTAAAAGTTACTTTACTGAATGCACAATTGCATGATAGGTGTTTATTTTTTGACCAATTACATCATGAAATTGTGATTAGTTTCAATTGATTGATAAGTTAAATATAGATATTGTTCAATGAATTGTACAGCAATTTGACATCAGATCGTTAATGGTAAAATGAAAATATTCAACCTCAAACTCTCGTTATTATTAAGAACATGGTGATATCATTGATGGAACGAGAAGAAGACCAGGAAAAATACAAAACTACAAAAATTAAAAAAAGGTGTGTTCGAAAGGTAAGTCAAAAAAAAATCATTCCGCTCCAATTGACATTCAGTTCAAGGAACGCTTGAAAGTTGAAATTACGTGTCGCGCAAGAATATCAGTGCGCCATGTGAAGCTGAAGTTAGTTCGATTTCGGTACAGTCGTCTACACTTTTTGAAAATGAAAATGTTAAAACAATACAGCATTTGAAATAATTATAAGAATTGTGTTCTCTTTAAAATCTTGTCTCATATCAGATAAAAATATAATTTTTTGAAAATGAATTTTGGGTTTTAGGTCAATTGCATGGGATTGTACTATTTGCTGATGACATTTCCTTATTTTTAAAGGTTAATAGAAAGAAATCAACTTTTGACATAGTAAACAATACTATCTCAGAAAGTGTTTAGTGATTTACTCTTAATAATCTTTTGCTCGATGAGACGAAAATAAAACTCATTAGTCTTCGTTGTATTGGTAAACGCAAATTTAGTAGTCAAGGACGAGATGCTGGATATTGTGGACACGGCCCTATTTCTTGGTCTCACTTTAGAGGCTAAGTTCAGTGGAAATACCATATAACGAAATTGGCGAAAGAGCTTAGTACTGCAGCATATGTATGTAATCAAAAGAATTCGGCGGCTTACAAATGAAATGCATCGCGAGATTTGTCTATTTTAGTTATTTTCATGGTATCATGACTTATAAAATTTTATTATTTTTGTACTGTAGAAGCGGGATATTCGTGCCATTTACAACTTAAGACCAACAGCATCACACAGAGAAAAATTTAAAGAAATTAATATTTTAACTATACCGTCACAGTACATTATAAGAAAACCTAGTACATGTCAAGAAAAATTCAAATCATTCCAAAAAATGGGCTCATTCATAATAATATCGACACTAGAGATAAAAATGACCTTGCTACCCATAAAACCAGGCTTTGGAAAGTTAATGAACTATTTAAAGGGCAATGTGAGTGTTTTTATAATAAGGTCTCAATTGAAATTCAAAATTTACCATTTCAGGAATTTAAAACTTCAATTTAAAAAAAATTATATCGTAAAGGTTCTGAATATATAAACGAAAAAAATCTCGAGATTAAGTATTAGGTTACTGGATTGTTTTATGTAATTTTCAGATGTTATATTAGTTTTATTGATTACTCAGTTCTGTACTTTAATGTAAAAAAGAGTAAACCTTGAATTTATTGCCCATTCTTCTCAGAGTGAATCGGCATTTGGAATGAGCGGCAATATTAATGCCAAAATAATACAACAATAATTTATTTCAAGTTTCATTCTACTGTCTACAAAAGAAAGATTTGATTTTTATTTTGACGCGCAACTGGTGGTCAATGTCGTAATACAAATTTATTGTCAAAGGTTTAATCATGAAGACAATTGAAAATTATCTGATGTGACAATTTATGTATGAAACAAAAATGTTAAACATAAACATTAATTCCGTATTCTCAATTTCCAAACTGTAACAATTGTCATTTCGCTTTCATGTGACGTGCAATGGGTGCACCCTAGTACACATTACTGATTGTCATACGTTAAATTTAAATCAACATGATGAGTAAAATCTTATTTTAATGAAAACATAACTAATAGTCGACCCACAGCTGAAACATATCCCGCCACAATCTTTTTATTCCAGATAGAGAAACCTTAATCTCCACAATTTCCATTTTAAATAGCATTATTACAAATATTATCATACCTATTAACAATTTTAAATAGGTCTATTTTTATTCTATCAATTTTAAAAATGCCATTACTAGTTGGCATGGTAGATCTTGTTTTACCTTTTCTGTTAAGTAGCGTACCTGTATAGTGGACGACCGCATTTTTACTTAAATAGAAATATAATCAATTCCTTCATCTTTTACATCGATCGTCTTTCTCCTTGATCTCACCTCAGAATATGCTCAGTTGCAAATACGCGGCTTTGCTTGCATGGACCAAATTTTTTGTACTTATTCCGATTATGGCATTTGAGTGGTTTTCTTTATAGTTATTTTTTAAACACCTATATCTTCTGATATAATATTATGCAATAAAACGCCATTTTCAGAATGCAATCTTTCTTTCTGATAAATTTCATCAACTGGGGCATTGCTCTAGTCATGGAAAACTAATAAACAGGCAGAAACCAGATACACTATTTATTGTTTGAAATTTACCCGCAGTTCATCTATCTTAAACAGGTTTATATTAATAGTAGCCTTCGCGTCGCAGCTCCCATAATTGTTCCCACATCGCCTATAATGTGCCTCCAATTACAACTTCGCTCCTGTTTGTTCAATTCTAATTTTGTTTTTAAATAAAGTAAACAATAACTGTTGTGAATAATTCCTCTAAGACCCTGAACGACCAGGTGAATTAATAAAAAGTATCAGCTAAACCGGTTAAATTCCAATGTTTTTTTATAATTTTCATTAAACTCTTACCCATGGAACTGTTAAACTATGAATAATGTAGGCTATATCCTTTTTCTTGGATTATAGCCGTATTATGGTACTTGGATCGAAAACCGGCTCGACCGATGCAATGTCACACTTGATACTATACCACACATAAAATAAATGCATGAAGTAACGATTTACACTGTTCTTTTTCGTTTAGTGAGTGAGACTTCCGGTGATCTACTTTTACTCTATCACTCTACAATCTCCTTACTCTCTCCTCTCTCCGTCATTCCACTCCTTCCTCTATCAGATGTCCTATTCCTATTCAAGAGACCTGCAACGCATTGATGAGTCGTCCGAAGTCGCGAGTGTCCATGGGTAGCAGTGACCAGCTATACTCTAATGGCTTGCATGCTCATTTGCCCCTTGATAATTCAATAAAAAAGGCTACATCTTTTCCTTGGAATAAACTATCTCCTTACTAAATTTCATTGAAAGCGGTCAAATTATAAAGGTGCTTATAAATTTTAGAAAACACAAACAGACAAGTGAGTGTTTACTTAAAACACTCACTCAATACGAAAAAGATGTGCAAATTTTAAAAAAATTAATCAAACTATAAGGGTTCTTAGTAATTGTCATGGAACCCTAAAATATATATTCTGTATATTTCACTGGCTACCAGCTATTTCTATACTATATTTTTTTGAAAGGGATTAAACTATAAGAGTTCTTAGTGATTTTCACACAACCCAAAAAAATTATCGTATATACTGTTATTAGCTTTCAACTATCTTATATTACATTTTATTGAAATCGGTTAAACTTTGTGGGTTCTTAGTAATCAATCTCTAGGATCCCTAGAAAAGAATCAAACCTTTGATAGTTTAATTGTAAATAACTTTCGCTCACGGCTTCGTCCGTATGGATATAGAATGAATTACATATAAAGTAGTTGAGTCTCATGATCTCGATCCGGCTCCTCATGCTCAATTTCGTTTTGCTCTATATCCTAGTTCGTAGTTATATTATATACCTATTTATATATTACAGTAGTAATAATTTTAAGGGTTTTTCAATTTTCATACTAGAACCTTAAATATTTCCGAAATAAAATACTCTACATATAGCCCGTAAGTTCTTTTACTTACCGGTGAAAGCCATCGTGATCAGTTTAGCTGTTCCAAAGATACCTCGGAGAAACAGAGATCATACAGATAGAAATTTATTTTTACCTTACAAACCTTGCCCTGATGATTATGAACACAACAAAAAAAATGAGCCAAGCCAAGCCAAGCTGTTCTTTATTTAATTAAAACAGCAATTTATTTATTATATATGTTACAAGATTGCTTAAATTTACTGTGCTCGTTTTAGATTTACTACTACAAGTGTATTTAAAATAAAACGTTGAATCTTAACTCCGCCCACAGGGAGGCAATTTTTTGGACCATGTGGAAATCGTCACATGAGATAATTATGAAATGTAAAATTCCCATATCCAAAATGACAATAAATGTCAAGTGCTGGTTTTGTATTTGGTGATATTCATGAAGTGGTATTATAAATTTAATTTATGCAAGTAAGATAAACACTTCTTGGTGCAGATCATCAGGATTTGGTTCGCGTCTTGTGCCTCGCAGACGAGCGTGTTACTCGTTGGCCATCTGCTACAGGATATTAAAGCGTGTCAGATATTTCGATATATCGTTTCCAACATAATTGACCTGACAACAACACTGCGTAGTCATATATGAAATAGGTCTTTCATGTGTGAAACTATTAAATAATCAAGGTGTGATAGCTGATGGCTGGGTACACCCAATTTAGGTCAGAGAAAAGTAGAATCTGGGACTCTTAATAGGCGAATTTCAATCGTAAGCTACGAAAAACTTTAACACTAGTAGATATTCTATTTAGTTTTTTTTTTACAACGAGACTCGAAAATTATCTCAATTGTCATTTTCGATTAAATAGATTCTTTCTGCCCATTCAGCGGTTCAGAATCTTGTACGTACGGTCGTTTGTAAACTCTTACTCCTATCTATAAGATCTACTTTAGTACACCATTTAATCATTCATTATTTTTTTCCTCATTAAATAATTCAGTTCTACGTAATGAAAGAATTCTATTTAGGGTGCTGAATGTTATAAGTTTCATTAATATGATATTGTATTTCCAAACTTAAATCAAAGTAATTAACTAATGCCTTCAAGTGTAGTGTGACGAACTGTAATAATATGCTGCATGTAACATAAGAAGCATTCATAGTTCATTAAACTCGTTCAAAATGTTTGCGTGATTTTCTAAAAAGAAAAATAAATGAATGTGTACTATTTCGGTTCTAGTGATTATAATCAAACAAAGAATGAAAAAATGAAGAAGAATCATATAATAAGGTATTAAGGCATAATATAAATTACAAGAAACACATTGCTAATTAACGAAAACACCAACAAATGAACAGAATATCATATATTTACTTTCGTACACATATAAAATAACATCATTGCGACTGTACCTTACCTACCGTAGATCCCGGGTGGGCGCACGTGTAACAGAAAAGTTAAATAAAACTCCCACGCGCCCGCGCCCAAGACGGGATCATTAGGTATCAAGGGGGATCAAAACGGGGCCCGGTCCGGCGAAAATAGAGCTCGATTCGAAATTTCTACTCTATTGTTTGCCCGACATCAACGTCCGCCGGGATGATGCTGTACCTCCAGTACAATTATACGCCGCGAGGTGGGATTAAGTCATAATTTGTATGAGAATTCTGTGTTTAAGCCGTCGTCTCAAATGTGGGCAATACTCAAAAGACTGTTCCGGCAGAAGGGAAATTCAAATAATTAATAACGGATTTGTAGGTTGGGATAAAAGGTTTTTCGTATTTTTTTGCAAGATATTTCAGCATAGTCTGTGGAACCTTGCCTTCCTGCTTTTGATCATGATATTTTTCGCACGTTGTTGTTGCAAGTAATCATAATTTTTCATCACTATTTATTCAAAAATAGTTCGGTTTCATTACGTTTCAATAGACGATCGCAAATGAGTACACTATTTGTTAGATTTCTTTAAGTGTCGTGTCGGACCCAAGTATTGAGCTCTCTGTGCATCCAGTTTTTTTTTAATAGGTCAAAACTGTTTTTTGATCAATCCGCAGCGCTTCAGCTATATAAGAGCTAATATGTCGATCTTGCTTTACTTTTTCCAAAATGGCATCCACTTTATCCGTAACAGGTAACAAGTAACGTAACAGGTAACAAGGTTCATCTTTGACATCAAAATTACCGGAGCTACTTTTTTGCTACTCTTATCGACACTGCATTAGGTTCTTAAATTTTAGATTTTTTTTTGCAGCTTTATAACAAAACTTCAAAATACATCGAATTTCTATGTTGGATTCGCTCATTTTTATGGACAGTAAAAAAATAAGATAATGGCGAGATACCGTTTTTACTTTTTATTTTTCTTTTTCAAAATGTCATTTATTAATGATATCAAAACTAGCCAGATACAAAGAGCACAACCAAAAAGATTTTACTGCAACTTTTTACTAATAACGAAAAACTTTTACCCCTACCTAATACATGTATATTTTTCTATAGAGAATAAGAATGAATTGTATTTCTTCATTTATTAAAAATATTTTTGTCTTTCCGCTGTGAAAATTGAAAAGTTTTCATATAATTGGAGTAACTGTTTTCATTCTATTTTTCGGAAATCGAGTTCTCACCAGATTTTAGTGTTTTCGAAATCTACGTTGAAGCAGCACGCACTAAATAGAAGGAAACTATTTAGTGCGTGCTTGCGTGCGTATGTGCATGCATGCATGCGTGCATATGCAAATTTGCGTGTAAACCTTTCCTTTACCTCTCTTGCGTGTAAACTTTTGAATAGATTAATCGAGGAAATCGTAATTTACAACATTCAAAAGAGATTTATTCAACTTCGACATTAAGCAGTTGTTTGTGAGAAAGTATATAGGTGTATAGGTATCTGTCATATCTTTATAATACTAAACTCACCGCATGTAAGTATACATGTAGGTATATATGTATACATAGGTGTATCTATGTACAGCAGTGAATAGCAGTTGCTGGTGAATAGCTATACGCGAAAAATTTGTGTATAAAGTGTTTTATACACAAATAAACAAAGTTGTGAATAAACAAAGTGCATTTATTAATGAATAAAGTGATGAAAAACTTAAATTAATATCAAAGAAAAAAAATACTGCACAAATAAATAAATAATTACAATTGCATAAGTTGATAACAAAATGCTATACAATAGCTTTACCGCGGCAGTCCCCGAGTGCCACACGTTTAATTTTTTTTTTGATGTGTTTTGTAAGCTGCTCTATTGATAAGTTTCTAAGTCAGTTGTTCTTGATAGATTAAAAAAACGAAGTTAGTTGTTGCTAAATTTATGAAAGTAGGTAGATTTGTTCAAGAGATATTTTTGAAAATGTTTTTTATTGGAAAATAATGTTGAAGAAAACTTATATGAATAAATAATATTTTTAAACTATTCCGCAATAAATTTTAAAATATAAGCAACTGTTCTCTTTAAAAAACAAAATTGATCGTCGTAAACTGCATCAAAATCAATTGGTTTGTTCAAGAAATATCATCAATGAAAAATTAGCAAAAAATATTTTTTTTTCAAAATGTCTTTTGAAGTCATAGTTGGATGTTTGGCATCAGTCAACTTTTTGGCTTAAATAAATTTTGGGCTTTGGTTGTGTCGTGGACACGGCCAAGTATTTTACGCGATTACGTGTACGTAATGGATAATACTATCTTTAAGTGAAGAATATTTGGATTTAGTGTAATTATAAACGTAGTAGTGAAACACGCACTAGCTGTTGCTAAATGTGTCTTCAATAATCGGTGTTCGCGTATAATCCAAGCCATCACATCATCCATTTGCACAGCCATCAGTCGCTTGAGTCGCAGGTGTACTGGCGCCGTCGTGATCTGCTCTGACGCCTTCACTCTTTTATATCCCCAAAAGTCATATAGTGTTTTTGGGTATTCCTAGATTTTTCTTAAGAAGTCTTTTCCAACCGTATACGATCTCTGTTTTAATTTGAATTCATCACTATTATAGGTCGATATTTTATTGTTTATTTCAATCTTTTATTTAACTCTATATTTATTTCTTATAACATATTATCACTAATATAATATGTACGTAATCGACAGATTTTGACAAGAGGTGACGATTGAAACTCAAACGATAATCGTAACTTTCCCGAGTCAAAATTTATACTAAAAAGAAATTTTGTGACACAGCAGCTAAACGACCTCAAAAAATCAATTTTCCCCGTCCGCTGCCCGCGATGCGATATTCCTCACTAAACGTAACAAATTATTTAATCCTTTAACTATTGAGTGATGTAATGAAATTTTGCACGTAGATGATAGAGCTGCAACATTAAACTATATCACTTGATTTTTTTATCATCAATTCTCTGAATTTTCGCCCAATACGGAAACAAATTTTAAGACGTTTTCAAAAACTGTGTTGAATGCCATAAAACAGATCAAAATCGAACAACGCTTTCGATAGATATCATAGTTTAATAGTTAATAGCATTTTTTAAATTCACCCAGATATTTCGAAGAGTTATTATATTCATTATAAAAATTATGTTTTTGAGCTTGTAGAGCTTGAAAAAGAACAAAAATGAGATCTTTTAAGTTCAAACTCAACAATTTACGACTAAGGATATTTTTGAAAACTTTGAATTTGAAAGTAGGAAAAATTTTCAAAAATGGCCTAGAAAGTCAACTGTTTTTCGAATTTTTGATCTCGAAAAGCTTAAAGATAAATCTTTTAGCTTTTGAAACAATTATATTTTTGAAATCGAGGAGCTCAAAAACATATCGATGATAGTGTGCAGGGTCAAGCGTTTAACAGATTTTTTATTGTATAAAATGACAAGTTTGATGACGTGTTTTCTGTATGAAGTAGAAAGAACGAATCACTATTTGTATTTTAATATATGGGACTCTATCGACGGGTTGCACCAAAAATAAAGACGTAATTCGAAAAAGTAATATTTAAAATTTGACAGATAATGTATGGACAATGTGTCGAATCATACGATTAACGTTTACGAATTACATTTTTAATTTTGACGCGACCCGTCGTAAGTAATATTTAAGTAAGTATTTCTTAAATATAATAAAATTCAGAGAACGATACAACGGCGTTACTACACGGCTGATGCAACATTCAACGACACAACGGTATGTCGCTTGTTGCCTTCTCTTTTCCACTTCAATCGTCATACCAAAGCCTGCGTTTAAAAGTTTCACTTCAGAAATAACCATAAAAACGGGTAAAACTTAGAAATGAACTTTAGTAATTTTCCTTATATGCTTTGCTTATGCTGTTTATCAGGTCACTACTGAAGCAACTGGAATATACAGGGGCATAATCTTTATCTTCATATTAAAAAAAATAAAGGGTTTTGAAGTTAAACCTTCTACCCCAGTGTGGCTTGGGGCTGCTGACGGCCGTTGTAATTGCTTTGACACAGTCCGGCCTCAACGAGTAAACGTGCCCTCCGAGTCACGAAGTTGAGAATTTATTGATACCTTCTGGTTTAAATGCAACAATTTTAACTACATAGCCTATATAACTCAGTTGTGTTTTTGGGTGCAATTTGTGCAATTTTAGGTGCAACACCTGTCCGTCTAAAGATTTAGAAACAAAAGATTGTAGGAGATGGCGTCATTAAAACCTTAAATAACAAATACGTGTACTAATGGCGCAATGTGTATTAGTTAAGTTTTTTATAGCATTTTAATTGACACGCGAGCATGCGAGTAACCAGAGAGCAGGTAATCACCACCGCCTATGGACACTCGCAATCACAGTGCGTTGTCTGCCTTTTAGGAGGGAATAGTATTAATGATGAGGAGGGGGGCAAAGTGGCGTGAAATGGGGATGAAGTTGTATAAAGCCCTAGTTGTATGGCGCGAAGTGGGGGCGAAGTTGTATGAAGTCACAGCGCTGAACAGAAATCTAACCTATAACCCCAAGTTAAGATGGCTACCATTACGGCCTAACTTGCCAGGCTTATTTGTGAACTGTGATGATATTAAATATAAATAAAAATTGGAACGAGTTGATAATGTTCATAAAAATTTGTCACCATTAATTCAAGATATAACTGTTGTTCCGAGCCTATGTGCGCCTACAGCATTGTCAATGTTAAGCTACACATGGTTTGATAGATTGTCAACTTAAGCCGACGTTTTAAACCATTTAAAAAAATATATGAACCATTTTATACACATACGGTTATAGTTTATGCGAATGTTTACTTGCACAAAATGCATAAAATAGATTAAGTAAGTCAAACTAATACTAATTATATTCAATACGAGTACTAATCAGCTGCTTCATCCGATATTTTTTTTATTTCTTTCTTATTTTTGATATTAACTTCAGCGTAACATGTTAACCCAAACATTTTAATGTTGAACATATTTTTTTTCTTAGCCCTCGGGAAACAAGTGAAACGAGGAAAATTGTTTTCCGGAACAGTGCACACATATAAAATTCATTATGTGCCGTCTATGGAGACGTTTTACATTAATATTTCATCTGCGAGAATTCGTTAGTTGCTTTGTAACAAAAAATGTTGTTGATCTGAAATTAATCACATACAAATAAGTGCTAGTTGAACTCATGTGAAAAGGGTTACGTACTACAAACCTACAACCTACGAGTTATCGGTGAAATTAAATACGAAATTCAAATGTGAAATGTCATACTGATGAATGTATAGGATTTTTTGTAGTCTGTTAAATGTCAGTAAATATATGCCAATGTGTAGCATGAAAAATTGATCTTGATCCTACATTCGCATAATAATTTTGTTCTTTTTTTCTATCCATAAGCTCAAGTTTGTCGCGCATACCATAGGCATATAAGGACTATTTGAAAGCAAATCTAGTGTAGGCGTTTAAAATAATTTTGTTTATTATTGTTAACTATCATATATGTAGTGATAGCTTTTTTCAGAATTGCTTTTCGTAGTTTTACATACATATTGTAAGTACGCCACATTGTAATGCGCATATTAACTTTAGCCAAAAAGAAAATTATAATCATTTTTACTCCATCGTTTTTATGGATGTTTATTATAGATATTTTTTTTATATCATGTCAACAATCACATGCATTTCTTTGGTATATAATTTCTTAAATATTTCTTAAAGGATTAGAAAAATCCATTTTAGATTTGATTTTTGTGATTCCATTTTCTATAATAACAATCTTATTCGCGATACCACCAACCAACAAGCATCACTTACTTTCCACTATAGTTCAAAATTTCGTATTTAAATATTTAATATAGTACATAATTTGAATGTGTCTATGTAAAATGTACCAATTCGCACTGTATTCGCAATACGATCTATGGATTGATGATATTTATAATGAAATTCATGATCATGCACCAGCACTTAAGACTTTTGAACGCTCTCAAAGCTATTATAATATGACATTAGTCTTTATTGTATGTTATAAGAGTCTGCGTACTGATTGAAATATTCTCAATGTAATCCAAATTTAAAATATTTTTTTGTATCCTTCATAAAACTAGTCATATCCTTATAAAAAAATAATTAATAATTAACTATCAAAATTAATTTTTATACTGCATTTAATAATACCAGGCCAAGATTTTATAGTTATCCGCTTTTTCCAGTTTCATCTTTCGTTAGCCAAAGCCTGTCAGTATCTTCACGACAATTTTTTCTTTCTCGTGGGAATCCAAAATTTTGCATTTTCTTTTCCCTTAAAGTTATATATTTATTTAGGATATATATTTGATGTGTCGTTTAAAATTTTGAAGTTTTGGGTGATTGCACTTGGTTGTGGTTGATACACTTGATTTTACTTAACTTGATACAATTTTTTAATTATGCCCTCTCCCCCCCACTCTCTCCCAATGGGAAGATCGATTTACGCTATATGGCTGTGATTGTGTTGTCTAAATATTAATCCCGTAGATTCGAAAAACAATCGACTTATGTACAGACAGTACCAGAGGACGAAACGAAACTGTTAATTAACGACATAGTTGTTGTATATTTGATATAGTTATCTTTAAGAATTACAATATGAAGAACTCAATGAAAAAGCGATATAAATAGTAAAATGTATAAGTAAACAAATAGTAAAATTCTAAATCATGCATTTAAATAACATGGTGTACAGAATATGTTCAATCTGCGTTATCTAGGTAATCAAAGTTTGCTAAATCCCAAGAGACGAAATGCGCTCAACTGGCTTACGAAACAAGGTAAAACAATAGTAAAGAAAAAAACGTTATTTGGACCAACAATTTTTGAAAATATCAATTAATCCACGTCAATATTCATAGTATCTCAGGCATTCAATCATTGTATCGTAGGTGACTGACACGTGTTCCCAGATTAAAATAGCAACGATAGGAGCACAGAGTGGTCGTTATCCACATCAACTTTTTTTAATTATCATCTTGAAATTATTAATAATGCACCTTAGTTATTGTACGATCATGAAAAATTATACTACTTACAACATCAAGATAAAAAAAAAATATTGAACGTGATTTGCGGGAGGTGTGAATTGGTAGAAATCGTCATGTAACAAAAAAGTATTATGATCTCTCCATTCTTTTTTTGTAGTATAGTCGAGAAGTAAACGAGGAGATGAGCCATTAGAAAGTAAATAAGCACCACCACCCATGGACACTCAACCATCAGTGCGTTGCTGACCTCTTAAAAGAGAATTGGATATTTTATGGAGTAGGATCGGGTTGATAGAAGGGGGAGAAGGGGAATGAGCTATTAGAACTCTCAGTCACTGGACGAAAAGCAAAAGCAATGTAAGCTACTACATGACGTCTGTATTCTATCAGAGTGTGGTTATTCACCGGTCGAGCCAGCCTATTTTTGTGCTGTACCCAAATTGTCCACAGTATGATTCTATCTCAGTATGGCGCGAATCTCAGAAACTCTTATACTTCATGTATCTCTTTCTAACACACGCTAGTTAATTAAACACACGTAAGACGATCCGCGCACCCGCGATACTGGGTATATATTTTTTATTTAGTATAATTTTTAATAATATTTTTTTTTATATTTAATTTTATTTTTAATTAATATTTTGCGAACCGGGTTCGCAAGCTAAAATACATAAAAAATGAAAAAAATATTCAAGATTAGTACTTTATCGGGCTGAAATTTTTGACAATACATAAATCTTATTTTTTTATATCGGATAATTGAAGAACTCGGATACATACTTATATGTTTGTATGTATCCGAGGTCTATGCTGGGATGGAATGGAATAGAAGTGCTAGTAGTCAATTTTATTTCTGCAATCAGTACGCTAACAGGGCGAGTACGGTCCATTACAATCGGAGTTAAGGCAAAAGCGTAAGGAACTTCATTCCCGACGGGGATCGTCCGATCACACACGTTTCATTTTATAATTACTTATGTTAGTGCTTATATTAGCTCGTTTTATTAATGCCCTACAGACGCACAAACTCGCATAATACAATTACTACACATTGAGAAGGTCCAGTTTCAGGTCATTGACGATTGTTACCCCCAGTCCGGTGGCAATCTCTGAAACTTTGGTGCGACCAGCCCTTCATAGTCAGGAGAATGACGGTTTATTAATCCCATGTCGAAGCCTACAAACGAAATGAATTATAAAAGACGTGGCCTACTATTAGCTACGAGGCACACATTCACTCAAATATAATATGAAGTCAATTTTTTTTCCAGTCCTTATGCTTACAATTCTAGTACCTTATTTTTATTTCTAGTTACTTATTATAATACATTAGTTATATTTATTCTTCTTAACTTATACATATATAATGTAAATATGTGTTTCTTATATCTAATTTGTCTATATTAAACTCCACATATGTTACCTCCCTAGGCGTATGAATTACTGTTTCAATAATACCGTTTTACTTTTGTTACATTAATATGTATTGCTCTCTACACAACTCTATTCAAACTACTGCAACGCTCTACTACCGAGGCACGGAATTTCAGAAATTTCGTTCTTTATCCGTTTCTTCCAAGATTTCCAGGAAATGCCTCCTCTCAACCTGGACGCCAATTTCTAACTCGAGCGTCGCACACCCCCGTAGGAACATATCACATTGCTCGAGGATATGCAGCACATTCTGGACCTTGGCGGGGTCACAGGGGCAATACAGTTAGTCCTTCAGCTTAAACCTAAACAAGTACTGTGCGAACCCGCTGTGTCCCGTGCTTGAACTTTCCCCGAGTGGAACCACTCAGGGAAAGAAGCATTTGGTGATCTCACTAGTGCTTCTCTTGGCGTATCGCTCCTGCTACTCCTCCAGGCTCGCTGCCCTGGTCACCTTTTTCGCGTACGACAGCGGAAACTTATCATACTCCGCTGTCGTCTTCTTGGTAAGGGCGGCGTGCCTTGCGAGCTCGTGCGCATGCTCGCTATTCCGACATGCACTTTGACCCAAAATAGGCGCAAAGCGTTGCCTTCCGCAATGATCTCGGAGATGTCGCGCCTCGCTTCATGAGCCAGATGGTGATAGGTTTTCGGGCCGGTCAACGCCTCCAAAGCTGACCTGGAGTCACTGAATACGTTGGCCAGCCCATCCTTACCCTTTTTCATGATCCGTATCGCTTTTTGCAGCGCGACCATCTCCGCCTGAAAGACCGTGCAGAAAGAATCGAGTCGGAGCGTCGAGTACCAAGCCTCCTCTCCGTCCCGCCATTCGGTCAGGGCCGCACCGACTTTGCTCTCTATGCGGCTGCCGTCAGTATAGATGTGCGGCCCGACTACTGCAAGACGGTTCAAGGTGTGGGAGCCTAGTTCCTTGACGCTCTCGAACCCGATCTCAGGCACGTACGCAGGGTTAGGCAAATCACCGAAATATACAGGCCTCTCGAGCTCTCGCTCGACAAAAGTGTCCCCCAGATCTGTTCCGCGCTTCAGCTCATATAGCCAGGCTGCTTCCTTCACTTTAGTATTGAGAGGAAGCAGCTTCGAGAGGATCAGCGCGGAATGAAGGGAGACCGTACGATGAGCCTGGCATGCTTTTAGAGCGACACTGTGCTGTACAGCGTCCAGCATCTTTCGCACGCCGAGCTTCTTGGTCGCCGGTGTCCAAGCGCACGAGGCGTACATCACGATTCATTCTATTACAGATGTATATATATGGTCCTTACAATCTCGAGCCCAGACCCTACGTTGCCTTGGCCGATTGGGCTAGGCTTTTATAGATATTTATAGCCTTTTTAGAGGCTTTGGCGACATGAGGAATGAAGGTCAGCTTCCTATTTATGGTCAGAACGAGGAAGCGTATTTTTCCAACTAAACTAATTTACTCGCTGTTCATGTGCAGAACCGGGTCGTCATATTTCAGCTTTTTGGTCAGAACTATTGAATTAGTTTTCGATGGCGCGAACCTTAGTTTATATCTGACTTCCCAGCAGTGCACGCGAGCTAGAGCACGATTGGTCTCCCCTCCTCGATCGACGAAGCCGACTGTCCAGAGAACATGAGGACCACATCGTCTGCGAACGCTTGAACGTATATGCCGAGTTCCCCGAGTTTTCGGAGTAAAAAGTCCAGGATGAGATTCCAAAAGGTATAGGACTGGCTATAGAGCCATGTATACAACCCTTGGAAGTCCTCCTCCCGCACTGCCCCCCCCCCTCGCGTACTGAACAATCCCGGTTTCGCAAGTAACCATACCGTAGAGGTTTACTGGGCACTTATGAACGAGCAGCTGAATTTTCAATGCCGGCCACTACGCGTTGTCGAAGGCACCCTCTATGTCCAATGACACCATTAGAATGATCTTTTTGAGAATGAACTATTATAGACATATGTCATTAGACCATAGAGAGAAAAAAGATGGCATAGCAGAAAAGGAAAGAAAAAGAAAAAAAAGTAAATAAAAGCTTATAAGTGATATAATGACAAAAAAAAAATGAAAAATAAAATATAACGTGCATAATTTATTTAACTAGAGCCCTCCCAACCTAGCCTGAATGCCAGGTGAAGTATAAATCTAAGAACAAGTATACAAGGGCCGTTGTCGCCATGCTACAGGGGCGGAAAAAAAAATATGTAGTCAATGATTTTTTTGTGTTATCTAACGAGATACGTAGTGCGCGCGGCCTGACACTTGCATAAAAAAAGCAATGTAAGTACAAAGCAGAAAATTATGTGCTTGTTTGATGATTTAATAAATATTAGTTAAATTGACCTTCTTAATTCAAAATTTTCAATTACAAGCCTGTGCGTTTATTAAAAATTAAGACTAAAATAATAAAAAAATATTTATTCCTTCCTTTTAAAATCAATATTTCATGTTTTTAATCCAACGACAAAAGTTCCAATAGCATTCTGTTTCGAATTATTAAGTATAACGAATTTTAATTAAACAATTCTTCGAGTATAAAGCTGTTAGCGGTTTGAAATTAGCAAAGAATATTTTGTCTTTTGAGTTAGAGATTTATAGGCCTGTTGCACTTATTGCTGTCACAAATATAGAGTATAGTTATAGTAACTGAATGTTGCATGGTTTATAAACCATAGTCGTATAAAAGAATACATCATGCCGGTATAAGGTACAGTCCAGACAGAATTACGGGCACGATGATAAACGCTTTGCAATAAAATAAGCATTAATAAAATCTTTATTAGAATAGAAAACACTAAAACAGCTTATTATCAGCGCGTACTGAAATTTACAAAACATCACTTTAGAAGCTACAAAATTTCTGAAAGGATGATATACATATATATTTTTAACCCTACTTAATTTTTTATCATTAAACCCTTCTTAAAATTATTGCATCCCTTTCATCAGATATTTCGGTCACCCCAGGCGACCGGGTCGGCAGGGATTTTCAGGGTGTTGCTCGAACCGTGTTTATTTTCTGGCTCCATTAGCTCCTGAAAAAATATATACGGCGAAAATTTAATATTGAAGAGCACTTCTTAAATGATTTTAAAAAACACGTAGAATTCAATGCATTATCTGTAATGCAGTTATTGCAGCTGCTACACTGCACTTCAAATATTTTGTATCTTCATATAGATTGGAGAAACGAAGAAAATCCCCTTTTTATGTCAGAAAAAAAAATTGGGGTCCCTCATTAGATTTATCCATACATACAATAAAACTGTAAAACCGATATTGAAAATATTGGCTAAAAATAGTTCTATAGTTAGGTGGTTTACAGCTTACGTGTTCAGAGTCGAGTCTGTCCATTTCGTGAAGGGATTTCATCATTTTTTGTGTTCGCTTCTGCGCGGACGCTGCGCGCTGCTGTAGGATCTGTGAAATATCGTTTAACTATATTTAGTTCTATAATACTTGTATTTCTATTCTATAAACTATAACTTTACAATCAAATGCAGTTCAAATACAATAATAAGCACCGGATAACAGCCGGCGCACAATCCAAAAAATGTGTGGATAACTGATTCAAATGGAACGCACCAGCGGTACCTAATCGAATTTTTCGTTACAGTAAAACTCGAAAATATTTGCCGGTGTTAAATTAGTCACCAAAAACATCACTTCAGTGTAAAATACAATCGGAGGTTGAAGAAGGAAGGGTTGGGAATGATATCCCATCATTCGCCGGCAATTAAGAGCGGCAAAGATTCATGCGTTGTACTGCACCTGACGTATTACGACCGTTTTTGTGCAGCACGTGGTTGTAGATTGCTGACGTCGTCGAGACCAGCAACAGAATCAAGATGATTACGTTTTTTCTTGTTTCACTTTCTAGTTATTTGCTGATAGGGGAACCGGACAGACACTCCTAATATTCGGATGTTGTTAAATGTAACCTAGGGCCTTGACTGTTGTGCAAGGCTTGCGGCCATTCGATACAGACGATGATGTACTTGTGCCGTACTTCGTGCGTGCATGAGAAAATTTCGTTGCGACTTTGATAAAAGGAGAAATGTAGCTTATCACCTATCCGGACCAATTTCAAGTTTGTCGTAGGTATTGCCCTCACCACCTATCGGTACCGGAGTCAGAATCTCGCGTGTTTTTCATCTGGAAGAAGACGTTTGTCGGTTGCGATGAATTGCTATGTCTATAATGTGACAGGGGTCTTATGGGACTAACGCATCCGGGCGTAAAAAAGTCGGCCAGATCGTTATTTTCGCCAAGCGATGAACAATTTCCTTCATTATTTACAACTGTGGGTAATGAGACTATGACTTTCGTCTGCAAAATTTCCTACTATATAGAATTGTAAATTCTGTTTATTCCATTTTTACATCAATAAATTCATTCCGACTCAGCTTTAAATTGTGTACGCGACGGACGAAACTAAGCAGAGTTGAAAGTATTTTTGTACGCAAATTTTATTTATCCTAAGTCGGGACAAAAATAATTATTTTCGTAAATCATTGAATTAAGTTCTTTTGAAGTGAATTCAGTAAGCGTTATTCGAGTAATTTGTTCTTTTGTACATCAATCGGCTTTATCCAACACTCACAAAAAATATTAAAAACAATTCTATAATAACGAACGTGAAGTTAAGACCTTCTTATACTTAGTTCCAGGTATTAACTTTCATTTAATACAAATATTTTAATGTAAAATATAATATAATTTCTCAAATAGTTGTCGGAAACGACAATTAAGCAGTTGATTTCAAAAATTTACATAATTAAAAAAAGCAATGAAGTATGAAGTGAATGGAAGTTACCAGAAATGTCAAGAATTTGTTTATTCAAAAATAAATAATAGGAAAAATATTCAAGAGTATTTATCGATTTCTAATCATATATATATATATAGATATAGGGAAGAAGAGATTTTATTAAAGTTTTAATTACAATTTATTCCTTAATAATAAATCGAATTAATACACTCTTAATATACTGATAATAATATTCTAGGATATAATATTTGAACTACATAAACACATTGGCCGACAAATCGACTTAGCTAAAAGACATAAATAAATAAAAAAATAGAAAGAAATACATGATTTTTTAAATTTCTTTAAAATTTGAATGAGATTGTTCATTGGCAAATATATATTTGTACAAATAAATGCAAACAGGTCTTGTAAAATAATATTTATTAAATTTTTGCACCCACTGTTAAAAATGAAAAATCGCACAAGTTGTAGGTAGCACATATATACTTTTGAAATTCTCAATTCACGAAGTTTTTTGATGTGATTTTGAGAGTTTACAAGATATTATTAATTGGTGTAGATATCCCATTGCGTACGGTGATATTTCACGGAAATTCATTATTAGACGCCTGCCTGAAACATGCAGCAGCATGCAACATGCCACCCGCCGCTGAACCTCGAATCTCTTCTTCCACTGTGAATCGTCAACGAAGGAATTAAATATTGATTCAAGAAGATTTACTGATATCTAACAAATAAAAAAATGTTCATTTTTCATTTATCTTAATTATTTATTTAACTGAATATTCAGTGTGTTGGAAGAACAGATTCGAAGATCGGCGGTGGATTGCCTGCTGTATGATACTGCATGCCGCACGCAAGCCTCTTATTGGTGTGGACTATAATTAAAAATTATTATAATTTTATTAACGCAAACATTATTCACTTACTTAAAAGTCAAAAGATAGCCTTTGGCGAGTTTAATAACTCCATACATTATTTTTTTACAAAAAAAATTCCTTTTTTTTTGAAGTGACATATTTTATCGGCCATTTATCCCATCAGAATATGATAATTTGCTAAACAACATACCATTTGCCTCCTGATTTCAGCTTCGGCGAGTTTCTCCTGTATGTCGGGCAAGGTGATGTCGGCCTGGGGCGGCTGCAGCTGCCAGGTCTGCACTGCGCGCCGCCCGCCCAACTCCTCCACCGGGATATCGAACGCGATGGCTGCAAACGACAACGACCAAGGGTACATGAAGACGTCTTGGGGATTGGAGTAGTGTTTGTTATTGTTCGAATGGGAGATAGAAGCTTATAAAGAATTAGCGTGATACTGTATAATTTGCTCTTTTAGAACAAAATTAAATATTCAGAACGATGATGCTGCATTTATATTGTGAAAAGTGGCAAAAATTTTTAAAATCTACTAATTTTTTGTTCATGCTAAAACTATTCATTTTGTTATTGAAGACTGCAAAATAAAAATAATTTTGAATCAACTATCTCTATCTACTTTCTACTTTTCAATATATGTAATTAAATATAAACTTCACGGAAATAAATAGATTGTAGTTATCTTTTAGTAGAAGCATCCCACGAATATAAGACTGTAAACTAAAGTGTCCCATCTTTTCTCATAGATACAATATGAAATATAATTTTCACGAAGTCGTTTGGACAACTCACCTGTGCACTTAATATTTAATTAACCTAAATATTTGTTGGAACGATTACGCGGCTTTGATACTCGATCGAGTATTAAAGTAATAATAGTCACAAACAACAGCCGGAGATGTAATTCGATCAAGATTTAAAATTGTGATGCTTTTGGGAATTCTTTACCGTGGTCTATTACTGAACTTATGAAGTATGTCCGTCTTATATTTAAAAGGACGTATCGTTTGAACTCTTAATATCCAGATGAAATCTTTACAAAATATGTGTCATTATGATCAATATTTTTACAAATAATTTCAAATCTATAAGCTAAAATTATAGGACTATTTTTTTTGTTTTCATTTATCGTAAAAACGGTAACAAAAACAATCGTCCAAGTTGGGGGATTAAAAGGCACACTCTAAAGTTACACAATCAATAATTGAAGCCGACAAAGTACCGGTCAAATCCCGAACTGACTGAAAAACATACATATATCTTATGATAGATGTATTACATATCTTTTCGTAAATGTATGACATAAATATTTTGTGTTGTCTGCTTTTAATATGAGATTCTCGATGCACAATTCCGACTCACACTCGGTACAAATTTGTTATTTTACAACTTCGTTATAAGTTTCTAATATTAGGCTCGGATTGAAGTAGAGCGAGAAATACGAACGATACGTACTTGTAACACAATAAATAAATTGTTAACAGTATAACGATAGAAAAATGTCGTCTTAATAACTAAATAACAGCGTCATTACAAACAATATTGAAAAACCATTTAAGTAACGAAACATAAATATTCGCACAAGGAATCTTATTATTTCGATAAAAGTTCTAACGAGTCGTGATCGAATACCCCCTTTTCGACGATCGAAGGCTGTAGAAAAAAACCGGCGGGAAAAAAAACTGATCCGGTATTTTAAAAGTCCACGCCTTTTAAGGACCATCGAGTCCCTTTTCAGCGGCGAAAAGAGACCGGAACACGGAAAGCGCTTTCCTGAAGTTTCTCTCGTTTAAGAGAAAAATCCCTTCAAACGGCCGCAGCCGCGCGCATTCGACGCGTATACAGGAATGTTCTAAAATGGGTGTCATTTTTAAACACCGTAAAATGAATTCTTACAATTTGTATAATTTTATAATAATTTGCTGCATGTTCAAAGATGACTGGCAACACTGCCGCCGAAGGACGCGCAAGTGTTTTTGTATTGCTGTTCAAATATTAATATTAATTTTACATAATTAGCCATTATTGTTAGCAAAATAGTGAAATAAGATTGGTTAATGAACAAAAAACATACATTGTAACTATTTCTCACTGCACATTACATAGTATAAAAGTGCTGCGCGCGAGCATACAGGCGGCCGCGACGCCATTTGTTGTGTTTGGGTTGTTTCCTTTGATTTGTAAATCTGTGTTGTGCTCAAACGCACGTCGTCGATGTCAAGGAAATCCCGGTGAGATCGCTCCATTTATATCTACATTGCATGAATATAACAACTAGACAAACTACACTTCAAAGCGTTCAATAATCACTAACAACTAAGTATACCACATTCAAAAGTAATGACCAAGTGTATAATAAACGGGTTATTCAACATTCTAGATATATTCTCGCTATACCATTCTTTAATCACAAAAACTATTCAGGTATGTAGCCCTGTATTCTGAGTTGTATATAAGTCACTCTTGAAATAAAGACAATACAAACTAATATTAAACATAGATCAAAAGGACAATTATTGCATTGTTTTTACTGTATCAAAATCGAGACCTAAATAAAATTTAATTTTTAAGCAAAATCTTCATCGAAATACTCATATACTTAACTACAATTCACAACACAACAAGGGCTAAAATACAAAACACAATATACTTATACCAATTTAGGATATCATACGAATATAGATCTGTCTCTATTGAAGTATTGATAATTTAAGAGAACCGATACACTAAAACCGATGAAACAGGAATAATAAAACAATATTATTATTATATTATTATTAGCATATTCTATAAGCTGTGACAAGCTACTAGACTAACAATAATCACACATGGAGGGAAGAAAGACCATTACAAAAAGAATAAATTCACAACGCCTTTTTATCTTAATCTAAATACGAACCTGGGCACCAAATATAATAATAAAAAAAAAAAAAAAAAAAAAAATTGATATTCTCTAGATCAGATTTTTCTTTTATAGATCATTTTCATGTAGAGCCTGATCGGCCTGAACTAAGGAGTAAATGCATATAATCTTTTAATACACATTAACAGTGAGTGCCTATAAATATAGGTTTGTATATACATGTGTTTGTGTGTACGTATGTTGTGTGTTTGTGTATGCAAGCGTGTGTGTGTGTATGTATGTACATAGAATACAATAAAAATACTGAATGTACCATCACATTCTAAACAGTAATAGATTTAGGCTAATATGTAATGAATACTAAGCAAAGATATGATTAAGCTGTATGAAAATGTGTAAACTCATGCATACCATTAATTTAATTATAAACATATTATAAATTTATTGTTTATCACATACACTCATTACTCATTGACACTGTTGGGTGTCTGTAAATACATAGTGTTTACACCTTCATATACTGTATACACATAAAATACTATATACACCGTCATATACTAAGAAGCAATAGATTTAGGTTAATACTACATAATAAATACTAAAGAATAAATGTATTATTTGACTAAACTAAGAAAAAAAAAAAGTGTGTAAATGTATGCATGCCTTTGGTTTGATTATAAACATGCACATTGATTGCTTATCATATACACTCCCACTCATTACTTATTAATACTCATTATTGAGAATTTCATATAAAAGTCTATACTGTCACAAAACATAGAACACGACAGACATACTGAGTGTACCATTATAAAGGGTCATAGATAAAGAATCCCTATAATTCTTAGGCTAATATTAAGAATGAACATTAAGAAGTAAGTATAGTTTTATTAAGTAAGAAAATAAAAAGCATATAAATACATATATATGCCTTTAATCTAATTATAATCGTGCACATTTATTGCCTATTGACAATGAGTACCTAGGATTGTTACATAAATCAAAATATATTACAGATACAGAACATACTTTCATAAATCAAAACAGTCACAAATAATTAAACATCATATCCTTAAGTTAACATTACACAGTGATCACTAAAGGACTCCAATAAAGTTTAGTATTACATTATTAAGCTTTTAATGCAAATCGATTAATATTTTAACTTCCTGTAACTGTTAATTGTATAGGAGTTGAAATTAGAAGGTATAGTACTATCTTACTGAGCTATGACAAATTACTGGTAGTATAAACATTAGAATACCATTGTTAACCAACACAGAATGGAATAAAGCTAATAATTACATATATTATTATGTGATACAAATACCTTAAACTAGTATTAGTAATTTTAAATTACTAATACTGAGGACCACGTAACAAAATAAATAAATGAATAATAGAAAAAAATACTATATATCAGTAAATACATTACTATTCACTAAACTTTGCACATGGACTGGTAATAATACCTACAAAAATGTTATATCATCAAAGGATTAGGAGGTCAATAATAGGTATTGTTATCTGATGGAATATTTGTGAATTCATTCATAGTATAGCACAATCATTATATATAATATACTAATTAGTGAGGTAACTCTTGTGCTAGGATTATTAAACACTATAGGATATACATTACTGTATAATTAAACCACCATAAATTGAATGATAACATTCTTTTGATAATGTTATTAACCACAAGAACCTGACTAGTCAATAAGTAGGTATATTATGTAACAAGACTGCTTTGAATTGATTAGTAGCACTATTCTTAGGTTAATAGTTTATATTATTATAAGGTAATGCACAGCTACTTAATGTACTAATACATAAATAAATTATTACTGTTGCTCTCATAAATTTCATTATCTGAGAGCTGTTACAAATTTCACTATCAAGTAGGAAGAGTACATGTCATCAAATAAAAGGTGGCGGTCACTGTCTTTGCAGGGAACACATCATATAAATCAATTATTTGAGTTAACATTGGATTACAAAATGATTAAAATACAACATTAGCACTGAGCGAAGTAAGATTAAAAATTTGAGCTGTACAAATTCTTTGAAACGAACACTGAAAATTTGCACCAAGTGAAGAACAAATTAGTAAAGAACTTATATTTTTCTTATTGACAAGAGTCGGGCGCCATCTACTTAACACCATTTCAGAATCTACTACAACAAAAAGGAAAATTGGATGCAAAGCTACATATGGAAAACTCATTTAGACAATGACTCATTTAGACAAAGAAGAAGAGACTTTATTCGCTTATAGCAAGCTGTTCATGACGTTTATCAATTCTCAGAAACGTATACTAAAAATGTGCATCAAGCGAAGAATATGCAGACCAGAATGAAAGAACAACGCAAAAATATATATATATATATATATATTATTTTTTTGAAATGAAACCTCTTTAGGCGCACGAGGGAAAATTTTATGGATGAAACGCAATAATAATAATATTAGCGTCATGAAGATGTGCAGCGTTTTTTTGTATTGATATATCATAAGGGCTTAAGGAAATGTGAAACTTAAGATAACTTTGTAAATATCCTATTATATTTTAACGGCAAAAATAATGCTAATGCATAATGACTGTCCTGACAACGGATCGCGTTCTCGTAGACATTAAAACGTTGCTGCAGTTCTGGTTTCTACGCACGGTGGAACTCTTCGACGAAGAACGGCACAGACTTGAGACTTGGCGTACGGGCGTTGCTAATCATCGCTCGATTGACCGTGGACGAGAAAACGGTGCAGCGGTGCTGGTTTCCGCGCATGTGGAACTCTTCGACGAAGAACGGCACAGACTTGAGACTTGGCGTACGGGCGTTGCTAATCATCGCTCGATTGACCGTGAACGAGAAAACGGTGCAGCGGCGCTGGTTTCCGCGCATGTGGAACTCTTCGACGAAGAACAGCACAGACTTGAAACTTGGCGTAGGGCGCTGTTAATCATCGCTCGACTGACCGTGAACGAGAAAAGGTGCAGCGACGCTGGTTTCCGCGCATGTGGAACTCTTCGACGAAGAACGGCACAGACTTGAGACTTGGCGTACGGGTGCTACTTATCATCGCTCGACTGTCCGTGCACGAGAAAACGGTGCAGCGGCGCTGGTTTCCGCGCATGTGGAACTCTTCGACGAAGAACGGCACGGACTTGAGACTTGGCGTAGGGCGCTGTTAATCATCGCTCGACTGATCGTGAACGAGAAAAGGTGCAGCGACGCTGGTTTCCGCGCATGTGGAACTCTCCGACGAAGAATGGTACAGACTTGAGACTTGGCGTACGGGCGCTACTTATCATCGCTCGACTGACTGTGGACGAGTAGATGCCCTAGATTTACATAGTAGACTCGTGTAGAAAAGATATGAGCCATTTCAACGTGAGAAAAAGAAGAATGAACTGCATTAGATCAGAAAATCAGACATTAGAAAGGCTGATGATGGACCTCATCAACTCTCAAAAACTGTCACTGAAGAATTGCTCCAAGCGAAAAATATGAAGAATGAAAGAGAAAACGAAAAAATAAAAAAGAGTTTTTTCTTTTTAGACGAGCGGACACCATCTACTTAACACCATTTCAATACTTACCACAATAGAAAGAGAAGTCGGATACCCTAGTTACACATGGGCGACTCGTGTAAACAGCGCATCATCTATCATAAGGAACAAAGAAGAACGGATCGCATTAGATTAGAGTGAATTAGAAATTAAAATTCTATTGATGAACTTCATCGATTTCCAGATGGATACTGAAAACCTTGCACGGAATGAAGAACGCAGAGTTGACGAAAGAAATTAATTAAGAAAGGAGGATTTATTTTAAGAAGAGCTTGACACTACTTAACTTCTCTTTAAGATTTATGCAACAATAAGCTAATTATACTCGGGAGACACGCTTAAACAAGATATGAACTATTCATTACAACAGGGACCATAATGAATGGACCACATTAGCACAGAGCAAAAAAACGACTAAAAAAGCTATGGATGAACTTATCAACTAGTAGAAATGGACACTAAAACCTACACCACGCAAAGGAAATAAAGAATGAAAGATTAAAGGAAGATAAGAATTAAGAAAGTTTTTCTTTAAGAAGAGTTCAACACCATTTAATAGATATTGCTTTAAGATCAAAGACAAAAATAAGTTGGACACTCTAGTTACATATGAGATAATTACAAAGACAAGAATGAGCTATGACAGTAGTAAGTAATAAAATGGGCTGCAGAAAATTAATAAGGTTATAGCTGAACTTTGTTGGTTCTAACTGAAACTAGAAACTTCAAAGATTGTGGATGATCTTTACCAATTCTCAAAAACGGACATTGAGATCTGCACTAAAGGAAGAAAAATAAGAATAAAAGATTGAAGGAAGAAGGAAATTGGGAAATTAGGATTTCTTTCAAAACAAAAGCTCGACATCATCTAATGAGCACCGCCTTAAGATCTACTACAACAGAAAGAAAAATTAGACGTCCTAGTTACACATGAGAGCCTTGGGTAGACCGAGCTATTACAACAGGAACCAAGAAGAAAAGGCGATTATAGTACAGAGCAAAGCGGAAACTTAAAAGGCTGTCGATGACATTTGTCAAGTTCTTAACGGTCGTTAAAACTTCTTCACCAAGCTGAGAACATAAACAATGAAAAATCGACTGAAGAAAAATCCAGAAAGGATTTGTTTAAGAGCTCGACACCATCTACTCAACTCTGCTTTAAGTTCTTCTACAATAGAAAGTTATTCGCACTTGGGAGATTCGCATAACAAGACAGTAGTTTTTACAATAGGAACCAAGAAGAATAAACGACATTAGCACAGACTACAGTAGAAATTAGAAAGGCTGCAGATGAACTGTTCCAACTCTCAGAAATGGACGTCAAAGCCTGCACCAAGCAAAGGAAACGAAGAACGAAAGAGAAACAAAGGAACATACCTTCCCACTATATTTATTGACACACTATAGTATCTATTACCTATCCCGAATCCAGTTTCTGGCTAAAGGTTGCACGAATACCGGCTGGCTCTACACTCCCGTCACTCCTAATCCAAGCTAGAACCTACACTCCCCGATATTTACGCTCCCTTCGGTGTATCGGGACTTGTCCCTTTCAGTCATTGCGACTGGCTGAAGGTTGAGCGATGATGATGATGATGATGATGATGAAGTTGCTGCATGTTCAAAAGATATAATGTTGCTTGTATTATTATTTTTTTGGTTTGCTATATTACGAATTCCGTTACAGAGTTTTTTTAAATCAATATACTAATTTTTTATTTTTTTCGACCTACACTTTAAAAATATATTAATCGTTTTTGCGTGTTCAACTAACATTCTTAATTTTATAGGGATTTCGTTTGAATTGTTATAACAATTTTAATTTTTATACTTTAATTTATGTTGGCAGGAAAACAAGTAAATGGACGATTGGCCAAATACATTTTCAAGCATTGCGATACTTGTGGTAATATTGTGAACATTAATGCAATACACACGGCTACTTAACACGTCGCACACGCGATGCAATAAATACTTATGCAAATTTATTAACCTAAATTTATCATGGACTTACAAGGTAACCGCTTGAAGTGATGCTCAAAGTGCGTGACGAAGCCGTTCTGTTTGAGTTTTGTATTGCTATTTTAAATATAAATATAACATATTTTCATATATCCTAATGTTAAAAGTTACATTTTGATTTTAAGATATGCGGCAGGTTGCACCAAAAGCGCTAACTAAATTCGTGAATACAATCCGTAAGTTTTAACTGATTGTTATCCACGTATTTTCCGACAAATCTTACGGGCTACGTATACGAATTATGTATTTATTTTCGGTGTAACCTACCGACAGTTTTGGAAGTAAAACCTTAGAACAAAAAAAAAACGTGCGTGGATATGTCTTGTACTTACTTATTTTGAGTTATTTTTCAGTCGTGTGATTTTCCCACACCGAACCTGACATGTAACAGTAGCTTTATTTTATGAGCAATACTTTCTGTATTTGAGTTTTTTGTTTGTATAAATACGTTTTTGTTCTTTATTCATTTAATCTATACCACTATATAAATCTATTGACTGTGTTTGTACATTTATTTTTGTCACCTAATTTTGTGTTAGATAATCATTTTATGATGCAGTGATTCGCATTATACTATTTTTTTCATTTTTGTCTGTCTGTCTGTTTGTATCTCTGTATGTCTTTTTATAACTCAAGAACGTCTGGGACGAACGAAATGAAAATTAATATACAATAATAAAATGTAGTTGCATATATGATAGGCCACTGTCTATTGTTTTACTGTGTGTCTGTCTCTCTTTATGTTTTTATAACGTATGAACGATGTGACCGATTATGATTAAAATTGGTGTACAGTAAGAACAATTGACTTCGTAAATGGTAGGCTATTGTTTTCCGGTTTGTCTATTTGTCTTTCTGTACGTTTTTTTATAATTAATAAAAAGGTTTCACTGATCCTGATGAAAATTTGTGTACCGACAGAAAGATCATGTGAATGCGTAAATGATAGGCTACTTTCTGTCTATCTGTTTGTAGGTATAAGTGTATGTGTTTTTTATAACTTATGTATAACTGTATTTTTTATTAGTGAGATTGTCAATATGAGTCAATAAAAGCATAAAGATACAATACAGAATATTTAATTTATGTTCAATGAGACATGAGGTTCAGAGCGTATGGTTGTTTTTTATGTGAACTCTGACATATAAAAGGGTTCAACTTAGGTTGAAATTACCTGTTTTATCAATTGAGACATATGATAAACATTTTACATGATTACAGTGTAATTAATGGGCCCCAACTAACAGCAAGTGCCGAAAAAAGATATATAATCAAACTTAATGATATTCACAATCAAATGTTGTACAAAGAGATTAAGGTAGGTACTCAGAGCGGGGCTTCTTAACCGTAATCCACTTAGTTCGAGACCGGGTTTTGATTAAAAGCGAGACTACGATCAAAGTCAAAAGTGGGACAAATCGGTATCGCAATCAGGATTGGGATTGAGATCGTAAACGTTCGATACATAAGATAAAGGAATGTGTTCAAAGACCACGCGGGCGAAGTCATAGGCAGAAGCGAGTATAAAATAAAATGCGAATGTTCCCCGGGGATCTATTTTTTAATATTTCTCTTTTCTAAATTTCATTTGGGACCCCACTGGATACGATCAGCTCTATCAATACATCTAAACTAATTGTAGAACCTAAATTTTGTTTTGGATAAAATGTTGAGTAAAGATTTTAATATTAATAGCGAATCTAATATTACTCTTCTTTAGAAGTCATTCGTTATTTTGTCACAAATATACCAAAGTGATTCTTTAAGTGTTCCGTTTCAGAGCGGATCTTTAAAAAGATTAGAGGACGTCGCGATATCAATTTTGAAAGCAGTGGCACTCCGGGAGTGCCGACAGCGAAAACTCGACCACCATGTGTATTTTTGAACTAGGAAATATTTATGCATTGCATCGGGAACACTTTTAGATGAAGTATTTTTTTATTCATTATTATGAATTACTACTACAAAAAATATATTACAGTTTTCATTTAAAGCGCTAATTGTACATGAAAAATAATGCATATTATTTTTCATACAAAAATTACAATCTATTGCTTAAATCGTAAATTTATAATATAAAAAGTTTCGATATGAATATATATCTATGTGGTACGTATATACACAGTATATGTTTACATTTATAATATCAATGTATTTCAACCCAAACTCAACTCTCGTGTAAACGTCGTGTAAACGGAGCCAATGTATGTAGATAGTTATATACAGATTTGTCGGTTACGATAACGTAACAGTGTCGCGAGTTCAATGGTTTTTTCATGTCTCAATAAATGCCAACACGCATGTGTATCTATGTACGTGCATACGCAATATATGTAGATACTTATATACAGCGGTGTCGGTGACGGCAAGGGTAACAGTGTCGCGAGTTCAATGGTTTTTTCATGTCTCAATAAATGCCAACACGCATGTGTATCTATGTAATGCATACGCAATATGTAGATACCCTTATATACAGCGGTGTCGGTGACGGTAAGGGCAACAGTGTCGTGAATCCAATGGTTTTTCCATCTCAATAAATGCCAACACGCATGTGTATCTATAACGCATACCGCACATATGTAGATTACTTATATACAGCGGTGTCGGTGACGGTAAGGGTAACAGTGTCGCGAGTTCAACGGTTTTTCCTATCTCAATAAATGCCAACACGCATGTGCATTCATGTACGTGCATACACAATATATGTAGATACTTATATACAGCAGTGTCGGTGACGGTATGGCAACAGGTTGCGAGTTCAACGGTTTTTCCTATCTCAATAAATGCCAACACGCATGTATTCCATATCGCATGCAATATATGTAGATACACTTATATACAGCGGTGTCGGTGACGGTAAGGGTAACAGTTATGAGTTCAATGGTTTTTCCTATCTCAATAAATGCCAACACGCATGTGTATCTATATACGTGCATACACAATATATGTAGATACTTATATCCAGCGGTGTCGGTGACGGTAAGGGCAATGAGTGGCGCGAGTTCAATGGTTTTTCCTATCTCAATAAATGCCACACCACGTGTATCTATGTACCGCATACGCAATATGTAGATACTTATATACAGCGGTAAATGGTGACGGTAACAGGTCGTGAATTCAATGGTTTTTCCATGTTCAATAAATGCCAACACGCATGTGTATCTATGTACGTGCATACGCAATATATGTAGATACACTTATATACAGCGGTGTCGGTGACGGTAAGGGTAACAGTGTCGAATTCAATGGTTTTTTCATGTCTCAATAAATGCCAACACGCATGGGTATTCATGTATGTGCATACGCAATATATGTAGATACTTATATACAAAGCGGCGGGTGTGGTGACGGTAAGGGTAACAGTGGCGCGAGTTCAATGGTTTTTCCATATCTCAATAAATGCCAACACGCATGTGTATCTATGCATACGCAATATGCGTAGATACTTATACAGCGGTGTCGGTGACGGTAAGGGTAACAGTGGCGCGAGTTCAATGGTTTTTCCCATTCAATAAATGCCAACACGCATGTGTATCTAAGTATCGTGCATACAATATATGTAGATACTTATATACAGCGGTGTTCTGACGGTAAGGGTAACAGTGGCGCGAGTTCAATTTTGGTTTGCATGTCTCAATAAATGCCAACACGCATGTGTATCTATGAACGTGCATACGCAATATATGTAGATACTTATATACAGCGGGTGTCGGTGACGGTAAGTAACAGTGGCGCGAGTTCAATGGTTTTTTCATGTCTCAATAAATGCCAACACGCATGTGTATCTATGTAATGCATACGCAATATATGTAGATACTTATATACAGCGGTGTCGGTGACGGTAAGCGGTAACAGTGGCGAGTTCAATGGTTTTTCCTATCTCAATAAATGCCAACATGCATGTGTATCTATGTATGTGCATACACAATATATGTAGATACCTTATATACAGCAGGTCGGTGGCACGGTAAGGGTAACAGTGGCGCGAGTTCAATGGTTTTTCCCATCTCAATAAAATGCCAACACGCATGTGTATCTATGTAATGCATACACATATGTAGATACTTATATACAGCGGTGTCGGTGACGGTGGCAAATATGTCGTGATTCAATGGTTTTTTCTTCATGTCTCAATAAATGCCAACACGCATGTATCTATGTAATGCGCAATATATGTAGATACTTATACAGCGGTGTCGGTGACGGTAAGGTAACAGTTTGCGAGTCCAATGGTTTTTCCTATTCAATAAAATGCCAACACGTACGTGTATCTATGTACTGCATACGCAATATATGTAGATACCCTATACAGCGGTGTCGGTGACGGTAAGGGTAACAGTGGCGAGTTCAATGGTTTTTCCTATCTCAATAAATGCCAACACGCATGTGTATCTATGTACGTGCATACGCAATATATGTAGATACTTATATACAAAGCGGTGTCGGTGACGGTAAGGGTAACAGTGGCGCGAGTTCAATGGTTTTCCTATTCAAATGCCAACACGCATGTATATGTATGCGCATGCCACAATATATGTAGATACTTATATACAGCGGTGTCGGTGACGGTAAGGGTAACAGTGGCGCGAGTTCAATGGTTTTTCCTATCTCATAAATGCCCACGCATGTGTATCATGTACGTGCATACACAATATATGTAGATACCTATATAAGAAGCGGTGTCGGTGACGGTAAGGGTAAACATGTCGCGAGTTCAACGGTTTTTCCATCTCAATAAATGCCAACACGCATGTGTATCATGTAATGCGCATACAATATGTAGATACTTATATACAGCGTGTGTCGGTGACGGTGGCAACAGGGCGAGTTCAACGGTTTTTCCTATCTCATAAATGCCAACACGCATGTATCTTACGTAATGCATACAATAATATATGTAGATACCTTATATACAGCGGTGTCGGTGACGGTAAGGGTACATGGCGCTATTCAATGGTTACGTTCAATAAATGCCAACACGCATGTATCTAAGGCACGTGATAATTTCATATACAGCGGTGTCGGTGACGGTGGGTAACAGTGTTGCGAGTTCAACGGTTTTTTCCTATCTCAAAAATGCCAACACGCATGTATCTATGTACGTGCATACGCAATATATGTAGATACTTATATACAGCGGTACGGTGACGGTAAGGTAACAGTGTTGCGAGTTCAACGGTTTTTCCCATTCAATAAATGCCAAATACATGTGTATCTATGTACGTGCATGTCACAATATATGCAGATACTATATACAGCGGTGTCGGTGACGGTAAGGTAACAGAGTGGCGAGTTCAATGGTTTTTCCCATCTCATCATAAATGCCAACACGCATGTATCCATGTGCATACGCACACACATATGCAGATAATTATACACAGCGGTGTCGGCGACTCTGGCATGGCAACAGGCGCTGAATATTTTCAAATAAAATGCCAACACGCATGTGTACCATGTACCGCATGGCAATATATGTAGATACTGGCGCATACAGCGGTGTCGGTGACGGTAAGGGTAACAGTGGCGCGAGTTCAATGGTTTTCATGTTCAATAAATGCCAACACGCATGTGTATCTATGTATGATGCATACGCAATATATGCAGATACCATATACAGCGCGGTGTCGGTGACGGTAAGGGTAACAGTGTCGAATCCAATGGTTTTTTTCATAACTAATAAATGCCAACACGCATGTGTATCTATGTACGTGCATACACACATATGTAGATAATTTATATACAGCGGTGTCGGTGACGGTAAGGCAACAGGGCGGAGTTCAATGGTTTTTCATGTCTCAATAAATGCCAACACGCATGTATCTATGTACGTGCATACACAATATACAGATACTTATATACAGCGGTGTCGGTGACGGTAAGCGAGTCGAGTTCAACGGTTTTTCCTTATCTCAATAAATGCCAACACGCATGTGTATCTATGTATGCATACACAATATATGTAGATACTTATATACAGCGGTGTGGTGACGGTAAGGGTAACAGTGGCGAGTTCAACGGTTTTTCCTTATTCAATAAATGCCAACACGCGTATCTATGTAATGCGCATACAATATATGTAGATACTTATATACAGCGGTGTCGGTGACGGTAAGGGTAACAGTGGCGCGAGTTCTGTTTTTCCCTATCTCAATAAATGCCAACACGCATGTGTATTCATGTACGCATACAATACCATATGTAGATACTTATATACAGCGGTGTCGGTGACGGTAAGGGTAACAGTGGCGCGAGTTCAACGGTTTTTCCTATCTCAATAAATGCCAACACGCATGTGTATCTATGTACGTGCATACACAATATATGTAGATACTTATATACAGCGGTGTCGGTGACGGTAAGGGTAACAGTGGCGCGAGTTCAACGGTTTTTCCTATTCATAAATGCCAACACGCATGTGTATCTATGTAATGCATACACAATATATGTAGATACTTATATACAGCGGTGTCGGTGATTTGTAAGGGTAACAGTAAGTGAATTCAATGGTTTTTTCATGTTCAATAAATGCCAACAGCGCATGTGTATCTATAATGCGCATACGCAATATATGTAGATACTTATATACAGCGGTGTCGGTGACGGTAAGGGTAACAGTCGCGAGTTCAATGGTTTTTCCTATTTCAATAAATGCCAACACGCATGTATTCATGTACGTGCATACGCAATATATGTAGATATTTATATACAGCGGTGTCGGTGACGGTAAGGGTAACAGGCGCGAGTTCAATGGTTTTTCCTATCTCAATAAAATGCCAACACGCATGTGTATCATGTACGCATACACATATATGTAGATACCTATATACAGCGGTGTCGGTGACGGTAAGGGTAACAGTGGCGCGAGTTCAACATTTTTTCATGTTCAATAAATGCCAACACGCATGTATCTCTGTAATGCGCATACGCAATATATGTAGATACTTATATACAGCGGTGTCGGTGACGGTAAGGGTAACAGTGGCGCGAGTTCAATGGTTTTTTCATGTCCAATAAATGCCAACACGCATGTGTATCTATGTACGCATACGCAATATATGTAGATACTATATACAGCGGTGTCGGTGACGGTAAGGGTAACAGTGGCGCGAGTTCAATGGTTTTTCCTATCTCAATAAATGCCAACATGCATGTGTATCTATGTATGCATACACAATATATGTAGATACTTATATACAGCGGTGTCGGTGACGGTAAGGGTAACAGTGGCGCGAGTTCAATGGTTTTTCCCATCTCAATAAATGCCAACACGCATGTGCATTCATGTAATGCATACAATATATGTAGATACTTATATACAGCGGTGTCGGTGACGGTAAGGGTAGTGTCGAATCAATGGTTTTTCATGTTCAATAAATGCCAACACGCATGTGTATTCATAATGTGCATACGTAACATATGTAGATACTTATATACAGCGGTGTCGGTGACGGTAAGGGTAACAGTGTTGCGAGTCCAATGGTTTTTCCCATTCAATAAATGCCAACACGCATGTATCTATGTACTGCGTGCATACGCAATATATGTAGATACTTATATACAGCGGTGTCGGTGACGGTAAGGGTAACAGTGGCTGAGTTCAATGGTTTTTCCTATCTCAATAAATGCCAACACGCATGTATCTATGTAATGCATACGCAATATATGTAGATACTTATATACAGCGGTGTCGGTGACGGTAAGGGTAACAGTGGCGCGAGTTCAATGGTTTTTCCTATCTCAATAAATGCCAACACGCATGTATTCGTATGTGCATACACAATATATGTAGATACTTATATACAGCGGTGTCGGTGACGGTAAGGCAACAGTGGCGCGAGTTCAATGGTTTTTCCTATTCAATAAATGCCAACACGCATGTGTATCTATGTACGTGCATACACAATATATGTAGATACTTATATACAGCGGTGTCGGTGACGGTAAGGGTAACAGTGTCGCGAGTTCAACGGTTTTTCCTATCTCAATAAATGCCAACACGCATGTGTATCTAATGTATGTGCATAATATATGTAGATAATTATATACAGCGGTGTCGGTGACGGTGGGGTAACAGTGGCGCGAGTTCAACGGTTTTTCCCTATCTCAATAAATGCCAACACGCATGCGTATCATGTACGTGCATACACAATATATGTAGATACTTATATACAGCGGTGTCGGTGACGGTAAGGGTAACAGGCGCGAGTTCAATGGTTTTCATGTCTCAATAAATGCCAACACGCATGTGTATCTGGCGTATCGTGCATACACAATATATGTAGATACTTATATACAGCGGTGTCGGTGACGGTATGGTAACAGTGTTGCGAGTTCAACGGTTTTTCCTATCTCAATAAATGCCAACACGCATGTATCTATGCAATGTGCATACACATATGTAGATACTTATATACAGCGGTGTCGGTGACGGTAAGGGCAACGTATGTTGCGAGTTCAACGGTTTTTTCCTATCTCAATAAATGCCAACACGCATGTGTGATCCATGTACGCATACAATACCATATGTAGATACTTATACAGCGGTGTCGGTGACGGTAAGGGTAACAGTGGCGCGAGTTCAATGGTTTTTTCCCATTCAATAAATGCCAACACGCATGTGTATCTATGTACGTGCACACAATATATGTAGATACCTTATATACAGCGGTGTCGACGGTAAGGTAAACATGGCGCGAGTTCAATGGTTTTCATCTATAAATGCCAACACGCATGTATCTATGTACGTGCATACGCAATATAGCGTAGATACTTATACAGCGGTGTCAATGGTAAGGGTAACAGTGGCGCGAGTTCAATGGTTTTTTCATGTTCATAAATGCCAACACGCATGTGTATCTATGTACGTGCATACGCATATATGAATACTTATATACAGCGGTGCCGGTGACGGTAAGGGTAACAGTGTCGTGAATTCAATGGTTTTTCATGTCTCAATAAATGCCAAACACGCATGTGTATCTATGTACGTACATACACAATATATGTAGATACTTATATACAGCGGTGTCGGTGACGGTAAGGGCAACATGGCGAGTTCAATGGTTTTTCATGTTCAATAAATGCCAACACGCATGTGTATTCATGTACGTGCATACAATATATGTAGATACTTATATACAGCGGTGTCGGTGACGGTAAGGGTAACAGGCAGTTCAACGGTTTTTCCTATCTCAATAAATGCCAACACGCATGTATTCATGTAATGTGCATACACAATATATGTAGATACCATATACAGCGGTGTCAGGACGGTAAGGGCAACAGTGGCGCGAGTTCAATGGTTTTCATGTCAATAAATGCCAACACGCATGTGCATCTATGTATGCGCATACACAATATATGTAGATACTTATATACAGCGGTGTCGGTGACGGTATGGGTAACAGTGGGGTTGTGAGTTCAACGGTTTTCCCATTCAATAAATGCCAACACGCATGTATCTATGTACCGCATACCATATATGCAGATACTTATACAGCGGTGTCGGTGACGGTAAGGGCAACAGTGGCGCGAGTTCAACGGTTTTTTCCTATCTCAATAAACGCCAACACGCATGTGTATCTATGTACGCATACACACACATATGCAGATACTTATATACAGCGGTGTCGGTGACGGTAAGGGTAACAGTGGCGCGAGTTCAACGGTTTTCCATTCAATAAATGCCAACATCGCACGTGTATCTATGTACGCATACACACAATATATGTAGATACTTATACAGCGGTGTCGGTGACGGTAGGGCAACAGTGTTGCGCGAGTTCAACGGTTTTTCCCTATCCAATAAATGCCAACACGCATGCGTATCTATAATGCGCATACGCAATATATGTAGATAATTTATATACAGCGGTGTCGGTGACGGTAAGGTAACAGTAGTGTCGCGAGTTCAATGGTTTTTTCATGTTCAATAAATGCCAACACGTACATGTATCTTGCGTAATGCATACACAATATATGCAGATACTTATATACAGCGGTGTCGGTGACGGTAAGGGTAACAGTGGCGCGAGTTCAATGGTTTTTCATGTTCAACAATGCCAACACGCATGTGTATCATGTGTACGTGCAAACACAATATATGTAGATACTTATATACAGCGGTGTCGGTGACGGTAAGGGTAACAGTGGCGCGAGTTCAATGGTTTTTTCATGTCTCAATAAATGCCAACACGCATGTGTATCTATGTACGTGCATACACACATATGTAGATACTTATATACAGCGGTGTCTGGTGACGGTAAGGGCAACAGTGTTGTGAGTTCAACGGTTTTTCCTATCTCAATAAATGCCAACACGCATGTGTTCATATGTACGCATACACATATATATGTAGATACTTATATACAGCGGTGTCGGCGACGGTGGCGGGTAACAGTGGCGAGTTCAACGGTTTTTCCTATTCAATAAATGCCAACACGCATGTGTATCTATGTATCGCATACGCACATATGTAGATACTTATATACAGCGGTGTCGGTGACGGTAGGTAAGGGTAACAGTGGCGCGAGTTCAACGGTTTTTCCTATCTCAATAAATGCCAACACGCATGTATCCATGTACGCGCATACACAATATATGTAGATACCATATACAGCGGTGTCGGTGACGGTAGCGGGTAACAGTGGCGCGAGTTCAACGGTTTTTTCCTATTCAATAAATGCCAACACGCATGTGTGTTCTATGTACGTGCATACACAATATATGTAGATACTTTATATACAGCGGTGTCGGTGACGGTAAGGGTAACAGGTTGCGGAGTTCAACGGTTTTTCCTATCTCAATAAATGCCAACACGCATGTGTATCCATGTACGTGCATACGCAATATATGTAGATACTATATACAGCGGTGTCGGTGACGGTATAAGTAACAGGTCGCGAGTTCAATGGTTTTTCATGTCTCAATAATGCCAACCGCATGTGTATCCATGCATGCATACACAATATATGTAGATACCATATATACAGCGGTGTCGGTGACGGTAAGGGCAACAGTGGCAGCGAGTTCAATGGTTTTCATGTCTCAATAAAACGCCAACACGCGTATGTTCATGTACGCGCAAACACAATATATGTAGATACCTTATATACAGCGGTGTCGGTGACGGTAAGGGCAACAGTGGCGCAGTTCACCGGTTTTTCATGTCCAATAATGCCAACACGCATGTGTATCTATGTACGTGCATACACACATATGTGTAGATTACTTATATACAGCGGTGTCGGTACCAGGGGTAACAGTGCGAGTTCAACGGCTCTCAATAAACGCCAACACGCATGTATCTATGCGCATACGCAATATATATAGTAGATACCTATACAGCGGTGTCGGTGACGGTAAGGGTAACAGTGGCGCGAGTTCAACGGTTTTTCCTATTCAATAAAATGCCAACACGCATGTGTATCTTCATGTACGTGCATACACAATATATGTAGATACTTATATACAGCGGTGTCGGTGACGGTAAGGGCAACAGTGGCGCGAGTTCAATGGTTTTTTCATGTCTCAATAAATGCCAACACGCATGTGTATCTATGTATGCGCATACACAACATATGTAGATACTTATATACAGCGGTGTCGGTGACGGTAAGGGTAACAGGTTGCGAGTTCAATGGTTTTTCACAAATGCCAACACGCATGTGTATCTATGTATCGCATACGCAATATACGGTAGATACTTATATACAGCGGTGTCGGTGACGGTAAGGGCACCAAAAGTGGCGCGAGTTCAATGGTTTTTCCTATCTCAATAAATGCCAACACGCATGTATCTATACGCATACGCAATATATGTAGATACTTATATACAGCGGTGTCGGTGACGGTAAGGGTAACAGTGGCGCGAGTTCAATGGTTTTTTCCTATCTCAATAAATGCCAACACGCATGTGTATCTATGTACGTGCATACACAATATATGTAGATACTTATATACAGCGGTGTCGGTGACGGTAAGGGTAACAGTGTCGCGAGTTCAACGGTTTTTTCCTATCTCAATAAATGCCAACACGCATGTGTATCTATGTACGTGCATACACAATATATGTAGATACTTATATACAGCGGTGTCGGTGACGGTAAGGGTAACAGTCGCGAGTTCAACGGTTTTTTCCTATCTCAATAAATGCCAACACGCATGTGTATCTATGTACGTGCATACACAATATATGTAGATACTTATATACAGCGGTGTCGGTGACGGTAAGGGTAACAGTGGCGCGAGTTCAATGGTTTTTCCTATCTCAATAAATGCCAACACGCATGTGTATCTATGTACGTGCATACACAATATATGTAGATACTTATATACAGCGGTGTCGGTGACGGTAAGGGTAACAGTGGCGCGAGTTCAACGGTTTTTCCTATCTCAATAAATGCCAACACGCATGTGTATCTATGTACGTGCATACACAATATATGTAGATACTTATATACAGCGGTGTCGGTGACGGTAAGGGTAACAGTGGCGCGAGTTCAATGGTTTTTTCCTATCTCAATAAATGCCAACACGCATGTGTATCTATGTACGTGCATACACAATATATGTAGATACTTATATACAGCGGTGTCGGTGACGGTAAGGGTAACATGGTGTCGCGAGTTCAATGGTTTTTCCCATCTCAATAAATGCCAACACGCATGTGTATCTATGTGTGCATACACAATATATGTAGATACTTATATACAGCGGTGTCGGTGACGGTAAGGGTAACAGTGGCGCGAGTTCAACGGTTTTTTCCTATCTCAATAAATGCCAACACGCATGTGTATCTATGTACGTGCATACACAATATATGTAGATACTTATATACAGCGGTGTCGGTGACGGTAAGGGTAACAGTGGCGCGAGTTCAACGGTTTTTTCCTATCTCAATAAATGCCAACACGCATGTGTGTATCTATGTACGTGCATACACAATATATGTAGATACTTATATACAGCGGTGTCGGTGACGGTAAGGGTAACAGTGGCGCGAGTTCAACGGTTTTTCCCATCTCAATAAATGCCAACACGCATGTGTATCTGCTGTACGTGCATACACATATGTAGATACTTATATACAGCGGTGTCGGTGACGGTAAGGGCAACAGTGGCGCGAGTTCAATGGTTTTTTCATGTCTCAATAAATGCCAACACGCATGTGTATCTATGTACGTGCATACACAATATATGTAGATACTTATATACAGCGGTGTCGGTGACGGTAAGGGTAACAGTGGCGCGAGTTCAACGGTTTTTTCCTATCTCAATAAATGCCAACACGCATGTGTATCCATGTACGTGCACACAATATATGTAGATACTTATATACAGCGGTGTCGGTGACGGTAAGGGTAACAGTGGCGCGAGTTCAACGGTTTTTCCTATCTCAATAAATGCCAACACGCATGTATTCATGTACGTGCATACGCAATATATGTAGATACTTATATACAGCGGTGTCGGTGACGGTAAGGGTAACAGTGTCGCGAGTTCAATGGTTTTTCATGTCTCAATAAATGCCAACACGCATGTGTATCTATGTACGTGCATACACAATATATGTAGATACTTATATACAGCGGTGTCGGTGACGGTAAGGGTAACAGTGGCGCGAGTTCAATGGTTTTTTCATGTCTCAATAAATGCCAACACGCATGTGTATCTATGTACGTGCATACACAATATATGTAGATACTTATATACAGCGGTGTCGGTGACGGTAAGGGTAACAGTGGCGCGAGTTCAATGGTTTTTTCATGTCTCAATAAATGCCAACACGCATGTGTATCTATGTACGTGCATACACAATATATGTAGATACTTATATACAGCGGTGTCGGTGACGGTAAGGGTAACAGTGTTGCGAGTTCAACGGTTTTTTCCTATCTCAATAAATGCCAACACGCATGTGTATCTATGTACGTGCATACACAATATATGTAGATACTTATATACAGCGGTGTCGGTGACGGTAAGGGTAACAGTGGCGCGAGTTCAACGGTTTTTTCCTATCTCAATAAATGCCAACACGCATGTGTATCTATGTACGTGCATACACAATATATGTAGATACTTATATACAGCGGTGTCGGTGACGGTAAGGGGAACAGTGGCGCGAGTTCAACGGTTTTTCCTATCTCAATAAATGCCAACACGCATGTGTATCTATGTACGTGCATACACAATATATGTAGATACTTATATACAGCGGTGTCGGTGACGGTAAGGGTAACAGTGGCGCGAGTTCAACGGTTTTTTCCTATCTCAATAAATGCCAACACGCATGTGTATCTATGTACGTGCATACACAATATATGTAGATACTTATATACAGCGGTGTCGGTGACGGTAAGGGTAACAGTGGCGCGAGTTCAACGGTTTTTTCCTATCTCAATAAATGCCAACACGCATGTGTATCTATGTACGTGCATACACAATATATGTAGATACTTATATACAGCGGTGTCGGTGACGGTAAGGGTAACAGTGGCGCGAGTTCAACGGTTTTTTCCTATCTCAATAAATGCCAACACGCATGTGTATCTATGTACGTGCATACACAATATATGTAGATACTTATATACAGCGGTGTCTGTGACGGTAAGGGTAACAGTGGCGCGAGTTCAATGTTTTTCATGTCTCAATAACGCCAACACGCATGTGTATCTATGTACGCATACAATATATGTAGATACTCATACAGCGGTGTCGGTGACGGTAAGGGTACAGTGGCGCGAGTTCAATGGTTTTCATGTCTCAATAAATGCCAACACGCATGTGTTCATGTAACGTGCATACACAATATATGTAGATACCTATATACACAGCGGTGTCGGTGACGGTAAGGGTAACAGTGGCGCGAGTTCAATGGTTTTTCATGTCCAATAAATGCCAACACGCATGTATCTATGTACGCATACACAATATATGTAGATACTTATATACAGCGGTGTCGGTGACGGTAAGGGTAACAGTGTTGCGAGTTCAACGGTTTTTCCCATTCAATAAACGCCAACACGCATGTGTATCTATGTACGCATACACAATATATGTAGATACTTATATACAGCGGTGTCGGTGACGGTAAGGGTAACAGTGGCGCGAGTTCAACGGTTTTTCCTATCTCAATAAATGCCAACACGCATGTGTATTCGTACCGCATACACAATATATGTAGATACTATATACAGCGGTGTCGGTGACGGTAAGGGTAACAGTGGCGCTGAGTTCAACGGTTTTTCCTATCCATAAATGCCAACACGCATGTATCTATGCACGCATACACAATATATGTAGATACTTATATACAGCGGTGTCGGTGACGGCGGTAACAGTGGCGCGAGTTCAACGGTTTTTCCTATCTCAATAAATGCCAACACGCATGTGTATCTATGTACGTGCATACACAATATATGTAGATACTTATATACAGCGGTGTCGGTGACGGTAAGGGTAACAGTGGCGCGAGTTCAACGGTTTTTTCCTATCTCAATAAATGCCAACACGCATGTGTATCTATGTACATGCATACACAATATATGTAGATACTTATATACAGCGGTGTCGGTGACGGTAAGGGTAACAATGTTGCGAGTTCAATGGCTATTTCCCTTCTCAAAAATGCTCAACGTGCCTAAAGTTTTCACTTCTATAAATATATTTATATGGAAGTAATTAATTTATATTATATCGTATGTTTAATATCGCCTGTATAAAGTTTAATACATATTGTTATTTTGCTATCCGGTGTATATGGTCATCTTATTTACTTCCTTTTTTTTTTGGTGGAGCGACAGGTAGAGTTATAACTACAAGAGCGTACATGGGACCTACAGCGTACGCGGTAAACGACTTTTGCGGTGAAAATGTTATATAAGCCCAATTATGCCGGCCCGCTTGTTCGGGCGCAGGACGTGACAAGGCGTAAGCCTATTAATCATGTAATTCCCCAATTATTTGCTTTTCCTATCGTATTTATTTATACAATATACTTATTGAAGATCCTATAGCAGACGTGCATACATATTGAGATTCGAGAAAACTTCGAATCACTAATACAAAGACCTTTTGTTGGGCAAGACCTTGAAATTAAAATTACTACTAATAATTAAAATACGCTATTAAATCATTAAACGATTTAATCCAAAGGTCCGTAACGATCTATTAATAAGTGAATTTTCCTCTAAACTGGGACAATACATAAAGTGACGAATTCGTAGGTGTATGTATGGTAGATGTAAGTGTAGGCTCTTGTATAGGTGACTTGAACTGAATAAAATTTCATTAAAATATTTCCCGTATTTTTTTTGCATCATGAAAGTGTAAAATAATTAGAAAAAAGCATGAAAGTAGTAAATCATAGTTTTTTTATTAAGTTGTATTTCATGTCTTACACTTTTACATATTTGTTTATATACATATATACGTATTTTCAAACATATTTAGTACTTACACAATTATTTACATTGATTCTTTATTGTATATGTATATATATGTTTTTCGACAATTATTTAGATAAAACTTTAAAGAAAGCATCTAGACTTAATAACTTTTCCCCTTTGAATCGCAATTCAAGTAATCAAATTAATATATTTGAAACAAAACGGGAGATTTATATAAAACCATATACATAAGCAAGTGATAACTAAGTTAAAGAAATCTTAACAAAACAGCGACCAAGAAACTGTAGGTTGATGAGCCAAAACAAAGTTTAAACTTAAAGTTCGGTAAGTGGGATGACTTGGTGTTATCCGGCGCGTTCCGCTTATTTCGTATTCCCCACGAATAGTTGCGGCAACTACCGAAGTGCAGTATCTACTTGGTGGGGTTGTGCTTATTTCGACCGAATCGCTTAATGAGATCGCTTAAACTTAACGGTACTTAACACAACTCAAAGTTCAGAGTGTACAACTCTCTACCAACGTACAAAACGTTGGCCGAAATATGACATGACACAAACATCGATAACGTTGCATTTGTACAAGGTCATAAGCGCATTTGTCTGAGTACACTATGAATTTTCACAACATTAAAGTCCATACAAAATACTCAAATGCTATATATACTATATACCAAAAACATATACGATTTTAAAGCTTCCTGTTGTCAATGTTCATTTCCTTTGTCTGATTACAAGTTCTCATTGAGAATGCACAAGTGTAAATGTACTTGAATGATTACGTAGGTGCGCGTGATGCATTCCATTATTTATTTTCATACGCATCATTTCGAACAAAATATAACGATATGATACAAAAGGTTCAATGTGCAATTATCGTAGGATTTCATTTATTTAAGACATAAATAGAATAGAACCCTATTGTAGACCGCATACGACGAGAAATTATAATGCCTTTCTATATGCCATTAAGCAGAAAAAGTTTCAAATCATCATTAAATAAATGCTTGTTAGGAAAGGAGATTATACAATTTTTACATAACCAGCTCGATGTTTTGCTAGTTTTTTTTCCTTTGTTGTGGGTTATATATGTTTATATATGTATATATATATTATAGATACAGTAATAATAACAAATATTATTTATTTAGACTACAATAAATTCAAAATTATAACCTTATAAGACTCGTTTTAGCGCTTTCTGTATATTTTACTTAGTAAAATAGAAAAACAATATAATTTCTCATGATGTGCAGACTGATTTGGCGCTGTTTTAGTTCATCAGCGTCACGTGCGCGTCGCCGCCCGTGCGGCAGATAGCCGGTCGATCGGATGGGCGGCCCTTTGATTAAAGACCGGCATCCAAATGGTGTCTAACACTAACCCCGCCGAATAGCAAAATTCAACAAAATGGACTATTTTAGCCTTTTTGTTGAATTTATGTTGTATACGGTGTGCTAAACTAAGTGTGAGTTTCGTTTAAGGAAAGGAATAAATTTTTGAGTGTCAAATTGTTTTACTTATGTTTCTAAAGATAATGTTACAGAGTTGCGATTGCAAATGACAAGATTAAAGATTAGCCTTTTGTTAAAAAAGTTAAATTTCGCATTTAATAGTTAAAAACGATAAGGAAATGAAAAATTAATTATTATATTAGTTTAAAAAGAGGTACCGAAGAAATATAATTTACATAATACTTGTAATTGTTTAGAAAAAAAACCATTGAATTTCAATACCAATAACGTGCAAGTCACATGTTTTTTATCAACTTTCTAACGCTAAGACAATATTCATTAATGTATTGCTCAACACAATTTTAACTACTGTGATATCTTGATCACCAAAAAAGAATTTGTTACAACCGCATCTTAGTGCGGCACTGCTCTTATACTGGTTTACACGTGTAATATATAAAGCTTTGGCATCCAAACAAAAATTAATGTTCGCAGTTTCCCTTAATAAAATCTGAATATCCACAATATCATAATTTTGAGTGTCTATTGAAACTCGCTAGTCATACTGTCTAAACCAATTTTCATATAATCTCTGGTCTGTTTGCAATCTTTTAAACGCCGTTTCTGAAACCTGTAATCTTTACTTTTATATTTTTTATGTCCAGAAGACCGAAATCCACCTTAGATGTGGTCATAAAAACACTGTTCTAAAAAAAGATGAAAAAATATATTTTTTTTGTGTTGTGAATCATATTCCAGTTCAAAATTTATTCATATGTGTACTTCTTTTGTTTGCACTTTTACGTTTTTATACACTTTCGAAAATTAAACAAACAATGAATTTTCACTTTCATTCGTTTGTTTAGTTAACTTGATATTATACCCATTGGATTATTACAAATTCTACACACAAGTGCACTAGATGAAGATATGTTAAATACAATACACGTTAAATTGGGTTACGTTAAGGCTGTGGGTAAAATTATGTGTTTGGAATTATTATCATTGCATTCACAAGGCGTTACATTTAATGTGATTTAAATAACGAAGCATTTATTGCAATCTTGACCACTCATGTTATTGCCTATGTTTTGCGGCTGATTTCAGCTTACAAATTACTTTCTCCATGCAGACCAAAATATTGTACGTAGAAAATTTGATCTGTCCCATTTGTATGTAAAATGTAAATCTCTATTTTAAAAGACCTATATTGATTTTGTTTCTCCGTATATAAAAGTTAATAAATTATGCAATGTGTCTGACAAATTAGAATCATTAAGATAACAAAGAAAGGGGTCAACAAAGATCAATTTCAGATAGTTTTTTTTTTTTTTAATTTCTGAAAAAACGAGATTCCTGCTACCAAAATTTCCAATTCGTCACCTTACCAAAAATATATTATATTACAAATAACTTACGCATATTTCCCATAAGGGTAGGCGGAGATTACATATTTCCACGTGCTGCCTATTCGCACATCTCTTTTGCTTCACTGACATCCATCAATCTTTTCAAGTTTGTCGGTTTCGGGCGCTTAAAAATTGGCCCTTTTTTAATGTACCATCAAATTTATTTGCATAGAATTTTCTAAGGCGACCTTTTTCGATCTTTTCATTCGCTCTTTTGTTTTTTCGGTTTATTTTGTCGGTCCACTTTCGTTCATCCTTTCGAGATGACCAAATCTCCACAACGTACCTTTTCTAGTCACTATATTTTCCTTCAACTTAACCGCTCTCTCACATCACAGTCCCTACATTTCGATTGTGCGCAGATGTAAATGTATTAATTTTATGTCAAAAAGTTTACTCGAGTAAGGAGTAAGCGATCGATTCTTAATAATTTAGTTGAATATCGATTTTATTTGCGCAGTAGTTGTTAATAAAAGAAATATTATGCACTTTAGTGAGTGTCATAGAGATCATAGCAGCTTTGTTTTATAATAAGAATAATGTTCATTTCCGTTAAATATGTTATGTTCATTAACGCGTACTAACGTGGTTTAGGTTTGGCCGGTGTCTCCGGCAGCACCACCGTCGGCAGGTGTTCGTACTTGTCGTGGTCGTGGCCGTGGTCGCGCTTCTCGTGGCCGTTGGTCGCGACCGCGCCGTTCGCGGACTTGTCCTCCTCCTCGGTCGCGGGCGCCACGACGTGGTTTGAAGTTCCGCAACCCATTTTTTTAATTTTTTTCACTGCTACAGTTCATTGATGTTTAACATTTTCTTGAAATAACGTATCAGATTTGATCACTTCTATTTGAATTCACACATTTCATAGATCAATTCCGTTTATTGATTTTACTCTATGTATACTGATCAAATAAAATACTAGAAATTTAATGTTAAACAATTTTTTTTTTGTCAGAAAAGTAATTTGTTATATAGAATAAATTTGTTTTATGTAATAAATAAAAAAACTGAATTAGTTTAGTTTTAAGAATGGCAAGCCAAAATAAGTACCGGCTGATCAGTTAAGTGGTTAACAACATTACCTTTGACTTAAAAGGTCGAGGTTCAAACCTGACCAGAGCAAAAGATAAATTGACCAATAAATTTTTAATTTCAGACAAATCGATCCATCCACTCGCTCTATACCTCGAAGATCACATTACCCTGAACGTTGTCGTAGCGTCGATAATAACAGTGAGTCCCCGACCGCAGCACCGAGGGCGCACGAAACAATAAATAAAAAAACAATAAAGCTTAAATCATTCTTAGAAAACAATGAACACAAAAAATGTCGTGTCGTACTTGAGAATTCCTGCCACTATTCGAATAAAATAAGATAATTGTAAAATGTTATCACATATCTCCAATTTTGAAAATGACTTCGTAAGTGGACGTAGGTGGTTAACGTAAGTTAGCCATGAAAGTCACAACTTAAAATTACTACAAAATGTTGGCATTTAAACAACTATGACGGAAAAAAAAATGTTTTTGTTCCTGGCCCAATGCTCAAATTATTCTTGTTTCTTGCATTTTGATAGGATTAGACTGTGCACGTAAAGATTGTAGTATAACTTTAGGAACATACTTAATTTTGTGCAGTAATCTAAAACCGTCATTGAAATCTGTACATTACACAATGGTAACAAGACGGTAAAAAAAACTTATATGTATATAATATTTAAAACTTACTTAAAGTCAAAAACAAAACAGAAGCGCTATGTCGGTAATTAGGGCTGCGCCGTTCCTGCCACAATCGATAAATCACCTCGATTACCGGAAAGAAAAATCGAGCGGTACGGTCAAAGTCGAAACGAAAAATAAATAACGAGACGAAAAATAAATGACAAGATTCCATGGACTGAGGTCGCGTCGAGACTAGTATACAAAACTCAACATTTGTTTGTCTGTTCACATTTTATGCGGTACCATGCCATTCACCCGATTGCCATAAAACCTTGTTAACCTACTGCTTACACTTACGTGTAGACTCTGTATCCGGTTTTGTTTACGCATTTGTATTATGTGCCGAACTAATGAACCGATTCCAAAAATTTCTTCATTAATAAAACCTCCCTGAGTAACATAGACTATTAACTTTTCGCCTTGGCTTCCTCAGAATATTTGTACTGTTTCAGATTATAAAAAATTTTCATCCATAAAAAGCTAAACTAACTTCGACTACTATAGCTTAAATTTTATTTTTATACTAGTATTTACCGTGGCTTTTTTCAAATCGGAACACTAACCGAAGAGATCGAAATGAAGAACGGGCCTAAGTCGATATCGAGTATGATACTAAAATTAGAATCAAGAGCATAACTAAAATCAGAATCAGGAGTAGTACTGAAATCAGAATGAAGAGTGAGACAGGAATTGAGAACGGGATTAGAACCGGAATGTACCGAGATCAAGATCAGATTCCAACCCAAAAGCGGGACCGCGGTACTAATCGAGACTCAGACGAATTGGCGGAAGAGCAGGACCGGGATTAGAATTTGAGAACTGGCTAGGATCGGTATCACGATTGAAAACGTGATCGGTCGATACACACGATGAAGGTATTCATTCTACGGCGAAGGACGACATCTTTACGAAATGAATAAAAGGAAACGGCTCGAAAACATCTTTTGAAAGCGTGAGTAAAGGTTACGATAAAACGTTTTAATTTTTTAGAAAAGGGTCACGCCCAACGATGGAAAGTAATAATTATGGGTTAACTTCTATTTATTATAAAGGGGATACCTGCCCAACAATGAGGCGTTGCAATTATGCGTTAGTGTCACAGAAACACTAGAAATCAATCCATCTATCAAAAACAAACAAAATTTAGTACTGCAATAATTTATAACACAACGTTAATTACATCCAATAAGGGTACGTTCCGAAGCGTCGCGCCGTTCGGGTGATGCGGGGTGCGGGAAAGGGGAGGTAGTGGCGTGCGGGGGAACGGGCGACGGCTCCTAGCTTTCAGCGCCCGCGCTCGCTGAAGGATTGCTGTAATTTCTCATCAATATACAAACTTGAACGATACGAATTACGATATATACGGGATGTTCTATTTTATTACATAAAATTAAAATAGAATAGACTATAGGGCCAGTATAAAGGTTTTCAACCAATATTATATAAAAAACTGAGTACGCCATTTTTAATTTATTGCTTCAACAGAACTGGTTAACAAATGAGAAACTCTGAAAGAGCGAGTTACGAAGTGTATTTCTTTATATATTATTTTTATTTGAATACAGAATATATGTTATATACGCGAATATATTTAACAAAATAAAATGGACTGTACTTTAATTACTATTTCTTGTCATGGAAGTCGGTTACCGTGAAGAAAGACTTATCGTAAATTTCCATGGTCGATGGTGAAATGACCACCATATCACCAATATACCATAGGTGTCTAAACCCTCGCACCAGTCATATGGTTACATCTGTTTAGACAGCTTTCATCGACTTGCTGACATATAACGATTGTAAAGAAATGACAGCAACAAAAGTAATCAAAATTATGTTTATAGATAGCCTGCTCAAGTGCCTGAACTTAATCCCGCCAGTTTGTATACAGAAATCACACAAAGATGTATCTACATGCTCACATACGAAACACGTTAACACTTCGTTTTGCGATCGTAAAACGAGGCAAATATTATCACATCTAAACGATACGCACACACGCCCACGTATGACGAAAGCGCCGAGAAATTAAAAGCTCCCCCAGCGCCTCGCGCGCCCGTTTCCGGCGCGGCCTGTACATCGGTTTCGGGGAATCAATTTCGGCTTTGTTCAGCGAAATTCACGGTTCAAGGACCCGAAGCCCTATTTTTCCCATGAAAAATGAATAGACTTTCGCTACGGGCTTATTGTTGGACCGCCGTCTGAGGGAAGGATACCGGTTAATGATTGCTTAACCGCGTTGTGGTCGAAAGGCGTGAATAATAACTTCATAACGGGGATTATGTGTCATGGAATTGAAACGCTTATGATGAATATTTCACTTCACGGCATTGTTCATAATATGGGGTGGCCAGATATAGGGCATTTTATGCACATCCAAATTTCGACAGCGATTTCAATCCAACACGTCAATTCGCGAATCCATCGCTATACACAGGTTTCATTTAAGTACACCGAGGATAAGTGTTATTTACTCGCCTCGAAGTTTCCTCAAATTGTTTTCCTTCGACGTTAGCGAGCGATAATGGTGATGGCCGAGTTGACAATAGCGTTGATTTCAAACCAGAAAATACGGGCAATTACTGACCACGGCGGGAAAATATACTAATAAAATTTTAACCTTAACTTAAATTTAAACCTCGTTTAGTGCTTCGGAAAGTATGTGCAGCTCTATGTCCTGGACTTGATATTTAGGTGATAACAATCATCCTCAGCTTCCTAACCGGCACTACACCAGAGTGGAGATTTGAAAAAGGAGTTCTGAAATATAAATATCATGGAAGGACATTTCTCTGGAAACCTAATAACAATTTAAGTTCATAATAACTCATTCGCACATGTTTAGGACGGAACACTTGACCTTCGGGTTGACTCACTTCAAAGGATTATAATCGCCAATACGTTTGAAGCTATGCTTTTATTGACAAGTTCAGGGCAAAATCTTGGTTGAAAAGAAATATAGGAATACTGTGAGAAAAACAATAACAATATGATTTTGCCGTCAAACGTGAATTTCAAGATATGCCGACAGTTACTTCCAGATGCACATAATTTACATAAAAAAGAATATAGGTTTGTGTACTGCGCACATCCAGATGCGTTCGATTAAAAATCCGATGAGAACGAAACACGGGGTACATTATTATCGTAATTGTATAAATTTTAAGCACGTATATTGGTTTAGTTTTTGCTAAAGATTTTAGGATCAGATAATTATTATTACAATTGTTTTTTTCAGATATAGACCCTTCTGTCAGGACGTACGCGCGTTTCGAATTATCTAAGCTACAAGAAAAGAAATTCACTAATCAACCACTTGAATTCTTATGGGTATTTTAAATAGAAGAATTTGTATAACTATAAGAATTTAACATTCTGTAGAATATATAATACTTCATGGAAATGTACATAGATTCAATGTTATTTTAACGTCAATGAATATAGTTTGTTTTTAATAAACAATTATCCTCCTCAATATTTGATAACAATTAAACACGGTAACAATTAAACAAGCAAATGAGCAACTGTAAACTTTACGATTTTACAAATCTCGAAATAAAATTCTGTTACTTCCACTTTTGAAGCACGTGTTTATATGCAACCCTTTGCACTCGTACAGCCACCCGCTTATCTCTGCAAAACATTTAAAGACCTCTTCATACATTAGAAGCACATAGTTTTAAGACATGTGAAGTCACGAACTCGTGATAGATGTAAGCACTTACTTACCATGTAATTTTTTAAATAAAATCGTCGTAAAAAACTGTTTTAAATATTATAATTTGGCGAAAAATGTGAAACGTTATTTTATTACACTGATAAATCATAAAATTATTTTCCGATAGATTTCGACGTTTACAAACAGTGTTATTATAATAGATACATTTTTTTTTTGTAAAACCCATTTATGTCAAAAATTCACTTTATTAAAATAAAATTCAACCTCTACTTAATATGTTCGTCAATACAAAATGATTTTTTTTTATTTCTTCAACATATATTTTCTTTATATATGTTTATTGATTTTTACTTTGAATTAGTAAAATTTTTAAGTAATTTTATTTCAAGGACGCTTAAATGATAGGAGGACATCGAAGAAAATGGTGAGTAAATACGTACATGCATCAGGAGTGATACTTTAGAGTGTCTAAAATAAACCTATAATTATAAAAGCATTAAACGCCGCCACTAACGCGGCTCCTAATCTTCTATGAACGGCGGTGGCTCGGTGCACGAAGCTTTGTCTTCGAATCGGATTTTCAGGTTCTATTTCTGACCACGGACATGAATAACTAATGATATTTTAACTTAAGTTGAGTTGAAAAACCACTCGTTTCGCGAATGAATCCGTCGACAAAGAAGTTAGGTATTATCGCATTAATGACACATTCTTAAAAGGCTCCAACTGAACGCCAGATCCAAGTTAATGTGAAATGAGAAGTCAGAGGGTACATATTTCCTGTGGAGTGACGTAAGGCTGACACAAAAATCCTTTGTGTTAACTATTAACTCTATATTGTAGTACCTCCACCCGCGTAGACGAGATAAATTCCTTAATGTTATATATGAACTTAATACGACAAATAATCATGATACTGACTGCTATTTCATTCTCGATTCAAAACCCAGTTTCAATTTAAGTAGGTTCCGTTTCTGATCCCGATTTTGATCTTGGTCCCGCTGTCAGTTCTGATTTCTTCATATTCTGACTCCGGTTACGATCTTGATTCTAATTTTAATACCACGGTCGATTACGATCTTGTTCCATTCTGGTCTTTGCTTTTGATTCTAAACCGGATAATGTTGCTTTCTATGAGAAAAGAGATTTCAGAATCTAATCGAATAATACAAATGATTTGATGAAGACAAAGCAAAATGTAAATCTATTTTACTCAAGGAGTTTCGTATTAATGAAGTAATTGTTGCTATTGATTTAGAAGTTCGGTTCAATAGTATAAAATAGGTAGACAACGTTAAATATAAATTCTAGTTTCCTTTTCCATAAATCTTCCCATTCGCTAGTACAACATATCGCCAACTTCACAGTAAATGTATGAATGGTTTGAGAACGCAAAAATAAAATAACGAAATACACTTTAATTTGTATATATTGCACAACCTCGCTCCCCCAACCTAATTGTATAAGACGCATTTCACCACAATTCAATGTCATATCTCGCTCCATAAAAAGTTCCATACAAAATATAACCCATTTAACTCTAATAAAAATCAAATAAAGATGCTATTACTATGGCTCCGCTGTCTGTCCGTTCGTCTGTCATAAGACTGTGCCTTTTTAGGGTGCCGAGCAAAGAGTGTGTTAATGCGACGCTATTACTAAAGCTCTGTTGTCTGTTCGTTTGTCCGTCACAGGACTGTATTTTTTACCTTATTAGAAAAATACTTGAAATTTTCACAGATTTTGCATAATTATTAGCGCTTTATGAACAAATAATAAAATAAAAAGGGGTTCCTTGCTGATTCAAAAGCAAAGCACTGGCTACTCGGCCGCTATAAATTAGATCCTAATTAGCGTCAATTATACTGCTGAAACTTTAATGTAATAAATATTAATACCATTTAAATCAGTGTATAAATGTATACCTAAAATGGTTTTAGATAGCAAATCAGGTTGAAATATTCATATTTTTAATTCGACACTAGATTTCAGCTCGTAGTTTCGCTAGCGTGAACAGAAAATTTCTTGCTTTATCTTTTATACGGAAAGAGTTAGCTGTCAATAATTAATCAATCATTCAAAAATAGCTTTATTTCGTAGATAACAGAAATAACACTTGAAACGCGTCTTAAACGATTGTTTTCAACATTAACATTACCGACAATCCAAGTGCTAATTCACCATAAAATGAATGGGCAAGATCATTGAGTAATTAATAATTTAGTTCAAAAGAAATAATATGAAGCTATCTAATAGCAATGGCAAATTTTGAATTTCAGCTGGGATCTTATTATAAAAGCACACACATTGCCTTTAAACGAATTATTAACTTTGCTTAGACAGGTTTTATGAGTAGCAAGATCTTTCTTATGTCCAGTTTTAAAGTTATGAATGTCGCTCATTTTTTTTGAACGATTTTATATTTCCCTCGACGTATACAAGGTTTTCGTTAATGTATTGTGATGCTAAAATTAAAGTACCAATCTCGTTCCTGTTCTCGATTCTCTAACCCCTATCCGACACTTGATTCTGCTAGTCGGCCCTCCACTAATTCTGATATCGTTATCGATCACGGTTCAAATTCGTACTAAGCCGGGACAAATGGTACTATCGAAATAAAATGTATTTTTATACATTAAATAAACCTTCTACCCCTTCGCCATTGTAAAATACGTGTCTCACTATTTATAATAAGCAATATTGATACCAAAAACCTCACTCCAGAAAAAAATTTCGCACAAAATCCTATATTCTTTTGTTCAATTAAAAATGTAAATTTCCAAAATCCTAATACAAACTATTATTTGACCAATTTTTGTCTCAATCGGTCTCACACTTTCTGAGATACTGTGATTAATAAATCAGGGACATTTCAATTTTTTTAAATTCATGATATCTTTTGAATAGAATATCTGATTAAAATAATTGTAAAAGTGAACTAAGATACTAAAACGATCTTCAATACGAAGTTATCTATTTGGATAAGGATTAATACTAAGTTGCGATAAACGGGATCTAGTTTCTACTAGCATTTCTACAATTTTTTTTATATAAAAAATAGTTACCATGACAACTATTGATATAACAGTTGGACGTGTGGTATGGGCAATTATTTTATTCATATGTATATGTTATCTAAAATTATGGTACATTATTTTGTGCAATTATTAACAGTTTTCGTAGCGCACGTGTTATTACAAATTGTACATGTAATTTTTTGGCACCTTGTATTACATTATTGAAATTTTCGCAGAGACCTCTAATTTTTTTAAAACAAAGTATAACTTGTGTTACTCAGTAATAATATAGCATTCTACTGATGCAGAAAATTTAAAATCGGCTAAATATATTTTGATTTTAATTATTACAAACGAAAACACAAATCTTCTCTCTTTATGATATTTAAAAAAAATATTTATCTAATATATTCTAATACGTTTTCTTATTATAACCTTTACAAATAGAGGTCCTATTACATTTTCAAAAAGAATGTAACAATATATATGACACCTCTCCCCCGTCATCACTGTTTTTTTTTCAGTTTTTGGTAAACTTTTACATGAATAAAATAAATACCGAGAGAAAAACAGAAGAAATTAAATCGTATTAATTTTAGGGGGTGAAATTCGAGAAAAATAAATAAAAGAAATTCCAGTTATTTAATGACCTAGGTCAGTGGCATTTGACGTGAAAAGAATAAATTGTACGTTTATATTCTTATTAAAGATATTTTAAATTAACACAACTACCTTCCAAAGCGCAAAACTAATTTTGTACAAGCTTTTGCAATCTGCTATCACGGAGAGAAGTTTTTCTGCTATTATTTACAGACTGTAATATTAACTAGATATGTATGTATAGTTGCATAAAACGGAAAAAATGGTTGAGTATTCAGATTGGATATGATTTGTTCAAGTTATAATTATTTTTAATGACAAAATAAATTGAGTCTGCGATTATAGATATCGTTTGAATAGCTGGGAAATCTGTTTTTTGGAAAAGTAAAGTAATTTGAAATTGATCAAGTGCGTGTCCGCCAGGCATATGAGATGATTCTGCATGCTTAATAATTATCTGGTCAGCTCTGTGCTACACAGCATGCATTTAGATTTTATTTCATTTTGTTTTTCTTAGCAGATTACTGCTGTTACGTTTTGGCATCGCAATATAACAAATTTACATAACGTCGTTACGTACATAAAATTTGTACTTAAATGTGACAAAACGTTAAACAAGCTTCAGTTGCATATTAACTTTTCAGCACAACACAAATTCAGGAACGATATAGAAATGTTCTGTTTAAACTTTGCAACTATTTCACGAATGATAATTTATTTTTGCAACATTTTCACATTACTTTATTTTCCTAATTTTTACACGCCGATTTTCAGAACGAGCATCGAACCCGAGTGCGTTCGCGTATTCTCCATCGCGGCACGTTTACGACTAATACACTTTAATAATTTTATTTTCACTCAACTAGCCATTTTACTGACGAACGTAGTCCTCTTCTGAACCGATATACGATCTTGATCCAAAATTTTATTTAAATTCGAAAAATAAATAGTTAAATTGGTTTTGTAGTTTAAAAAACAAATGTTCTGTTTCAATTTTACATATATATATATATATTGCTTACTAGTAAAGTATTATAAAGTTATTAGAATGAAGTTATTGGATAAGGATGATCAATAAATGGCAGCACTGCCATATTACTTAATATCTCAGTTTATCAAAATTTATTATAGAACTTTTTTAACATTTGCCCTTTTGATTTTCAATTTTACAATCCAACAATTTTTTTAAGAAAGTTTTAAGAAACTTATTTGAATCCAAATCAAAAGGCTAACGTTAAATAGGTAACAGAGAAAAATAATCAAGTTAAGGCTTGAGGCTCAGTATAGACTGAGTTGTGGCTGATGAATAAAATATGAACGTATATATGAACCAATAGTGGTTGGTATTGGTATACATACGTATTTTTTCAGAAGTCTGTAAACGGTAACTGAAAGGAACAGACGTCATTTCTACTACGTAAGGCGCATTAAGAACGCACATAAAATTTTACACTCTGAGCTGGCCATAAATGTTTCAATACAAGTGTTACATTTTATCAATGATATGTCATTTCATTTATATAATTTATATATATTTTTTACAATGAATCTCTTATCAAATGTTTCCAATCAAATTTATATCGAAGAATTTTTGTCGATTGTGGTATTATTGCAAATCGATGGCAAATAAGTTTTGCAATTTATTAGAAATTTTTGTTTTTCGCTAAAATGAATATGTAACAAAAAGTTTTAGGGCGATGAACATCGCAGTTCATTTCGCCTGAAGATTACATTCCTTGTTTTCAAAACTTTTTGGTAGTTCTCATGTGATTAGCAGTAGAGGCGTTGGTACATTTAATTTAATGGTGGTCGTGTTCCTCGGGATTAGAGATTGAAAGTCTACCATAAGTTGTGATTACTGAATAAAAAATACGGCTATCGGACGGTTAATGAACAAAACAAACACATGATCTATGTGGAGATTCGAGGAAATTTGAGGATCGGTAAGAGCCAATTCAAAAGGAATAAATCTGTATTTAAATGTAAAGGTATATATATATATATATATATATATATATATATATATATATATAAGTTCTAATTTATTAAAAAAAATGTTTATAAAATATGATCACGGACCGTCACATGCTGTTCACAACGTTGTAACAGGATACGACAAATGGTTTTATTATCACGATCCAAAAAATAAAGATAACGTCTTGCCAAAGGGTATATATAGTGGGGCGATGGCAAACCAACAAATTGAAGCTATCATGAAGCAAGTCCAATTAGAACAACCTCATAATACTGAGTGGTACTCTACCATTTATTTAGCTATTTCTGTCAAAAAAGTACAAGGACTATGACCTAGACGTCCCATTCTCTTCCATCATAACGATGTTTCTTCGCATACCGCCAATCATTTTTGACTTATGGAAAGGTTAGAGTTCCAGACCAATATTGTACATATTGTGTACTTTATATCAAGTGATTTCTTTGTCTGGTCGAAAATCAACGATTACGTGAAAGGTTTGACATTCTTGAACACTGAAAAGTCTATCCTACCCTTCAACCAAAACATGCATAACATCCCTTCGATCGATGAGCTTTATTTTCTTGGAAGAAAGAATAAGTTTATATAATGTGAAGAAGAACATTTTGAAAATCAATACCAATTGTCTTATTTTACTTCACAACTCTTTTATGTATTAATATATAAATTACTCACGTCGCCCCACGTATGGGCGAGTCGCGCGACGATTGCGAAGATTGCCATGAGATTTCGTGGAATCTCTTATGCTTACCAAAATTTACGTTGTAAAATGAAATTGATGAATTGGAACAAGCTAAGCTCTGACGATGGGACTCATAACAAATTGACAGGACTCCTGAAATAAATGAAATCTGAAAAAAAAGTATGAATACAAATTGCAACGTATCAAACGGATATAACACAATGATAGCTAAAATACAATTGCGTGTGAAACATTTGTGGTCTGCAAAAGTGTTTAATTTTTTTTTTTGTAAAAGTAATTTGAAAGTTAAGCCGCTGGCTTTTATGCTTTAATTTATTTTAAAAGCTTTCGCCACTTAATTTTCCGCCATTTATAGTGCACGGTTCAAGTGTCAAGACTGGCCGGCAGCGGTGCACGGAGCAACGAACAATAGTTACACAGAAATTACTAACGGGCGTTCGGTGGCGGCCCACGCCCTCCGCCGCCCTCCGCGGCCCGAAGCCATGGAGACGGTACAAATTAACAAGAGCGTTGAGCTTTTGCTCAGAAATTTTACCGCTTTATACACAGCTGACTTAAGCTCTGACGGACAAATTTTTATGCCCCCCAAATTTATGTCCTCCTTGCGATGAATAAAAAACGGTAGAAGAAGAATTTTGAATGAGAATGGTCTTTAGTGAAATACTCAGCTAAAAATTTAAGGTTCTAACTCCGTGATACGTTTTGTGTGGGAGTAACGGTCCAGTAGCTCAATCACCAAGTTCCAGTTACTTCCTCAACGTTGGAAAATGATGTGGGTGACTGTCTATTCTAATAATACCTGATTCGAGTTACTCTATGTTTCGCTATAGATATTTATGTTAAGTAAATGGTTCCAAGGGTCTTGCCAATTGTTAAATCTAGTCAGAAGCTTTGAGTCAATTTGAAAACTTAATTGACCTTGTAAGACTTCTTGGTCCCCCTTTATTTTACAGGATATTCTCTAGTTAGTAGAAAATATCCTGTAAAGTAAAAAAAATCTGTAAGATATCATCAATGTTAACGTTCGTTTAACAGAGCTATATGTATCGAATTGCTATTATTGTTATACTACAACATTAGTACTTCGTAGTATTGTATATATACGTATAGTACTTCCATTTACTTACGAGACCTTTTTAACTCCGACACAAACAGAGGGAAGTTATTGAAGTGGTTATCTATATATCTGTTATTATTTTTTTATTATCATTATAGAGGTATGAATATACTTTTGTGTATCATAATGACCATCTTTGCGGCATGGTGTGTCTGTATATTTATGTATCTGTGCGTCTGTCTGTCATATTATAACTACCAAACAGTCATTTTACGGTTTATTCCAACCGATTTAGATTTATAATTTATCGTTTGAATTATAACGTGTTCTTAGATATGATTTAGGGAAATCTGTTCCGTCGTTTGAAGATTATTATCAATAGTTTTCCTGTTAATAAATGGATGTATGCATCATCCACAGGTCTGATCCAGTCGAAATTTCGACTACGTTATGTACGGTTATGTTATGACTACGGATGTCGGAATGGTTAAACGTCAAGATAATGAATTAATTACAATTACTATTTGGTAAGAGAGAGAGAAGAGTAATAAATATAATATGACATGTATAGTGTACAAAACTAATGACAGTGTACTAGTGTACATGTAGACTAGTGTACAGTCTACAAAAACAAAATAATGGCAAAATACAATGATATTTATAATGAATTTTAATAAGTGATACTAGGTTCAAGTCACATCTTCAAAGTATTTTAATTATTTAAGTATTTTTAAATAAATAAGAACAACGTTTAACAAAATTAAGTTATTGAAATCCCGCTTCTCAGTTTTTGCTATTATGCTAAAGCCAGTCTGTCAGGAGGATTACTAAATAGCTTTCTGCTACTGACTGCTAAGTTGATAAATACGAGTACAATAACAGATTCCAACTAAAAATGATAAAGTACGAATTTTAAATACAAATAGGCTACTTAGGCATTGTAAGCAAATAACAAAGCTACAGTATCCGATAGTTAAGTAGTGCAAGTCTTAATTAAGTACTAGTGATCCCCTATGTCTATTTGATCTGACACCTTTATAGACGTTAAATTTTTTTTCTTTTGTTCTTCATAAGCTGCAGTAAGCTGTTATGATGAATTAAAACTGTTTATTAATTACAGTATTTTATTCTATTTATTTATTTATTCATAGCTTAAATTTATAGCGACAACCAAATCGTTTATATAAGCGTTACGTATTACAACTAGGGTAAACCTAACAAAGGAACGTGTTTTGACATTCATATTTTGCGTTGGAATTTTAATATTACCAGATTGGCGAAAAAGCTTAGTTCTGCAGCACATGCAGTGAAAAGAATTCGGCAACTTACAGATGAAAGCATCGCAAGACTAGTTTATTTCAGTTTTTTGCATAGTCTCATGACCTATCGAATTTTTTATGGGATCACGCAGCCGATGTTAACACAATTTTCGTGCTTCAGAAGCGAGATATTCGTGCTGTTTATGATTTGAGACCAATGACATATTTAAGAGAAAAAATTAAGGAAATTAATATTTAACTTTAGCATCATAATATATATTCAAACCTAGTATATATCAAGAAACAAATAGAATTATTCCAAAAAAGGTGCGACATCCACAACATTAACACTAGACATTAGAACGATCTTGCTGCTTATAAAACTCATCTAAGCAAAGTTAATAAATCATTTAAAGGGCAATGTGTGCGCTTTTATAATAAGATCCCAGCAGCAACTCAAAATGTTGCCATTTTATGAATTTAAACGTTTTGTTAAAAGAAAGTTAAATGGCAAGGGCTATTATACCGTGTCTGAATATGCTAATGAATAAACACATGGGATTGAACTGCTCGGCTATCATGTTGCTTCAAGTTATTACTAAGTGTTGTACTAAATTATTAATTATTCAATATTTTGTATCGATGAGTAAAAAAGAGCTAACTTTGAGTTTCTTACCCATTCTTCTCATGGTGAATCAGCATTGGATTAAGTGGTAATTATAATGTCGAAAACACTTGTTTATCACACATTTCAAGTGTAATTTCTATTACTTACAAATAAAGATATTTTTGATTTTATTTACCTATACATAGACCATTTGTTAAAATTAAGAAACCATGAACCGTGTACTTAAAAAATAGACTGACAGAATATCACTAAGCATCAGTCGAAACAATATATGAAGTAAACACATGAAGCAGGCTAAATGTATTTAAGTGGATGAAGGCTGGTCATTAAATAATATTCATAATAAAATAAAGTATATTAACATTTTGTACAGTTAGCGCAATTTTATGAACTCGAATTCATGGAGAATAACAAAAAAATATTGATACAAAATAAACAACTTGAATCTGGGGAAATTGACAGCATAATTATAGACTTACTAAATATAATTGTGTATTTGCAATTCGTACCCTTTTAGTGGGCTGAGTTATTTTGCGGAGGTCGTTCTTTTACGTACGCAATGGTTAAGCAGGTCGACCTTTAAATATTGTTTTTAATAAGAATTATTTAAATTAATGTTTTATTCACCAAAATATGAATACCATTATGCAAAAAAAAATTAAGTAACAGAAGTCCACATTCTAAAGCTTAGTTCGTAAGTAAATCAGGTTCAAATCCAAATCAAGTGAACGTATATGCAACTGATACAAAAATAAAACTCAAAAACAGTCGAAATAATAAATGAAAGCAAAAACAAGTAACACGCAAAGGAATTAACTGAAAAGGTCTCAGGTCTCAGCGATGCGTTTGCGCATCATTAACAGCAAATAAACACGTAGCATAATGTAAAGTAAAACACAGGATTTTTTTTGGGATCATAAATCGTTTTACTTTATTATTAATAAGACATGAGTGCTATATTTATTACTCTCTAAACTATAAATGCCATTATAGCTTAGAAAAAAGAGAAGAAAAAAAAATTGAAAAAAGTTATCCTGTACATTATCTGTCTCATTTGAAATTTGCGTGAAATTGCTAAATAATTCTGAGTTAATATCTGAACGTGGTGAACTCTTCAAATGTAATTGGGTGCATAAGAAATATCAAGATGAAATGTTTGAATAGTGAAAAACTTGTTAATTGACATTTTTGAGTTGTTCAATAGACTTCTATAGATTTTTCTGTGCGCCGTATGCCGTGACACGACCGACACTTCCACTGATTGTCGTACATAATGCATGTCTCGCCCCCGCGCCGCCGCCCCGGTAGCCGGCGCCCGTCGATAACCCACAATCGATTCTGAAAGCCTACTCACGGGCCACACGCCCCACTCGTTCTGATTCCGACTGACTCGATTGTTGACTAATAAATATATCGATCTACGACACGAATAAGATCGTGTAGATGTTACTTAGTTTCGATGCTGTATTCGACGTGAAGAGAAAAAAATAATAAAATGCCGTGCGCACGCAATCTCGCCGTTATTAAATCGAGTTGGAAGAAAAGGACCAAGGGACGTCATCCCCGTTCAACGCTCGACGTTCTGTATCGATCTACAATTTAGTTGGCAGTTGCCCTAAATTTTCGATTATTATAACTATTGATAATACTTTACAGAAATCATTATAGAAAATGAAAACCTTATGATGCATCGCAACAACGAAATCATTTAATTCTAGAATAATTAAAATGACATAGGTTGATTCGGGTATGTTAATCGGGTATGTTAATAAGATAACATTATTACAGAAATGTTGACACTCCTTCAAAAAACTGATCGAGTTTCCAGTGCGAACATTGCCTGTTACTGTGACCGCATGGATACAATCTACCCGGTTATTTATCTTTACAGGCATCTCCATTTTTTCCATGAGAGCACCTAGGACATAGGCCTATAGGCCCGGTTCGATGGAGGCCCGGAATGCCGACATCGTTCTTTGACTTGTACGTAAAATTATATTCTATTTTCATTCACGTATTATTAGTCTTTTAAAAAGTCATATAATACGTGACTTGATACACAAAAATCAAAGTTCTGTGTGTCCAAGGACCCCGGCTCGGTGTGCACTACGACGCTGGATCTGTGCCTAAGGATCCCGACTTTGTGTACCTAAGAATCCAGCCTCCGTGTGCCCGAGGCCCCCTGCATAGCCAAAGACGTATCTGTTCGCAGGCACGCTGGCGTGGATGTAGAATGAATTACTTTATCTTTTATATCGATCGCGGGATCAGAATATGGATCACGATTAGCAGTGCGATCTGCAATTTCAACTCCGATCCCACTCTCAGTCTCGGTTACACTTTCGGTTCCGGTACCAACTCCGCTCTCGAATTCAATCTCAGCTCCGTCTTCTATTCGATCAGGTGCTGACATTAAATCATTATGAAACGATCACGAGCTCGTGCTCTAGATCCCTGTCTCGTTTCTGTTCGCGATTACAATTCTAAACCAGTTTCGATCTTGATCCTCCCTTGAAAATCGTTGTCATACCAATTTTACCTAAAATTCACAAAAGAAAAACAGGACAAGATATTACAGTTTTTTTTGTGAGATCGATAAAGCAGTTAATTAATTCATGGTAAGTACTTAAACTGGCAACGTACGGAACCCTTAAATATATTTTTTATGTGCGATGGAAATCTATCGATAAACGAAGTCTAAGTAGCGTGCAGATTAGCTAATCAACGAGCAACTGCAAGCCCGCGGGTGGTGATGTCACATCACTCATTCTTATGAGATCGTCTCCATTGATTGGCTATCTTTCAAGTATTAATTCTAAATATATTTCGATTTTGTAACTTACTTTTATCTTAAACCGATCGTCTGATTGGAACTAAGTAGTATCAGTCAAATTATCATGCGCAACTTACACGCGCATAAAATATTGATTTCTTATATGTAAATGTATATAATCGCATATATTCTATATAGACAAATAAAATAAGAGTGTGTGATTTTAGGATTATTATTTAGGGTTTGTACATTTAACATATGCCCTATTTTCCAAATACGAATTCAGTTACTACAATCAATTTAAAATTAAAAATTAGTCTATTCATGGAAATAGAACTCGTATAAACAGATAAACACATTTAATAATTCATTTGTAAATTTTGTAACAGTAGTGTTTATTTGCAAGAGGATTCATTGAAACATTATAGGGCTTTGAAGCGGGCTCGTTAATTCAAATGTCTATTATGAGAAGATTTACACACGTCTCTTAGATAATGACAAAAAACAATACCGTATCTGTCTGTCTGTCTGTTAGGAATGGCCGAGGAATGTAAATGTGTATTGTGATTGCTGTACAATCTGATTCAAAATAAAAAGCTAAAAGTAGGCAAGCAGCTTTTAATTGTGCATTAAAGTACTTGGCCTTCGCTAAGATATAAAAGTATCATTTATAATTATAGCAAAAAAAATCATGTAACGCGCCAGCGTTATCTGTACTGTCTGAGGCGACGATCCGCCATCACACACAGTTTACGTCATCTATTAAGTGCTTCTTAAATAATTAAGGCTGATAGCATCGCTATTATATATTACTACTTAATAGCATGATACAGATAGCTGATTTTTAATTTGTATTTATTATATTTACATTATGTACCATTATAGTAAAATATCATCATAGTAAAATCTAGAGCTGAATAGACATGAACTTCTAATCTTTAATAGCATTAACGATCATCAATACATATCGTGAAAAGAGAAATTGACCATTTGATGGTCAATTAACACTTGACACTTGGCCGATATCCACCCTCAATCTTTGAATAATAGGGTTTGTGTTCAACATATTACTCATTTTCGTATATATTTGTGGGATTTCTAAAAAGCACAAAATACTTGAATACGTTTTAAGGCAAATAAATTTTTATGTTATGTGTTATTTTAATTTGCAAGCAAGTGATTGTATTTCCAGATCCACAAAAATTGAAAACAAATTCAATTTTTGTGAATCTGGAAACACAATTGAATTTATTTACGATTCTTTTCAATATTGTTAACATTGAAGAGCAATGTGTAAATTCTTTATATTTCATGTCATTTGCACGCTCTAATTAGACAGTAAATCTAACAGTTAATCGGCGAATTCGTTACGATATAAAGCTCAAGAGACCGTTTGTTTGAACGCGCTAATCTCTGGAACTGCCAGTCAAAACTAAAAACTTCTTTTGTTCAGCTTATTTATTGAGGAAGATCAAAAGTTATTTTGGTAACTCATAATTTTGTAATTGTAATTTTAATATTATACTACAACTTTTAGGAGCGGAACTATCGTGATTTTTGTCAGGAATGTCGATAAAAATTACCGCCTCGAGAGTTATTTTTGCGTGCACTGACTAAACCGTTTCTTGTATGAAAATGTATAAATATATAAAATGTTAAAAAAAAGTTCCGCCCTTATGCAGTTTTGAAATTCTACGACATGATGTATCTCACTATTATATTTGACCAATAAAAGTAGTTTTTATGTAATTAAAAAATGTTTTCGAATACGTAATTTCCAAGTTGACGGAAGTGGACAATAAACAGATCTGACAGGTCGTCTATCGTCCACCTCAAAGGGATCAGAGGGGGACAAAGTCTGACGTCACCATACACTTTAATAAATGAGGTTATAGATTAATATTTTTGAGATATGATTCAATTAATAAAAGTTTGGATGTTTATTACCTAATCACGCTTCAAGGGATAAACAGAATTGAAATGAAATTTTACAGTATAATAACTTATGTATCAGAATAACTTATAAGCTACAATTTAAAAAGATACTAACTTTTTCTCGCTACTTCAGTTGCGTGAATTTAGGATTAATACCTTACTGATGCCGATTGGTTATTGGTAACAGTAATGTTTAAGGAAGTGTTAGTTTTTAACATCGATCTAGGTTCGGAATTGCGAGTAGATTCAGGGTCGGAATAAAGAGCGTAAGCAATCATAAAAAACCGGCCAAGAGCATGTCGGACCACGCTCACTGTAGGGTTCCAAAGCCGTTATTACAAAGAAATACACTACAGATGAAAAAACCGCCTTGTTACCCTTTTATCCAAGTTTCCCGCACAAAATAGTTATAAGCACTTTAGTCGCCTATAACTAGAGAAACAAGTAGGTAGGTCGACTATTATTTATAAGGTAGTGTAGTAGTGTTCATCAGCAAAAGAGCGTATGTTCATAGCATTATGTTGAGAAGCGCAGTTTTTCGACAATAACTGAAAAACGGTATATCTGATCATATATAAATAATTTTCGTTGAAATTACTTATTAAGCAACACCCACGTATTTTTTTCATATTTTTCAGCAAACTGATTAGAAAATAAGAGGGTGGGGCGCAATTTTTGTAACTTTAGGAGCGATTATTTTTGAAATTATTCACGTAATCAGAAAAATTGCTTGAAAACCTTAAAGTGTTTTTAAAAGAACTGTCGAAATACGTGTCATACGGTGAACTTTGCTGAAAAAAATTTTTTTTCAGCTTCTAACTGTTTCATGTATTGATTACTCCCCCCCTTGAAATATTTATTTTTGTTATTTAACTACCAAACTAAGTAGCGGTTTAAACAAGACACCTACACTATAAATTTCATCAATATACGCCTTGTAATTTCAATAAAATGAGGAGTAACTAGTAATATCCATTCGGACGGACGGATGGAATTACGAAAATATAAGGGTTCCGTTTTTGCCATTTTAACTCGGAAACCAAAAACTAGCGGCAGCAAGTGTGTTTCCAATTTCGTAAGAATATTTATTGGAATCTAATCGAAGGCAGAACCGGTATCTTCATCGAAATTAGAATTAGATTCAAAAGTGACACCAGGAGGGGTGTCGAGAGCGCGGCTGAAGTCGGGATAATAGTTAATAGCGTTGTCGGTCGTTATGAAAGATGAAACAATTCATTGAATTTTTATAGACTACACTCGCATTCGTTAAAATTAAAAATCGTCACTTCCATTATTTTATTACGTAACTTGAGACCACTAAATTTATAACGCAATGTAACGAAACCAGATTTCAAGTGCAATTTCTTAAAAACAATGTCGTAGTAGCTACAGTTTTAACTGAACTAGTAACAAACGGTACTGTCGCCTCGCATTCAGATAACACCCACAGATTTATTATTTGGTTCTAAAAGGTTACACTTCCCTGTGAAGCTGTAGTTTGCAGACATAATAAAGAAAGCACCAAGCAAATTTTGTGGATATAGTGTCTTATCTAGACCAGGTTTGGCAAAAACCCCTACACTAATGCTATACGAAAATGTTATTAAAAATATTGTGTATGCCGAAGTATTCTAATTTATTTATAAATAATCCGATTTCTATTAAATTGAACGGCGGATAAAACTAGAGTTGAAGTTTCAATATGAGAGTTTGAATGTTTGCACGTCTGATAAAAAATTATGTATTATTAAATAGCTCTTGACATGATATAAAGTTTCGATAGAAGAGGTTCTAATCTTAAACTTTTAAAGCCAATTTTTATTAAAAGTGGTAAATAAAAGTAAAATTTTAGAATATCTTTTTGTTGGATTTAGAATCCAGAGACAAATTGAGAGTGATGCTGGTTCAAAAGTCAAATAAAATTCAAATCCTGACTTGCACTGAATAGATCAGCGAATTCCAAACTTAAGTGGAATTAAACCACTGATTCCATGCTTCAAAGGGGATGTTAAGCCATCGATTCCTGAACTTGTCATAGCACTCATTAGAACACTCGTCAGCAGCTCTCATCCAGCACTGGGCCAGCGTGGAGAGCTACATATCCAAACCGTTCAATCTGAACAAAAAAACAGTTGGAAAATATGCCTTGCAAGTGCGGTGTTTAAAATTTAAAACAACGAAAACCAATATGAGCCTAAACCGAGATCGCTACCGATATTGAATACTTTCGAACCCGCCACGAATAGCGAGTTAACTGTACCCATATGAGCAAACATACATGTTACACTCGCTTTATCTGACCACAACTACGTACATCAGTAGCGCTACTTAAATCCTGTTGTATCGGCAAACTGGCTAATCGCCTTGACATGTCTCATTAGAGACCAACTAATGTACCTGCAATCCCAGGCATCTTAAGTGATGGTAATCGAAGACACCTTGTCTCCTGTCTTCATATGCGACGGCGTGATAACGATTGAGGCGTGCTAAATATCGGAGCTGTTGACCTACAAAAGGTGTATACTTTATCGAGTGGCTTCTACTAATAGCGTTCGTTTTCAAGACAGGATTATTCAGGATTATTCAGGACAGCCGCTGTGGAACGTCAAAGAGAAGGCTGCAATTCGAAAACATGCGTTAAATTAAACTAAAATAATAACTTGATATTGATAACGTGGATTACGTTGTTAGATTTTTACTGTTAAGTGTATTGTTGCAAACTCATGAAATTTCTTAATGAGTGTGACAAATTACTTTGAAAATTGGTGATTCTTCATACATGTTATTACAAAAAAAATTATACGATTTGATCTACGTTTTCGCGCATGTCTATTAACGTAATTTAAGTGTAATAAAGTTTATTAACAAGTCCGTAACTTTGATAGACTGTATGTAATAAAAATTTGATAATAATAAAGTAGGGGCATAATAGAACTTTTTGATATAATAGAGCTAATTTCAGGGTATAATTGGAAATTTTGAAATACTTCTAAAAACACTTATATAAAAAAAAGTGAGGGTGATAATTAGTTTGCCAGATCTGCGCCTTTATAAGAATGAAAATGATCTGAACTGATTTGCATGTATTCGGGATTCTACTAGAAGAATATGCATGCCGAAATAGTATTCTGATCTGAATAACAGCTGGCAAGAGTTAAATTGTGAGGGTTTGGTGAAAAAAACAAAGTACAAGTTCAGGATGGAAGCGTATCAATATCTTACTAATTTCTCTAGAGTACCTCTTGGCAACTTATTTCTTAAAAGACTTCGATGTAAATTTATACTGCACATTAAAAGGACCGATCCTAATGCTAATAGCCTTAGTGACTTCATGGGTCAATCTGAAAGTCCTTAGAAAATCAAAAATTGAGCAAACTAAGAAGTTTATTATTATTGTTTTTCCAAAGAGCATTCGTTGAGATTAATGAATTGCGGCATTCCATTGAACAACTGTGATATACTTTGCCCACTTGCACTTAGAAATCTCTTCGACAGCCTTTTCATATGCAGCAACTGCTTTCTCGGTGTCTGTAAACCATTTTTGTCGAAGTTTTGCATTTATTTTAGAAGATAAAGAAAAATCGCATAGTGTGTAGTCGGGGCTGTAAGGGGGTGAGCCAGTATTACTATATCTAACATCTCCAAATAGGTGTTTGTCCGACGGTACGTGGTAAGGCGTTGTCACGATAAAGGAAAATTCTACTGCGAGCTCCTTTTTTCCCTACTTTTTGCAAAACAAGAAGCAAAAAATTGTTTGTAAAGAAGTATACCAATCTACAGTGAGTGTTTTTTTACCTTCTAAAACAAGTTTTTAATAATGACATGTCATTCCCAAAAAGTAGGCCACCATCTTTTTTTCCTACGCTTCAGCCTCGTTTTACTTCAGTAGGCATTCGAATCAAAACACCCACTGAGCAGATTTTCTTTAGTTTTGGGATCGTAACAGTAAATCCAGCTTCCGTCACCTGTAACTATATCGTATACAGCATTTAAGTCACCAACAACAAATCTTTGCAGGCAAATTTTGCGGCACCAATTTACATGACGGAGTTTTGGAGCTTTGGTCAAATTATGAGGTATCCACCGAGTTCAATTTCCTGACCACCAAATGTTCATGCACGATTTTGAGCATTTGATTCATACCCATCCCTAAGCTTGTCCGAATCTGTTGGTAGGTCACTCTTTTATCAGACTCATCATGAGCCACACAGCAGTGAACTTGTCTTTGGTCGTCGCCGTGGAAGAACACCCCCCCACGTAGATCGTCAGCCAGATTCATGCGACCACGTTTGAACTCGTTAAACCGTTTACACACTGTGGAAAGGGATGGAGCTTCATTTTAAAAGACCAAATGAAACCTGTTATAACTTTGTTCTTGATTTAAATAGCAACGAAATTCAAAGAAAATCATTGCTAGAAAAATATCGCGCGTTAAATTCGTATCAATATTAGACAAATCATTTTCTTTTTGTCGCCAATCTGTAAAAACAAATGACAGGTGAATGCAATATACATAATGAGGTTGGAAAATGGCTCCATTTCTTAATATTAAATCGATAATTTTTTTTATTCTTACAGTTTCTAAGTGGCCAGTTCTAAAAATGTTAAGTGTCCCTGCACAGTGCTTTGGTTGAATATCTGTGATATTTGCTTTGATCAAAATGTTATATTGCAAGATCTTATCAGTACTTAAAGCTGAAAGATTTTTCACCGACCAGTTTAGGTCAGTTTATAACACAACATTTCATTTCCTACAATTATACATCAGTAACAAAATCAGCGTAAGGGGTAAACACCATTTACAGATAAGTGCACTAATTACTGAGTACACATTGGCGCATTGCATCGAAACTTAACGACTTCGCGAAAGCCACTTAATGTGATGAAATCCGTTCAGTATGGTGTCTATTGTTGGATTTAAATGACCAATAAGTATTATTGTATTTATATATTTATTGTATAATTTATTAATATTTTTAAATTTGTACTTTGTGTAACGTCTACGATATATGTAAAACTTTATAAGTTTAGTTAAGAAGTTCAGTAGTGTTATAAGTTAAGGGAAGCTAAGAAGCATTATTTATTTTGATATACTTCTGAAGATATGCACTTTGTAAAAGAATATTACACATAAATTTGGGATCCATCTAATCTGTAAAATTAATACACGACGAAGCATGTCCTTGGTGTTAAAGAATTACAAGAAGATTTCAACTCTCGCACATCAAAGAGAACACAAAACCTTAATATTCTTATCGAATATACTCTATGCTAAGCAGAACAATCCCAAACCAGATATAGCTTCTATCTGCAATACAGAACAGCACTTTCCGCTCGCACAATGTCTGACTAGGTACATTCCTCTCTTCCAAATATACTCTACCAAACGCACTGTTTTCTAGTTGGCGCTAGTCGGCGGATTAATATGATACAATAGCATAATTTCTTCTGCTCTGTATTGTAATTGTTCGATGCATCTCCAATGGCGCTTTTCATTTCAAATTACTATCCTGAAAACAAATATAATTGTTAGTTGGCGTAGGATTGTAAGTAGTTTACCGACCTGGATAAATGACCGTCCGCTGATCACCCTTAACATCACACACGGCAGGAACAAAAAACCCGTGACACCAAGTTGACAGACTACATCTTTTTTTTTCAATTTTTTTATTAGTAAATAAAATAATAATACACATTCCGAGATCATAAACATAGGTAGCATTGATCAAAAATTAAATGCACGAGAATATTCAACATACAGCTGTTGCATGGCAAGATATTATTATCATATAATTTTTTGATGGATGGTGATTGCATATTTTATCTGATAACTGACAGTCTCCATAGGCTGTATCCATAAATAATCATTTCTAAGGTTCCGTACACTCGATGAAGATAAGGAACCCTTGAAAAACGACTGCTATGTCTGTTCGTCTGTAAGGTATGTCACAAATTATTTTCTTCGAATCCACTGCACATAAAAAGCTATTTAGTGCGCATACAGTCGCGTGGCCCAATCACAAACATTTTAGTAACTGAATAAATTTTGAATTTGAGGGTTAATTTGAGAATCAGTGAAAGAATTGAGAAAAACCTTGGTAAATATTACCACATGATGAATGAACGTGTTTATTACAAAAAATACATATATTACGAAAAAAAATTGCCTGGGTTTCATATTTTGTATGAATGAACTGCTTCCGTGACTTGGTGTGCTGTATTTCTAAAGGCTGTGCTCAAATATTTATCAAATTTAATTTAATTGGTACGTGATGTAAATACGAATTCTGTATTTTACGTGATTTTTATGATTCATGGCCTAAAAGTTGGAGATAAGAGGGATAAGGAAAACAAATTCAAAGAAAATCCGAAAGTTTGTAGATTTTAAAATTGAGCAATTAAGACTTTAAGTCCTTCAGTAAATCAATATATTATAATCATGCTATTCTACCCAGTAATATGCTAAAACCAATTCGCCTTCAATGTATATCTTTTTGTTAACTATTATATTTTCTGTAGAGCCGAGTTGAGAATTTTTTCGTTAATAAAATGTATTATTACGGTGTACGGACAAACATAAGACATTGAAGTGATTCGATCAAGTTCAATATATTAAATGACATTGATGTAAGTATATAAAAATATATTTTTAAATTATCGCATTTATTAATAACACTAAATTTAAAAATTCTACAAATACCTTCACGAATTATTGTATTTTATTTTAAATTTAGCAGTTTCACACAGTATTTTTCAATAACGATATATTTATTGTATAAAATATATGCCTCATTTATGGAGTTATCTGAGATTTATGTTCTAGATCATTGCTGTGTATAGATCCCCTTAGACCTTGAGACATACGAACTACTGCGAGACTTCATTTCCCATTGACCGAGGTCATTTTGTCTTTTGGGCTTGTGCTAGTTGATAAAGATAAACAGAGAATTATTGTAATAATGTAATATTAGAGTTATCTAAATAAGATACGCTACATCGTCCGTATCTTATCAAAATGGTTTCTGATGTAAACCAATGAAAGCACGGAAACATTTAACAATTTAACAGACAGCAACCGTCGCTGATGGACCTAATGCATACACTCGCACACTAACGCACACAGATACACACACGCGCGCGCACACACTACACGGACTCTTATACAGACGCACTAAAAACACATTTATCATGGCGACTAAAGAGAGACCCACTCGGGAGTCCGGCTCCGTTGACCTGGACGACGTGCTAGTGAACGAGCTCGGCCAGTTCGGCAAATTCCAAATGATCAACATCGCACTCGTCTCGATCCCGATCATCATGTCCGCCTTCGTCAACGAATACATCTTCTCCGCCGCAGCCATACCGCACAGGTGGCGTCCGATTTCACAACGCGTCGAATCGAATCTGTGTCACGACAGCTATTAACTGCTATCGAGTATGTGCTTATTGCAGGTGTGCCGTCCCGCACTGCGAAAGCGAGCCGCCGGAATTCCGACCGGAATGGTTACCCATCGCGATCCCTCACGAAGACGGCGAGCCGGACAGCTGTCTACGTTACGTGCCCCTGCAATCGGCCGACGAACCGGGTCTGTGCGTGCCTGAATTTTTTGATACGGCCGCTGAGCCCATCGCCTGTGATGATTATGTCAATGGTCGTGAGAATTCTGTCGTCTTCGATGTGAGTATAGATTGTAGCAACCGATACTGTGTTCTATGATATATAGTGTACCTCATGCATAATGTTTTTACAGTTTGGGTTGCAATGCCAAGAGTGGCTACGAACGCTAGCAGGCACACTCAACAGCGTTGGCACACTGTTGGTTCTGCCAATAATAGGATTTGTATCCGACCGCTGGGGCCGACGTGTGGCATTGGTGGTGAGCGTGTTCAATTTGGCGTTTGTGGGTTTCATTCGCGCTTTCTCAGTCAACTATCCCATGTATCTAGTGCTACAGATTCTTCAAACTACCCTCGGTGCGGGCACCTTCAGCTCGGCTTACATCTTCGGTTAGTATTGGTAGCTTACTATTTTGCAAAATACTAATAAAGCACAAAATGTTTTAACGGAATTGCTATATTATATATAGTAATGAATATTTGATACCTAAAGATATTAATATTTAAGAAATGTATTTTTTCGTTCATTTTTATTTAAAAAAATTAAAGTTGAGCAATACATAAAGTCAAAGTATTTTTCAGAATAAAAAGAACAATGAGTATACAACAGTGGATAATGAGCAAAATATGTGTAAAAAGTTAAATTTATGTATATTTGTTAGTATTTACGTATGTTTATTAGAGTTTATTAATCATATATGTTATAACGCATAGTTCATATGAATGTTATATTTTACTTTTGACCTCAGAAGAATCATAAACAGTTGCACATTGTTACAGCCGCTGAGTTGGTGGGGCCAAAGTTTCGTGTGGTGACGAGCGCCACCATGACGTCGATGTTCGCCGTAGGCCAGGTCGTCGTAGGTCTTGTAGCGTGGGGCGTACAGCCTTGGCGCCACTTCATTATGGTGCTGCACGCGCCTTGTTTTCTTATCATCGGCTATTATTGGATACTCTCGGAGAGTGTACGGTGGCTTCTCAGCAATAGGCGGTATGAGGAAGCGCGAGTAATTTTAGAAAAAGTCGCTCGCGTCAACGGCAAGACTATCAGCGAAAAAACAATGCAAGCGTTACTCAGCCCACCTGCGACATCTATCGAGGTAAAGCGCTTTTGCTGTAAATCTGATTAAAAGAATTGTGAAATAAACTCACCGAAGTAATATCTTTCACAGAAAGAACCCACGAAGACCGATGAGCCTGGGCTCGTCCGACAGATTTTGAAGTCGAAGGTAATGTTGCGGCGCGTATGCACCACTCCCATCTGGTGGGTGACGACCACCTTCGTTTACTACGGGCTGTCTATCAACTCGGTGGGCCTATCCGACCAGATTTACATCAATTACATTGTGACGTGCGCGGTCGAAATACCTGGCTTCTATACGGCCACGCTGGTGCTGAACCGCATCGGCCGAAAAGCAACTTTGTCGTGCGGCTACTTCCTGAGTGCCGCCTGCTGCATCACTTTCGCCTTTTTGCCTGACGGTACTATTCTGATAAAAAATCAACATAGCCCACACATAAAAACTAGGGATTATACGCGACGTGTGCGATGTTGCAGGACTGGAGCCGCTCTCGATGGTGCTGTTCCTACTGGGCAAGTTTGGTATTGCAGTGGTGTTTACGTCGCTGTACCTTTTCACATCGGAACTGTATCCAACGCAGCACCGGCACAAGCTGCTCGCCTTTTCATCGATGATCGGCCGCATCGGCTCCATCACAGCACCGCTCACACCCGCGCTGGTAACGCTTTGCTTCTGAACACTAACAAGTAACATATTTACTAAAGTAATCAATCAACTTTTTGAAACAATCAGAGTATTAAAAATATATCATAATCAAGGAACAAAAATATTTAATAAACAACAGTATCAACAGTTAAAGTGAGAACTACATTGTATGAGATAATATGTTATACTTTCAAGGAAAAGTTTTTAACGCATTATTCAACTATCATTTGCTGAAATTTCTTCGCACGCTGTGATTAAAGTCGATGCGTACATTTAGATGCCATAATCGCTTATTTTTCGACGTCTATTCAACACAGGCGATGTACTGGGACGGCATCCCGTCGCTTATGTTCGGCGCGATGGGACTGCTCTCGGGGGTGCTGGTGCTGACGCAGCCGGAGACACTCGGCAATAAGATGCCCGACACGCTAGCCGAGGCCGAGGCGCTGGGTCGACGGCCAACCGAGCGCGGAAGCTAGTGCACCGCCTATTGAACCTTAAAATAATAATTTTTCATGTATTAATGCGTTAAGTTGTATTATGTTTAATACTGTATTAATTAAGCGTATAATAAAGAAAATATCTTTATGTTGTGATTTAAGAAGTTCTCATAAATAAATAAAAAATTATAGAAAAGGAATAAAATTGGATTATTCCAATGTTTACCATTTCAGTGTTCATAAGATAAAAGAAATAGATATGAGCAACGAGGTCAAGAAATCGAGGACTAAGCGTTCAACATTTTTGTAAATGCACGATTTTGATAAGGTTAACGTCTCTATATTTATTCCCTAGCTTTTCGGACAATTTTTGACGTATGTACATACCACATACGAGTCTTGGAATTGTAATAGTACTTTCAATTTAATAGCTGTTAACAGCGCTAACATAAAACAATTATGTGTTAAACATGTCCGTCAGATTGTCGGCAAGCCTCCGACAGTAGACGTTACATAACATAGGTAAATATATAAAAAAACCAGTGGTGTCTGTCCAGCTTATTAAAACCGGAGATGTTCATCCAGCTCATGAAAAAACAAAGGTGTTTATCAAGTTTTTCATAGAAGTTACTGTCATGAAAAGGCACTGCGATGGTAATACTAAAACACTTCATTTAATTGTATTTTACTTGTTAATGCTCTATCCATCATAAAAGAGCTGACCAACGACGCTCAAGTTCTACGTGCACGTATTTGCGGTATTAGATCTTATTACTCATTGAACATTATCATTTTTGTATGTAAAGAAAGTTAGAGATCGAAATTTCAAAATCGATCCAACCAATCAAATTCAAAAATGTAAGCAAACCACGTCCACATTTCAGTATAAAATAAGAAGTGTATATTGTTTTATTTTTAATATACATATATATGAAAAATAGAATAATTTATATAATAAAAATTAGAAATAAACTATAAATAATTCTAATCTTTTGAATTTTATTTTTTGTATGAGCGTGAATCTAAATAATATTTAGAAACTTTTAGCCCACTTAAAATCTTTTTAACGTACTATCCCATAAAGATTTAACAAAATAATATAGTAACAAAGCAGTTAACTATCAATTTTCCATCATCTACAATAAATCTGGTTCAAAAGTTTCGTGGCACTTTTATTTGACTCCAGCAAAATGGACCTAGTATAATTTAGAAATCTCACACGATCGCCAGAAACATATTCAAAGTTGACCTGGTCAAAATATTTTCTCTTTAGTTACCAAGCGACACTAGATGAATACTCAAGAAAGTCCGCTTAATTTTATGAACATGTTTATTACAATAATCACATGTTACAAACAAGCAGATAAACTCAATAATTGTTATCTTGAAAATTAACTGGCCTAATATATTCAAATTAGTGCAAACTTGAAATTCTTTGATCGCTTTATATCTCTCTATTTCTTTATTTACCAATAAGTAAAGTTTAAATTGGAAGACAAAAAGCAATATTTATCTTTCTATATCAAACGATAATGTCATCGGTATTCGATGTTTTTATACTGCTCATTCTAATAACGCCCAATATCACTGCGCCACGAGCGCGAGTGATTGCCTAACCGTACTACAGACAGGACGACGAAGGGTCGTGGGAGAATACAATGTTAGATTACACAGAAGTAGTGCCGTTACTTTTTCTTCGTATGAGGGAGATTTGATATTAAGAAAAAAATTCTAGTAGGTATCATTTTCGATTCTGATTCCATTTCACCCGATTTCCCCCGCTGACCATAAATAAGTAATCTCGTATTCGAATTACATATACGGCCGTGCCTAATTGTTGAGTTCTATCAAGAATTACAGTGGCATCTCAACATTTGATACTTTTGAGATGTGACACTGATGTTAAGACGTTTTAAACGCTTGCTTTGACATTCATGCAACTGCTGAAGAAAACTGACTAATTGCGAGTTACATTGCAATTCTAAGGATTTCCCCCTAGCACACCATATATACGCAATACCAACACGCAATACATTGCTTTTTGTTGTAAATATATAATACGATATTTACTTAGGGGTAAGTAGGAGTAATTGTATTAATATCTGTCATTCGTTTTGGATTCTTAGTGCAACTTCGCATCACGCTTAGCCGGTTTACATGACAGTCGCTTTAATTGGAGATTTCTACGAAAATTATACTCTAATATTGACATTTGTTTGTACCAACGTTCTTATGATGGAACTAAAAACAAAGAAAAAACGATAAAAAGCACGTTTCACGTACGTGGTTTCCCATTTTTAATTTTATTATTTTAAAAGATATTTGCTGTGATAGCAAATATGGTGCGAAAATTTCAACAGACTACGAATTCTGATTCAAAATATAGAACCCCTTAAAGTTAAAATGAGCGAACCACGGAGTAGGTTTAATCATAGGATTCCGTTGGTACACATCGAGAACGGAATTCCAAACCTGAAGAAGAATCGAAATCTAAAACTATAGCGAGTTTTCTTCTATATTATATGTAAAAATGCATGTTTAGGTTCAAAGTCTTAGTTTAAATATAGAAAAAATAGTTGGCGAATTTTATATTTTTTGTACTGTAATTTTTAATGCTGCCTGTGACTTGTAATTCAATGCTTACGTTTTTTGACTGCAAAAATTAAAAAACATAAAGAAAGAGGATACTTTTTGGTACAAAACCTTACGTAAGTACAGCAAATTGTTGATGTTTATGGTGAAATCATTTCTGTGAAGCTAATGTTTAATGTATTTGAATAAATTATTATAATTTCCTGTGACAAAGTACGCACTCACAAATAAAATACACTACTGTTGTCCTACAAAAGTCTCTTTATATTTCCACCAAAATTTTGAAAAATGTTATCCATTTGACACGACTTAAAAATTGTATTTCAATGCTTTATGTTGAGTCGGTATAAAGCTCTTCTCAGAAGTATGAAATCAGTCTAGCGCCCGTTTGTCCTCAATTGGCTCCAAGCCATAAATACCTGGATAGTTCACGCTTATGCATATGAGAAAGTTCATGTATTCATCAGTTATTAGCAGACTACAATTAGTATGTGCCCTTTGTTTCCATGGCAGCTCGATTATTTAAAAAAAAAAGTATCGGTAACTACTTAAATGTAAGTTAGCTGACTGATCATAAACTTACGTTTCTGAATTCGCATAATGCAAAAAAAAAAAATTAATAATCCCCAATCACCTAGCTTTATAGATAAGTTTTTCGATTGTATTATTAAATTTAATAACAAAACGACACTTGTGGCATGACTTACGTTGTCTCAATATGTTTCATACAATGCTTTTTCACATTTTACATTTTGGGGTTTCATTTATATCAAGTCAACTTTCTTATAAATGTTTCCAATATAAATTTCACTTACAACAATTTATTGAAATACATATTTTGTCCGTGCCATCTGCCGATTTTTCAAGAAAACACAGACAGTAGTCACCTCCGCGTTTAAATTTTACTCGTCTCACCATCTGTTAATGTTAAAACTAAACTAGTCATCTTCATCTTTATATCGATTACTCGTATTCAACAGACAACAGATGGCGCAACAAGTCATAACCGCTACTAACTACGAAATTTATTTCTTATTTGTACTTTTTATTCATATCCATCTATTACATTGATTCAATTATTTATATTTTCAATTAAACTGTAATCCAAATACTTTTACATTATGCTCCAAAAAATATAATATATTGTTAGGGTTCTTTTAAAACTTTAGGCATTTAATTTATTTCTTTAATATATATATAAGATTACTATAAGATCACTAGGTACAATTAAGTAAACAAAATTTTGTCCGTATTTGTTTATATGAAATTGAAAACTGATCTTTTCAGAATTTGATGTAAAAAAAATTTTCCTTCAATTTTACTCATGCTTGAAAGATGAAGAAGCAATTCTTAATTTATTAAAAAATAGACAAGTAATTAATTGTATAATATCGTAAACTCACGATAAAAGAAACGTAAATGGCAAAACTTGTATAAATATGATATTAAAATATAAACAAATACGTATTATAGAAGATACTAAATAATAATAGGGATTAGTTGTTATCGTTTTTAAGTCGGAAAGCCATTTCAAGTTTTTAATAGCACACGTCTTAATTTTTTTGGGTCATAAACTATTTTTAAATTTCTCTGATGAGTTTTTCATAATTCCCTTCGTTTATAGCACGGACATTATCATATTATTATCATAATAGTCACACTGTTCGTTCGGATTTATTTGTATCGTATGTTTTAGCCAGCGCAACGATATATGAATTTGGTGACTAAAGTATCGCTCACTCCCTCACATCGTACGGCGTAAACGTTCTTACTAACGTCGGCCGTGTTGGCAGACCCCGACACGCACCGGGCCGGGACGGGCGGCTTGAGTTAGGAGTCCCAGATTGAATTAAAAAGTGGAAGGGCACTTCCCGGCGCAGCGCGGTGACATAAAACCTGACAGAAAGCACACGAATAAGGTTCAATGAAACGCAAAGATTGAGGAGTGGCTATGCCGCCGCAGCGGGTTCATGAAAACATAACAAGAATGTAAATTCGTTCTGATAACAAACGCAAGCGCATAACGAATTGTAAATGTTAAAAAAAAAAAACTCAATCTAAAAGTATTTCCTTATCCGACATCTGGTTCTCGGATTACCTTCATAATCGTCGCCCGTCGCAATGACGATTAGATATCAATAAATGTTATCGCATTACCGCTCATGATCTTTTTCGTGTCCTAAAACAGATATAAGGCTTAAGGTGTCGTGATGGTTACGTTCTTTTAGAGTTTTAGTGAACATTTAGGGTTCCGTATGAATATTGGAAAAAAATTTAACGTTTGCGCATTGCCACGCCTGTTGTTCACTAACCTCATTGGTATAATACTTTATTATGCTGTCAGTCTGAATCACAGTATCATTCTTTAGATATCTTTTATATTGGAAACTATCTAAAATATGTTTGCCAGATCTTTATGGCAAAAAAGAGTTTTGGATGCATTTTATGCATGTTTCTGTTGAAGAAGACGCCACGCAACAAAGAAATGCGCTCTTTGTGCAATCGGTTGCTTGTAGCATTCATATCTTAAAGGCTATAATAGCTATTTATAAAAAAAATAAATGACTCCTTTCTTTACCAAATAAAAAAGTTTATTAAAAGTTATAAAAAAATGTTCTAATATTTATAAACGATTAATAGTTATTAGAGTCGGCTATGACCACGACAAATATTTAAAACACATAATTGACATAGTCGATTAAGGACAGTGTCATATGATTCACGAACATCACAACCAAAATCTAATAATCATATGTACTCGGTACAGTTAATAATACATCCGACGACGAAAATGAGAATTTGAAATGCAAAATGTTTTTAAAATAATTGTAATCATTATAAACATTCAAAGAATTGGTGAAATGAGAAGGGGTGAAATAGAGATCTTATAAAATATGATTAACACATTTAAAATGAAATATAAAGGTTTGCTTAACATGATTTTCGGAAAACCTGAAAGTGTCGAATTCCACCCACTCTCCGATGTATTTATGTATTTATGAGGTCCAAGTGAAAGATTTTTCACATATTTTATTTTATAAAATTTAAATATATTTTACTCTAATACATCTCATTATAAGATATATATATGTACATTGTATATTTTTTTGATAATTTGTTGCCTGCTCGAAAGAATTATAACAAATAGGTTTGATAGTGTTCTTTATGTGTTAATTTTACGCTTCTTAAAAATCTCTGATCGAAAATTATAGTAATCTAAAAGAGCTAGGTGAAGGTTATAAAGTCTAACCATACATCCCGACTAAATTTTCAAAAACCTTTTTGATCGCCTAAAGATGTGTATGGCTTAGTGCTATCATAAAGAAAGAATACACTTATTCTATCTACAAAAGCACAGGTTTAGTGGACAGTTTTGCTTGCTTCGATCTGATCAGCTGCTAGCAGTAGAGGTACAGAGATTTAAATTTACGTATCACACTTCAGTGTGATACGTAAATGGACATTGTGGACAACTCCAAAACTTTTTACCTATCAGTAACATATCGCTCATTTTAGTGTGATACGTCTAAGCGTAACTAGGCGACAGTTGACGACACGCGACATAAAGTTTTGCCTAGAAATATTGATAACATCCGCTCTATAACTTTTCATTCATATCTCTTCAAGTACATTTCAAAATCATGGCTTGCTCCAGCTACAAAACGTCATAAAAGACAACCACATTATTTTCAATGACATCATACACGCAACCCTAACTTGTCTCGGGTTAAGAACGGTTTGCGCCATTGTCTGTGGTGGTTTTTTTTTTTTATTGTTCTACGACTATCTTTCTCACTCGTTGTTTGTCGTTGTCGTTGCTTTCGTTGTAAACTTTCGTCAATTTGGTAGAGGATCTTAAAATGGAACACGGTTCACAAAGTATTTCAGTTTTCTGGAACGAACGACAATTGAAAAATGGAGAAACAACTTTTTTTTCCGTGTATTTTGTTGACTCTTAAATATTTTTAAATCATTTAATTGCAATTAGTATAACCAAAGAGATTTATCACGATTCGAAACCTACTTATAAAACATGAAAATATATTTTACTTTGACCTATTTTAAGCTTTGGTTTGATCTATTCACTCATAGTTCAATCAATTATGGATGCTAACTTTATCTAAAAATATATCATTAGTAATTTAGATTTAGATATGTTTAAAGAAAAATCAACACACCGCAAAATTAATTTTTAATTCAAAAATTCAACAACTGGATTTTTTTTAGAAATTCGTTTAGCTAGTGTTGTAACTCTGATTTTTGTAAATCGAATATCAAATATCGCCCCCGCAAGTTCTTAAGAAAGCGTACTGATAATTTTCAGAAGTTTGTTCGCATACAAATGTGAATGCGTGTGCATGTATTTATAATTCATTAACGTCTTTTAAATAAATTTATCGATAGAAACCGAATTTAATATACATAAGAAAAAATTTAGAAATAGTTTTGTTCCTAAATTTTTTCTTACGTATATTAAATTTCGGTAAATAAACTATAATGCCACAGTTAAAATTCCAATTTCTTGGAACTCACTTCTAATACAAACACCGCCGAAAGAAACCAATCTGGCACTTTGGCAATAAAGTTCAAAAATATGTAGAATAGTCGTAAATACACCTATCGATATTGGATTTATCTATTCAAGATATTTCGTGAATGGTAGTTCAGGATAATTAAAGTATTTATCTTTTTCCAAAAATAACTTTTAAACCACCAACCGATCAGTACTGACACGACTAATCTATCCATACCACAAACATTCTACCTTTTCTCTCTCCCAACATATTTCTCGTTTCTGCCAGTCACATTGCAGCTCTGTGGATTACTTCTACGACAGAAAACCTACAGCGTTAGTGGCAACGTTCGCAGTAACAGCCTGCAGCTAACGTCTGTCGTCCCCGTCCACACACGTCTAAGCGATTTCGAGGCTTCGTCATACGCTAGCGAACCGCAAAAAAGGAATATGCTTTTCAAAATGATTACTGTTGTAGTAAAGCAAAAGAAAATTTATTTCACAACAAAAGTACATAAGAATTGTTGCCTTCAAGATACAGAGGTTGCTGTAATCCATAGTAATATAATAAAGCTGAAGATTATGTTTATATATTTGATCAAGCTATCCTTAATCAGGGCCGATTAAAATAAATCTTATTGTGTTAGATAACTTTTTCATTGAACAACGTCACAAGCAGTTTTTTTTTTAATTCATTCATTCGATGTGTTAAGTTAATAAAACTACGTATTCATCATACGGACGAAACAGGAATGTGTCTACAATCCGCATTTAACAAGGGCGTAAGCCACAGCTAGTATTATAGCATATAGTACTGAAGAATGTTTGTCTGCCTTTTATCGGCGGTCGGCAGATTCGACGACGAATACAGAAGAACACGAAAAGTGAAGGGTCGTTAAGGTCACGTTCCGAAAATCTTACGGCACGGTCTTTAACGATATAATGGAAAATATAATAATAAAGAAATATAAAATCGATTTAACGACAAAGAAATTACTTTTTTCCTTGTCTCGACGCATTGTTCTGGGCCGGTGTGGCGGGTCCGGAACGAAAAAGCGAGGAGATTGCCCAGCGAAAGTTCTAAATAATCTCATTTGCGGAGGTCGAGGAGAAGCAATTTCTTATTGTTTGTTTTAATAAGGTCGTCCCTTCGCCTTTGAGAGGCGCACGACGAGTCGGGGAATTTAAATGAGGGCAAATTTTTACAGTCGTTCAAATATTGGGCGAAACTCGAATGGAAGTTCCTATTACAGTAATTCTATACGAGTAGCTATATTGCTACTTTACGGCATGCTACATATCGATTAGGCGAACGACCATGAGGTCACCAGAGGGTAGGTGATCACGGCTGCCCATAGATACTTGCAATATTAAAAGATTCACCAGCACATTTCCGATCTTTTGGGAAGGAATAGGAAATTTAATGGAGAGGAGGAGTAAGCAACCAAAACCCTTATTTACTGGACGAAACGCAACAGCGGAAGCTGCTAATTCACGTCTGTATTCTGTGACGATGTGGTTTCTCATCGGCCCAGCCGACTCATTTTGTTGTTGTTGGTCACAGCATGTCTCTACCACATCGATTTTTGTTTCTCCCGATAAATCCTTCTGGAACATTTTGAGCTATTTCACAGCTTTGGGATATTTTTTCTTTGTTCGGATTTGCATATTTTTATTAACGATATGCTAAATGAGGGACTATGATAATAGAATTCTACAGAGTCAACTTTTATATGAAGTTATAAGGCAAAAGCACTTCAAAGCTGACATCTGTGTTTGTCCGATGTGTATTTACTGCGGAAAATACGGCCCAATAAATGCACGCTACGGCATTTTGCAGAAAAACCTTTTGCAAAGTCGTAAAACGTGAAATGTATTATTTGTTAAGTTATATCGAACCATATAGGTGTCTGTTTGTTACCAAAATAAAAAGTACAACGGAAAATTGTCTATTTTAAATATGATTTTTTTTTATTTGTTAGTTACTCGGTTATGTCTGTTTTTGCGTCAAGTTTGGAGCACTACTGACGAGCAGTACGTTCTTATTTTGTGCTAGCGGACCCAACAGACGTTGTGTTGTCCGAACCTCGTTTGTCTGCTTGTAGCGGGTTGAGCAAAAGTTTCTTCGATAAGCTGTGCACTAAGTCACATTTGACATTAAGTTTGATAGTTCAGTCTTTTCGTTTCATTATTGTGTGATTTGAAAAACACAATTTAAAAATGCAACGCAAGTGACCTGCGCATATATTGATGCGTACATCAAATACCACATAATTAGACATCAATATCACCTATGGTACATAAACATAACTACGAATTATTCTCAGAAGGTCAATTATTTATTAATTTCTCAGATTCTAAGGGTGTCACTTCATTTTCATCCAATTTTATTGATTTGAAAAATGTTGAGGGATGGTGAGGGATACGTTTTTGAGATTATTATTTTGTTCGCGACCATCTTAGGTTACATTTTTAGGCCTCACCCATAAACCGCAAAGAAATGTATCGATAAGTAATACCTTAGTACTAAGACAGCTCTGCTTTCTTAGAATATTTCCTGTGAACTCTCAACACTGTGCAGGTTTATTTTTTTCACAGCTAGAAAAAACATAGTTATTTTTCTAATCTGTGTATGAATCGGAAAAACATTTACAGGCATGACCCGGAATACTGAACTGCTTCTGCCGCGTCGCGGGTGGGCGTCTCGGTCGTTGAGCCGTGGCCCGTTTTTAATACTAATTAAGATATTTTGTCCTTCGTCCAAATAGGTATTATTTATCTAAAAGAGATAAAAAAGTAAACTAATCAGAAACAGGTGGCGAAACTGGCGAGCGGAGCGGCACGACCACGCGCGCCTGCGCCCGCGCCGGGGGCGGGCGATTTGGCCGTCGCCGATGTCATCGTCCCCGTTCGACGGCCGCCGTATATCGGAATACATGAGAATCGACTTTTTTTTATCTGGAAATTCCCTTAAGCGGCCGTGTTTGCGAAACCCCTATTTGGGATTTACGACTAATTTAACGGTCACATGCGGAGCTTTAGTTTCTAATCGGAAAATAATAGATTCGGCGCTGCGTCACTTGTAACGGTTCGCAAGTTCGAAAAAGGACAGGACCTCTTCTAGGTGTAGGCAGAGCTCGCCGTTGAAGCCATAAATCCGTATATATACGTTTGATTTGAATTTTTTTGGAATATCTTTTACACCGCAAATAATTTTGTAGATTCAAATAATTGTTATTGAACTTTACTTTCGAGCTACATATACGTAGATGTAACATGAATATTAAGTTAACTACACAGACCAACTAAGTAAATTAAACCGAAGAAGTCCGAAAGGGCGAGCAGCGCCACCTCTAAGATACGCGGGCAAAGCAGAAATCGGTTGTACAAAGTGCTGCTACAATTTTTTCTGCATTATTCACTTCAGCTACAAAACAACTACCACCTATTCGTAGTAATGACAATAAAAGCTATTAGCGCTATATCCCTCGATAGATTCTCTATAAAAGATTTCCCTAAAATTTTTTCCTATTTAAAAAAAAAATGAACAAGTGTAGCTTTTGCACGCGATTCTGATTCTGATTCAAAGTTTTATTGTCTGGTGTTGTAATAGACGTCACTATTAAATTGAAATTAAATAAGTGATATAAGAATTAAATAGTACAGATCGAGATTAGCAAGACGAAATGATCACTTTTTAACACTTTATATTTAGCTTATTTACATGTAGCGTACAGCGAGATCATTAAACACAGTAACACGAGAAACTCATTTTAAGTTCATCTGCGAGGCACCACCAGCACAGGTAGTTATTAATATAATAATTAATAAATACATAAGGGGTTGACATATTGAGTCGTTGTTTTCGAAAGTTGACCAATTTCAATTTGAAAATTTCACGTTTGGTGACAATTTCAAAATTCGAATTGCGTAAATCGCAAATTTTTTATGAACTTATAAATTTCACTGAACGTTACCTCAATTCGCAAAAGGAGTCAATTCCAATCAAGTCGCGCCTAAAGAAGTTTCACTTCAACCAATTCCTGAGTACCGTTAAACATTCAAAACCAATTAACATGCTTACACAAAGTTGGACTTTGATTTGGGGTAACATGAAGTCAGAGTAGACGACGCGAAAGGAGGCGCCGCTTTTTTATCGTATTTCAAAAGCTACCGGAAAAGCTGTAAGCTTTTGTATCTTCATATACTATTTTTAATAAGTCTCTACATTCAGTACTGATACATATTTTATTGCTCTATTTGTGCCGTATCGGTCCTCATTCTTATAATAATTATTTACTTACAGTTAAAGGAAAGTGTCAAAGAAGGGGACACACATTTATTGAAGTTGGAGTGTGGGCTGATAAATATCTTCCTAAGGCGTCGTTTTACAACTGCCGAACCGCATAATAAACTTACCTCATTTATATAATCAGTATATTGAAACTCTAACAGGGCTGTGTCTTGGAGATATGTTATAGAAAGTAAAAGCTGATATCACTTATTTAGAGAAACCTAAACTTAAAACAATTGTTTTAGAATCACCGAATCTGTTTGTTTATCTGTTATGTCAAATGTTATGTAATATTAGGGCTAAAACTAAAACTTTGATGCGTTTTCCACATGTTAATAGTTCGGAGTCCAAGTTATAATCTAAACTGTTTCATATGTCCCTGTATATTCCACGCCTCTTCGGTCTCCAGTCTTCGGCATGAACTGATCTATCGTCGTAAAAGTAAAGAGGAAGTAAACTCTCCCCAAAGACTTTCATTAGGCACGTCGACTAAGAACAGTTCGCCGATAACAATCGACGCCGTAGACGGATCGACAGTCCGATCCGCCGACCGCACGAACGGAAGGTTCATTGAGCAGGGCGCGGGCGAGTCGGCGCCGCGCCGGCCCAAAAAAAGACTTCCCACATCCCCATACGGCGAAACTACGAGATCGACGGGCTAAATAAGCGCACGCCAAGGTCACTACGAGACCCGGTAAGGGTTGGCGGTCGACGAACCGCGGCTTATGGGCCGGACCCGAAGTTATGGCGCGGGCGCCGGCCACTTTCCTCGTCCGCGTCAGCTGTCCGCGCGCTCCGTCGACCGGTATGGTGACGCTCATGATCTACCTGCGATATTTAAGACGTTTTCGCATTTAGAGGAATAAACTCCGTTTTTAATATTAAGACGATACCGTCTATACAGAGAGCCTTTTTAGAACGAAGTTCCTTAACGCGGTTTATGGTAGGAGTTGACAGGTGGAATTCTTAACGAAAAGTCGTAATAAAACATAACAAAAAGCATTACTCCCCCTCCATGGCACTATCTTCTTTTCCCTTATTTCTTCTATCTCTCTTTCTCACACACACGCACAAACACACACATGAAATTCGCTGTTTAGTATATTTTTATATAACTTGTAATTCAATATTTTATATCTAATTTTTTATTGAAAATAAATTTTAGAAAAAATATTAGTGAATATTTTTTCTATATTGTCAAAAAATAAAGCTTTTTGATTTAATCTATAATTTCTATAATTTGCATTATCTATATCGAAAAAAATCATCGCTCCTGACAGAGGTGTCCCGAACGCACGTTTACTTTTTTATACAAAAAATCCCGTTGATAATGATCGCCAGCGAATAATGGAATGTTTGCAGTTCATGGCCTTATTATCACAACGGAAAATGTAAATGAGATGTGTACGACCCGTGTGGAGATTCTGGAATACACCCTAACGAACACCGTATAACGTTTTGTTCACATTTCAACACCGTTCACAGGGATGTCACGTGATGGAAATCTTTTCTCGTACTTGCAATTTTTAATCTAAAATTATCTCCAAACGGTTGAAACAGATCCTTAATGTACCAGCACAAAGTTACCACATAACCGTGGTTATTGCTTAGACGGTAGTAGCAAATCGTATGGAAAATATATGTATGCAATGAAACTTATCTGTATACCGACATATACTTATGTATTAATGAAAATAATTCTTTTTCTTTCTCAATCGAAATTTATTTTCCTTTAACTTATCCTCATTTCTCGCTAGCTAACAAATTGTGCTCGATTGAATAGTTTTTAAATTTCTCATAGCTACAAGATTCTAATAGCCATTACTCCATTGCTTAACAATAAATGAAGATTTCGAAACATGAAGATTTCGCTTGAATTTATAATCTCTAAAAATAAAATGTCATGTGACAGCATTAATTACTTAACCGCGGTACAGTTAACTGATAGTGTCGTGTGATATTTATATAAAGATCAACTTATTACTTTTCCTCTAGATTTCAATATTTTTAAAATCGATTGGAATATTTTTTTTATTTTTATAAAAAAATACCTAGTTTTTCATCTATTTTAATTTTAGCTATTGAAACCAGTGTTTCGACGTTTTGAAATCTCATTATGCTCTGTGACGCTCTGGCTCATGTTACTAGTCTCGTTGAACTTGAAAACAAAGTGCTAAACATATGCACGTAGTTTTCCGAAAATGGTTAACGCATTAATGGATAGAGCAAACTGACACAGCGCGTTATTTCCTTGTGTATCCCGGGCCTATTATGGTATACCTGAATAGCTTACCAAAACAGACTACTGGCGGCCGCAGCATAACACTTAGCACGTCCTCGGACACATTGTCATGCTAAAAATCGAGCTGGAGACCTATTCGCGTCTACCAAAAAAGCAGAACAAAAGTTGGCCCAACGAATTGTCGCTTTCCGACGAAGTGGCCGTCCGCTGTATTCTGAGCCCGCCCGTTTAGTGGCGTTATCCTAATTATTGAATAACGAGACGACAATCGTCCGCTTGCGTAACTTTTGCGAAGGTTTTCAAATTTGGGCGGCCCGCGCAACGCGTCTGACGCGGGTGCCGGCCGCGGAATTCCCGAGGTGACAGGTGAAATGGAAAAATTTTCAGTGATTTCGAAAACTGTTGCATAACGAATTAAAGAGAAGGTTTTGAAATGTGACTCATGCAACTAGAACACGGTACTTATGAAAATGGGAGTACCTATATATTTAAATAAAAATGGCGCTAAAATGAAGAAGACTTGAGCAGTGTCGCAACGTCTTCGCGCTCATTCTCATCAGTTGTGTAGAAGTTGAATATTTAGTTTGAAATATTTTGCAGTAGTACATTCAACATTAAAACATAGATTCTAATACATGCTAATGATAGATGATTTTAATTCAACACTTCAATGTAATATTCACTATTTAATATATTGTAACATGTATTATTTATCAACAAAAAAGTGATTTTCTATAAATATAATAAATTTCGAAAAACCATTTTATGTAAGGCATACCTCTTTATAAATATCTGTCAGAGATATGAATTTGAAACAATTCATAGTTTGTCCTGGACTAATACATTTTTTTTACATTAGTGCACATAATTTCATGCAAATAAAAAGAAATATATAACGGAAACTCTTATAATTTGATTACCGACAACTTTGAATTGATTTAAATAAATTCAAAATTGAAATTAATTTACATGTTTTTGATTTAAATGTAATTAATAAAAGCGATTAATATTTAACTACTGGTAGTGCGTGTTATTATCTCTGGAAACAGGTACCCATCACTGTTGGCCGTGTCGTACGTACACATAGTCCGAGACATTCATTACATGAATCCCTTAAAATAATTAAACGAATGTCGCAAAGCGGAGGAAAACGAATCTTCTAAAAAATATTCAGTACTTAATTTGCATACATACGCTTTTAGCCGTCGCCGGGGGTCGCTCGTGTCGCTTGCCCGTGTCGTATTTCATTTATTAATATTTAAAATGGGGTAAACTTTGATCGTTTTCCCCACTTCTATTTTCTTTCTAAATATCTGTGTACAGTTTTATTGGGGTTAAGCAACTGCCTTACACAAGTGCCATTTCATAGCGCTAAACTATTCACTAAAAACAATGTTTATGTTTCAAACATATAATTTAAGATCTATTTCTCGTTATAAGATGTTACGGTATTACATAAGTGCGTTGATTTAGAATATAAAAGTAATGAGACTGATCTCGCCTTAAAAGTGAATAGGGATGATATTTTTAATTTATTTACGCCTGCGCAGTTTTAGAGGCTAGCGTGTTCAAATAGATAAACAGAAAGGCGAAGTTTAAAACATTGAGCAACATCAAGCTGATCTGATCCTGGAGTTAGATGTGGATTGTAAAATTTTCCAGTGGTTACCACGAAGCCTTTCTAGTTTGGATCCGTTTAGTTTTTAATGAATCCAATCCATTACGAGTAGTCATTAAGGATTTTTGTACCGACTACCAGCAAACCTCTCGAGTGTCGGCTTATTTGATTTATTTTAATGAATCCGACACTGTTACGCAGTTCGTGTTAGTCACACTTCGAGTGAGCGAATTTATTACTAAAAAGTAAATAAAGCAGTTTAAGAAATTAAAATAACATATTTTGTAAAAGAAAAATATTAATGAAATTTAAAAAAACTAAAGCAACACGTTTTATTTAAGTAATAAACAAAATATATTAAAAAACACACTACAAAAAGAGTTTTGATGACAAAAAAAAACTAATAACACGTGTTCTTTTATAATTTTAATGACTTACTATAAAAAAGTGCATGGTGTATAATGTCTTTTGAAGTGTTCTCTACATACAAAATGTCAAACTTTCAGAATAACTAGCTATAAAAAATTAGATAAATAATATCCAACACCCTTTTTTAGGGTTCCTTACCCCGAAAGGAAAAAGGAACCCCTTATAGAATCACTTTGTTGTCCGTCTGTCCTCTGTCCGTCTGTCTGTACGTCTGCTTGTTTGTCGGTCAAGGCCCTTTTCTCAAAAACGCGTAGAGGTATCAAATTGAAATTAACCTCAAATATATATTGTATAGCGGTCCCTTGAAGCTATAAAAAGAATTATACGTCTTAATCAATATAATCAAAAAATTCGACCCATCATATCTTATATTTTGAAATTTGCAAGTAAATCAAAACCTATAAAATACTTGCCGTTGACTAGAATCATGTTTGGCCAGAAGAAAGGTCGCACGGCACGAGTAAAGGGAAAATTTTGAAAATAGGTAATATTGGAGCAAGGACCGTGATGTAGACTAATATATAAGAGAAGATTTTTTAATCTTAGGCTATGAAAACTTAAAATTATTAAAAACTCGGATATTTTTAAGAAAAATCGAAAAATTTCTGAAAAAAAACTTTACTTTCGGAATTTCTGAGACCGCTATCTCGCCAGTATCGATATCGAAAACAAATAATATTCATCGAGAGTCTTATTGGATGAAATATACATAATTTAGTTTGTACGGAACCCTAGGGCACAAATACTATTTGTACTTGTGGGTTATTTTACTAAATCAAATGTTATTTTTAATGGACGTCCCTGAAATAAACGGCGTACTTGATCAATAAGGCATCTATAGCGATTCAGAACTTCGATGGCTATCACCACCAGACAAATTAAGGTATAAACTTTTGCACGAATACTTGGCGATATTGGCACACGTAAGCGTGTAATAGTAGAACAGAGAACCTCGCCTTTTTTACAAGTCGGCTACAAAGGCGCACGCCTCCATCGCGTTCCCCGGAAGTGTTCACAGTTACGCCGGCGTTATATTGCATAACAATTAAACGGAAGCGCTAAATGTCACACGTGTCCGGTTGTGGTACGTGACGCGAAGAAAGTAAACCGACCGAGCGTACGTACGGTCGCCGGTTCGATGCCGGTCAGGCTTTTCAGATATCTAGGCCCGGACTGCATAATGAGGCGTGCGCACGCGTGCCCGGAATGCCTCAATGCGAAAGCTGGGCCGTGAAGCCGACCGCGTTAGGGCGCCGGCCCTTCTGAAGCTCACGCTGACGACACGACTTTTGAAAGCTGCTGTCTGGCCGGCCTCGCATGCGATATGTCGTTCGTAGTGACGATATCGTGTGAAGACACTTAACACATCTTTCAGCACTTGATTTAATTAACATTTCTGTATGTGCGTAAATTCAAAGGTAAATAAGTTACAAAAGTTTGCGAAGACAAAAGAATCTTTTATCTTCAAAATATTGTATGATTTTGAAGGATATCGATAGATTTATTAGTAGAAAAAATAAGAACAGAGAATAGTGATAATTCAGATTCTAGTTAACTTAAGCAATTTTAACGATTTAAATGAGAAATTTTTAAAATGTCCAATAAATAAATAAGATTTAGACACGACACTATTATAATATATATCAGTCTGAATATTTAGTTTATATTCAGACTAATATACTATTAAATTGAACATCAATTATTTCTCATTGTAATAGAAAAGAGATGCATCTTAACGAAATTTAGCCGAAATCAGAAAATGCTGAATAAAATCTTGAACAACGTGCGAAGTCCCTGTCGAACACTGAGCAAAGTACAGGAGTTAATGCCGAACTCCGTCGTCTTGTACCTCTAAGGTGTGCAACGTGGATGGAGCGATTTTCGTAATGCTTAGTCCTCGAAGATATTTAGCCTAAGGCGGGCGGTATCGTCGCCGGGGTGCCCGGGCTCATGTTCCGATTGGCGGTCCGCTCGGCCAGAGCGTCTAAAATTTTAGGCTTTTGGCAAGCACAAATTATATTACTCGACTGGAAAGAGTTCTATTTCCAAGCAGTGGACCGGCGGGTAGATGAGTCTCCACACCGCTCTTCAACGAATTGAAGATCGATGTGATTCGGCTAATTTCATTTTAAATGTACGTTAAAATAAAATATTTTGCATGAAAACAAAATAATTTGTATGTTTCATCCTTTTGCATAATTTAGGACGTTGTGAAGAGGTATCGGTTACATTTTAAATTGCATTTTTACTGAGATCTCGTCGCGGGTCCGGCCGCAACGTACGGTGAATAAAGGTGTCGGGACGGCTTCGCATACTCAATACGTTATGTTTCCACTTACTATATTATAAATCACCTGGCGTGGAATCCCCATTTATGCGTCGGTCATTCAAACCTGGAGTTTTAGACTCAACTAACGAAGACCTCGCATGGTCGCGTCTCGACGCAGACGACCTCGGCACGGCGACGCTCTCTCGTGCGCGCGCGCGCTTCGATCTATCTCGTGATGGGATCAACAGACTCACAAAATTCCACTGTTTTTATACGCACCAAGCTCCGCCGGTCTGCGCCCCGTGCGCCCTATTTCATTCGCTTTGCTTATTTAAAAAAACGTACAAATATAAACAAATATTTGAGCAATTAGAACGGCGGCGGCTCAGTGGTTCAGAGTATTGGCTTCGGACCGAAAGGTACCGGAATCGATCCTGGCCATGGGCGAATTGACCGATGAGTTTTTAAACTCACGGCAAATTTGACCGCACTCTCCGTGCCTCGGAAGTCGTTTATCCCGGACGTTCTGTGGCGTCGGTGACGTTACTCATAAGCGACCTCCGACCCGCACTGGGCCCGCGCGGGGGGGCTTAAATCTCGATGCAAAATAGAAAGTTTATGAGAGGATTAGGGATGCCTCAGCAGCATGATATATAAAACGTCTGACGTAACAAGTAAGTTAATGTAATCATTCCGAATATGTACTATTATTCATCGTTAGTCAAAGCTCAAACGACAGGATACGCACACTAATTAATATTTTAACAGTATATTAAGTAGCTTGCTAATGTCTCAGCATGAACGAAACTCGAAAATAAATGTTTTTATCCGTATTTTGAAAAAACGAGTTTCAAACAGATGTGAAAGGAGTCGAGTCCGATGACCTAAAACTTTTTGGAACGGCTGAACCGACTGAAATGATTTTTGCATCTTTCGAAAAAACTTGTCATGAGCTTAAGGGCAATCAAATTACTTAATTTGGACGCAATCTATTACGCATAATTAATGTATGCGCGTAAATGTCTTTTTTTTATTTTGTAACTATTCCACCGATCAATTATAAAATACAACTATCTACGAAGTTTCATAAACCACGTTTACTTGAAAATAACAAAATGGACTAACCCGAATGAGAAAAATCGTTTTTGAAACAAATAAAAAGAAAATTTTCTCAGTTTTTAAAATGACATTAAAGAACTAAACCAATCAATTTCAAAATCTGATTAAATGAAATTAAATTTTAAAGAAATATCATAAAGTAATCATTTAAAACTCTACATTTATTCTTATCGCAAATAACTTTCAAATTACTGCTGAGCCAAATGAATTTTTTCATCCAAATGAATCAATCTTTTTACTTCAAACCGAGGGTGTTATTTATACCTCCAGTCGCCTACGCAGGCCTAACGCGGCCGTTGTCACCAACGCAGAGACACCTTCCAGGATCGAAACATGTTATGGATTGTGAGCCTTTTTTGGAGTACATATAAACAATTGTAATAAATTGAAAATATATATATATATATAATACGTAATCAGTGGCAGAATAATCTTTCTAACACTAAAATTTGTTCTACTTAAAGTTAATTCATTATAATTACATATCAAGTACTCGACTTCATTAATTCAATTTACAGTTTCCGAGACAACTTTATAAAACAATTATAAAGCTTCTAAATTACGTTTGAACTTTTCTTATTTCTAAATATCTAGCCGTTAAACGTACAGAAAGACCAAAATGACGAGATGAACGAAAATTTATTATAGTTTTAGTGACAACAGTTAAATAAGATTACCGTTTGAAACTGAACTCCAATTACAGTCAATTTCCTCTCATTGATTAGTAAAATTTACACAACTTTTAACTGCCTACAACGATGTGTAAGTTTAGGCCTACATCAGCTTTCGGACGTGAATGCAACACAAGTGCGCTCTGCCTGTCAACATGTTAAGTTGGCGTGAGCTTATGATTATATGTTTGGTGTTTTATTCGACGTTGAAACAGGTTCTATTGAAAACTTGAGAGGCTATTTAGTTGCGTGCTCATTGTTAAGTATAAAAATTGAAATTTTGAAACAGTTATTGATTTCAAAACTGTAGAACAGTTGTCTTTTACGTCAAGTCATTGCTTGTATGAATTTGTTTTTATTATAAATAATAATAATAATAAAAACATATATATATAACAGGTTTTCTAAATAGATCATAGAAAAGTTAAATATTGATTGTGTATGTATATATATATATATATATACAATCAATATTTAACTTTCTATATATATATATACACAATCAATATTTAACTTTTCTATGATCTATTTAGAAAAAACCTGTTATGATCTGTCGTGCTTTTCTAACGTAGCAAAAAAGTTTTAATGTATATCATTAGTCGCACAACTTCCTTAAATTTGAAGAAAATTTTTATTCCAAACACGCACCATAAGTTTTATAAATTGTTAGAGAAAAGAACAAATATGTTCATAGAGAATAGAGGAAATCTGATTTGGCTTAATAACTTTACTTTACTGAACATTCTTCGAAAACAAGTCAATACGTGAGTATTTTCCTCTGACAGCAATGAATGTAACATGTTCACTCAACAGCAAAAATTATCAACATCGTAATTAGTCACTAGCTATTGCCCGCAGCTCTGCTCGCGTGAACTACAATATTTAGATCACTTTAGAAGCGCTTGAGGCGTTTATTCATATTTTTCCCACATGACCATTTTAAATGACCTCCTTAATGTATGAAAGACAGTATTCCAGAGAGGTTAAGCTGTATCCTTGTTCCTAACCAACCGAATTAGATGAAACATAGCTTAGATATTAAGTTGGACCCCAATCTACTAAACTGTGCAAACTTCATCAAAATCCATCCAGCGATTTTTGCATGATACGGTAACAAACATACAGACAGACAAAATTCTAAGAACTGTTGTTTTGACATCTCTAGCTCTAGTAAAGACTCCCCCATATCAGTTTTTTTTTAACATCTATAATTTACAGACAAAGCCTGTTACAATTTTGTTATATGCATATTGTATCAACATTTATAGCGATTTATCCGTATATGTGCCAAAGCATCAAAATTTCATAAAATCTTCTTTGGGTGGAAATGGTGTTTTTCTACTTATTCATCTTTGACTTCAAAATTCTGTAAGTACAGTTTTATCTCTACGTATAATTTTATATATATGTTATGTGGACACATATTCCATCACTGTAGTTCCGGAAGGTCGTAAAAGCAGAAAAGAGTTCAAACCATAGTTATGTTCTACATTGTTGAATATGCCAAACATATGTGATAGACCATTATGAAAAAATAAAACAAATGCAATGTAAACTTTTTCATGAAAAAAAGGAATGCTACGGACTAAATTTAGGCGTCAAAATGTCAAATGCCATAAGAGTTCCGTCTTACGAATTTCGCTATGAAACTGCATAGATCACCTGCACAAAAATCAATATCATGTCCCGCCGCTGGGTGCACGCGTCTTCTAAGATAATTCTTAGAAGTTATAGGTTTGGCGCCGCCATTAGGCGGCGCCAAACCTATAACTTCAGAACTTCACGCTTTTGATGATTCTAATGAACGCGTTCTTTCTCCAGCGCACGAGTTTCTTCACAATATTTACCTCGCCATTAAATCGGCTGACAATGTATTTAAATAATAATAGATATTTCTATATGTGCATAAATAACAAAGTCACTTAATTGTACCTACCAACCGGAATTCGAATTCAGGTCTTTGCGTCTTAGGTGGAATTTTATAAAATACCTATTATGTCCTAATAAAATCTCAATATTGTGAATTGGATCAAACCTTAGCTCCAATATATATATTTAAACAATATATCTTATTTGTTTTCAGATCGTTAAGGAAAGCAGTGGATTCTTAAATTTCTTCTTTTTTCTCTGACCGCCGAGTTTTGGAAGGTAACAGGCAAGTGGGTGTCGCTCTGCAGACATCGCCGACTTTACCTCGGCACTTGTCGTCTTCGTGCTGCGCTGTACGTCGCCGGTGAAGCGTCTACCCGGCGCTCGGCGGCGGCGGACCGTCACGGCTGACACTGAGTTCTGATCCTATTCGGATCTCTCTTCCTATAGCTTCAATTTGTGATCAGAAAAGAAATATATAGACATATTTTGCATGTCAACGTTTGGCACATTTCGAAGCCACCGAAATGTGTATTAATTAATTATTTTAAGCAGAATTTCCGCTTTCCGTGTTAGGATTTGTCTCGGGTCAGCTGTTGCGTTAGGGTCTGTGATATAAAAAAGAATCTATTTTCATTTTAAAATTACAGAAATCGTTTTAGGATGAGGACCATATCAATATTTATCGATTATGAAGTAAGTCGACACTCTCCAAAAGTTATTTATTTTCACATGACCGCTTTGATTTATAAGAAAAGTGTCCAAATTGCCCAATGTTTTTTTTAGCTATTGCATAGCTTTTATCGCGCGCTTTGAGCGCGGCGACCGAATCAAGAAATTTCGTAACGTAAATAAAACCTAACAGCCCCCACTCCGCCTACCATGTTGTTCGGCCGAGCGTTCGCTTAACATGTATATATATGGTACGACTGTACGAAGCTCGCACGGATCGAGACGAGCTGCTCCGAAATCGGACGAATAGGTAAGCAGCTGTTTGTGAGAAAGTATATAGGTGTATAGGTATCTATCATATCTTTATAATGCCACACTCACCGCATGTGCCCCGTAAGTATACATGTAGGTATATATGTATACATAGGTGTATCTATGTACAACAGTGAATATAGCAGTTGGTGGTGAATAGCTATACTCGTAAAATTTGTGTATAAAGTGTTTTAAATATGAATAAACAAAGTGCATTTATTAATGAAGAAAATGATGATAAACTTGAATTAACATCAAAGAAAAAAATACTGTTTATTTATTTATTTATAAATAAACAATTATAATTGCATAAGTTCATAAAAATGCTGTGCAATAGCTTTACTGCGTCAGTCCCCGAGTGCCACACGTTTTTTTTCTTACTACGTCCAAATATTCTCACATTCTCAGCGCTTAACGAGCTAGAATACAACACACGAAAATGTCATTTTTGTGTAAATCTATTTTTACGACTGGAGAAAGATCACAAAAAACCCGCGCCCCAAAATTATTTCCTGCACTAGAGTGCGACGGAACATTTTAAATCTAATACCACACGTATCAATTCTTCTTGTCGTTCTTCGTTGGTTATTTAGAAGCGGGTAGAGCAGCGCGCGGTGCATAGTACAGAGACGTACAGACGCGCGTACGTGAAGTGCGTGCACTTTTTCAACAATTCCGCTGACGCTGCAGTGTATCGAGGTGCAGTCGCGGCCCGAAACGGCGCGGCCGCTTTTGCCGGCGCGGCGAGCGCGTACCTGAATATCATAAGCCGCGAGACGCGGCCGGCGCACACGGCCGCATAGCTCGGGCCCTGACTCTGATTTATCCCGTGTTACAACACAGGATAAAGTGTGTTTATCTGTGATCGTATAAAACTTGTTTCATGGGGTGGCGGATTGAGACCAGAACCGAATTTATTATAGAATTTTAATCTCCATTTAATGCGTGTAGGTATGTAGGTATTTACATTGTGTCTAAATTAGAGATATGAAATTTATATGATTAGGAATCTGTATACAATTGAATATGACATGATTCGTACTATTGTATTCGTATGAACCATGCCTTGCCCCATATCTCACTACATATTGGTCAAAGATTTCTCCTACGAGGAAATATTGGATCATAGAGAGATGTTATAATGGCGTTTTTGTGTTACCTATGTTATTAGGTGCAATGAATGATAACATAGTATTTGGATCTATTTTATATGGTATGCCCAATTCATTATAGGCATTTATCTTGCAAATATTTGGAATGTTTACGAAAAGAGATCGTTTTTCTTTTAAATGCCGCTGTCTGAAAACTAAACATTCGTGATTTTTGAGAGTATTAAAAAAAAATAACAAAATGTATGTATATACATCTTAAATCAAAGATGTAAGTATGCCTTTATCTTTATAATTTAAAGTTAACATTGCATATCCATATAAAATAATTATGACAATTAAACAATCTAAACGAAGTATGTCAAAATGTGTATCATCGTTTTGAAAGAACTTCTCAAATAGTTTCTCCTAGCCGACAAACAAAATTTCTACTCTAATAATTTCAAGACTATATCATAGTTTCATTTGAAAGCCAAGTACTTCTTCAGCTATATAACTTTCCAATTAATTGAAGTAGAGCATTAATTGACTACATATACATATATCAACTTCAATAAACAAACATATCTGCATATTTTGGTGTAACGAAAATCCACTCCGTGTGCACCGACACCGTTCCCTGAGACAGGGTTGCGCCCGCTTAACTGGAAGCTGCGTACTACGGCATGTCTGGGTTTTTGCCAGCCCTGCTGCGGCCGGCCCGTCTCATATATCCCGTTTTTTCCCGCCCCTCCAGACTCCCTATTAAGGATCGCGTATAGCAGATAGATTGCAGTTAAATATCCCATTTGTTAGTTGTGATGAAACATCACGTACTGCGGGACATGTTATATATCTTGTACGGTGTTTTTTGATTATGAGCGGGATAGTCCATGATAATGAGCTAGTTAGTTGCGACCGAACAGCATTAGAGTGAGAAAGAAAAAGGAAAAGGAAGACGGATAAAGGGAGCGAATAAAAGAACACTTCATATATTAGTACTACTTTAGAACAATATTTTAACCAAGCATCGGTATGAAGGTTTGTTGACATAAAATTATCATTTACGTGTTGGATATGTGATTAATATTATGTAGTTACAGCCATTAATTTAAATTTAACTAAATATTGTTCTGAGTTAATTAGTAATTTTTATTCATGAATAAAATAATAAAACTACAAAATGTACGAAATAATCCTGACGCACGTCCAAAAATATGATTACATGTACATATGATTGCATACACGCATATGTACTTTAATTTCTACCAATTTTAATACTGTAATAAAAATAAGGCTAGGTGACAGTAGTACTACGTAATTTCCAATGAATTTATTTTTACTTCAACTCAATTTCAGAGTTACATGTAAGAAATTAAAAGCCTTACTAAAATTTGACAAAATCTTGTGTACTTCAGTAAAATATATATATACGACAAATCCATATATATATATATGTGTGTGTGTGTGTGTGTGTGTGTGTGTGTGTGTGTGTGTGTGTATTTGTGTATTAAAAATTCCAAAATCATACCACCCCATTGACTTTAAAAGAAATCACAGCATTTAATAAAGTTCAGAAAACCTTCAAAAGTCCTTTTATTTTGTGATAGACCAGAATGTTTGTCATCATAATGTTACTTAACAAAAAACGTTAAATTTTCATACTTCTCAAATATGTATAAGTATTTTTTAAGAAGACAGCCTTTACATCTCTCAAAGCAAAAACATTTTAGGAAAGGAAATATTCATATCTGTTGTCAACTAAAAGGACTTCGAAGTCGTGCCAGACTATACATCATACTAAACACATACAGTGCAAACGAAATTGAAATTGTGATCTGTGTAAATAATAATTCACACGTATTTACGATAAAAACGGACGTTCTATACGACACGACTCGATACGGGAAACAAATACAACTTTAAATAACTCAGTACCTATCTGTGAGTTCACATTGGAAAATTGCGGGTGAAGAATGTTTATAAACAACAAAACAACATACAACTTGTTTGAAAAGGACCCTTTTCCTCCCACAATTTTCATCGCGATGTTTTACAAAATGCTGATATAGAGTTTAAGGAATTTCACGAAAACAGATTTTTGGACAATACTAATTTAACTCACAATGCAAATGACGTGAAAACATCTGTCATCATGAATATTTTTCAGGTTTCATTAAAGCATGTTTACGTGTTTCAAGGTACTGCCAGAATGTTTATGCAGGGTATTAGCGTCACGTGCCTGGCTAATAGTTTCGGCGCGCGCGCCGGACGCGCCGTTTAGGGCTAGCCTGTGGGGGGAATAACTAAAACGATAGTGGCGCCACGTTGATGGGCCATTTCAGGACAGTATTGTCTTAAGGAAAATTACTTAAAAGTGACGATTTAAAGTTATACTAAAGTAGACTAACTAAAGTAGTACATTTGGAATACTTTAATCTGTAGTAGGTTTAGTGGAACTAAATTACTATTACTTGAAGAAGTAATAGTAATTTAGTTCCGGTTAATAAAAAAGCTGAAGAGCTTTGCACAGATAAATTAATGAATAAAAATAACTTCACCTACCTTAACAATATAAAATATTAAAAACGAGGAAACTCAAGGACAGATGTAACAGTCATGCTGATATTAATTCAAAAAATTAATCAATATTTAAAAAAATACACGGATTTAGTTTGATAGATCGTTTTAGCCTTATTTTTCTTTTATTTTTTTTTAAGCACCTTGGGACGTCTCTCACGTGTTCCTATATAATAAGCACATGTTACCCTTTGCTCACAGTATTTTTTTGTGTACCTTTAAATAACTAGGACCTTATGAGTGGAATCGACACAATCCTAAAACTATAAAATGGAGTTGTCCCGCAAATGTCACCGGCCCATTCCCGTATAAACAGACCCTTCCCGTGTTCCACGTAGATCATGCGCCTCCTAGTACGTTTGACGCGATACCATTGTTCGGATTCATGGTTTCGCCGCATGCGCAACTTATTGGCAAATAAATATTCGTGGGCCGTGCCAATTGAATTTTTAATTACAAATTGTCTTTATGTATCTGAATCGCTGAGGAAAATTTTTATATTATGTTTGTGCGCGACGTGGGCTGAATCATTTCCTTGGGAGCTAATACTAACAAACACGCAAATGCATACAATATTTATAGTATATTTAAGGATGTATAAAAAAATAAACATAACAAAAAGACTTAAACTAATAAATAAAGATAATAAAAAAATTCTAAGAATTCTTGTAAAAATATTTTACTTTTGTAAATTTTTACGACGAATTAATATTGACATGCTGATCTCGATTGCGTAAGCCTATTAATTAATTTCGTCGAGGTTACAAATCATGCACTAATTTGTATAATTAACAGCACCGCAGCCAGTTTCGGGCTTCAGTATCAAAACTTGATAATGATTTAAAAATCTTAAACCATCTTAAACCTCACCAACCAACCGACTCTACACACTGGATGTATGCAGCCTCCAACCACTACTTTATAACATCAAACTCCTTGTGAATATAAAAAATCGTGTTCCAATTTCACCACAGCGATGGTCCTGAAACCGTATCTTTGGACTCAATGATTTAAGAAATCAGTTGCATGATACCGAATCCTTATTATGTTATTTACTTTTGTTTTTATATTACGTTAATTTATTTTTAAGTTAAAACTTCTTTAGGCGCGACTCGAGAGTATCTGAATTTTTTTGGACGGAAGTAACGTTCAGTAAAGTCTATGATCCGTGTACATAATCGCCATATTTATCATTTGAATTTCGAATTCGTCGCCAAACCAAAAACATCAAGATGCAAGTGGCCGGTATTCGAAAATAGAAACTTCATACGCAAACTTTAATATGTTTGTTAATAATTATTTGTTTATTAATAATGAATTCTTTATTTTTTTCCTTGTCTAGTAATCTATTTAAACGCTGTATATAAATAATCTATGAATAAACCGTTTCAATAACAATCAATCTATTAATAATTAGCTGCATCTATCACCCTGTCAGGGTGGTCATACATTGAATCCCTTCACTTTTTACGTCGAGGGATGTCTCTTTCAATAATGAACCTAATCTCGGTCTGTACTACTGAATCCTAATATGACTTATTCATCTTATTTTTTTTTATAAATTGTAGTATATCTAATATCTTCACAACCGCAAATAAAAATGTTTTAATTAAATCACGCATAAATGTTATATGTACTCATAATTTTTATTTTACATTTAATTTATGTGCAGTGGGTTTAGAACAAAGTCGAAAAAACGATCACAATAATACATCAACAGTACAAAGTTAGATGAAAGCTTTTAAAAGTTAACGACCACTCTTCACGCCCGCGTTGCTGTGACTTGTCGACATACCATGAAGGTTTATGATTTGCCACTTTAAAGCTAGTTTAGAAATCAGCACCGTAGCAGTCTCCTGGAAAGTAAAAGGAGTCGATATGCCTTTAAGTGGAATGCAGAGACGCCGTAAAGTGCAGTGTTTGCGAAAAAAGAAATACAAATGTTGTTTATGCTTTTTGTGCTACAATCGAAACTTGTGGTTTCGCATTGCATTGATTAAGCATTATTCGACGGGGATGTAGAGAAACAAGTTACATATAATAACGCATGTGCCAACATGAACGGTGGCGGGCGAGTTTCAACGACTCAATTTACGGCATGTGTTGCACTGCGCAATGAGGTCGTGAACTCTGTGCGGGACTGAACTGCTGCGCCAAGTTTTACCCACGACGATGCTTCGACTGTCGCCCACGATCTTTATTTTTGTTTCGTATTGAGGGACTCTGACTAGTACAGGTCGGGATCTGCAAAAGGATCACAAGGTAAGAAATCGCCGGCTTTAAACGTGGCCTATCGAGCCATGGAGCGATTTTGATCGTGCCTTTGTTTACTTAATCTTATGTTTCAATTAGCATAATTTCTTAATTTACAATCCTTTTTTAATATGTGATGCACTATGTATAATAGTCACTCTATATTTGATATTAATCAAATACGATCGGTTTGGTTTTCTGATATTCGATATATATACAATCGATAATTTCCAGAAATATTATTATTTATTCCATAAGTCTTTGCCATGTAAATAAAATCCTGATTTACTTCCCTTTTCAATATTTTAACATTATTTCACTCAAAGAAAATTCAACGGTTCTTATTCCACAACCGATTCTACTACACTTCCATTCTACCTTCGCGTGTTCATCGAATTACAATACTTCAATTAATTAAAACGTAGGCTCTTATAGGTTCTTATGTCTTTTTAAAACGGTGGCAAACAGAATTAGTTGTTATGAGTTATACCCGTTTGACTGGCAGGATACATTTGCGTGAGCCTCTTAACCCATGCTTCTTTGTTTCCGCCGTTGCAGTTGAATCTTCTAAAGTTTTTATGAAGATAAATTATTTCGAATTTTTATGAACTCTATAATTTTATTATATTTCATAAAAGTTATAAATCCTATGACCATAGACTGACCTAATCACATATTTTCTATGATTCAAATTGTATTGAATGTATCAAGACGCCACAGGATTTTCGCCGTTAAAGAGTTCCGTGTTGGATCCTAGATAGGGAAGTGGTCTGGTACAAATGGAATAGACATGAAACACCTTGAAGTATATTAATATATACCAAAGAATCACCCAAATTAGTTCATATCAAATTAGGGAACTTACATCCAAAATTTATCAATGAACGTATCTGCACTATGCATAAGAAGTATTTTGTAAGAAGTACTTTCTATAAAAAGCATTTTGTAATGTGGTAGATCCATGTTGAAGTTAACTTGGTTGCAGTTGCATTTTCATCCTAGTTAGCCTGAAAATGGGCTACCTTGGCCGGTAAAAAATCACACTTTCATACAATACAAAGGTGAAGTAACAGCTTCGAGAGTTCTTGTAGTCCTACCTTCATAAAATATTCCATCTTTTTTAAAAAATCCAATGGCACACTCCCCACTCCATCAGATATCTTGTTCCTTACTAAAAGGCCAACAACACACTGGTGACGCCTCTAAGACTGCGAGTGCCAAAGGGCGGCGATGGTCGTTTGCTCTCTCGTAGCTTGCACGCCCTTTTGTTCATTGAAACGCTAGAAAAATAAACTCGATGTAAGTTTTGCAATTAATTCAAAAAATCGCAAAACTGTATATACGAAAAGAACTTAACACAAATTTTTTTTTTCCTACGAGGATAGGTTATTTTTACTGTGTTTGCGAAAAAAAAAACTAAAAAAATACTCATCGTCTAAGAAATCAAAACATGTTATTTAATTCATAAAATTACGAAACAATCTTTGTGTTACATCTGAGAGATTCAATGCTTTTTATTTATGCTACAAATGTGGCAAGCAGTAGTCATAATTGATTCCTACATCGTAAACGTCCACTCCGTCTCTCGTTTATCGTGTTTTCTTGTTTTTGAAGTTCAAATACACCTTCAGTGTTGTTCACAGTTGACAGATGTCGACTATTTACTCATGTCACGGACCGACCATAGGAGCTTGGCGACTAGCGTTTTTGCACGGAAATGTAATATGTAAAACTTAAGCGCCCTCTATTTTATAACATAACAATGAAAATCCTAGTAGCGTCTTATTACCAAAGAACCAAATGAAAAAAATACATTTAAAAAATGGTGGAATACCCTATTGAGACGAGTATTTTGATTATGAAAATATAATGATAATACAGATCATCTTAGATAAGATTAGATAAGTTTATGCAATGTGGGTAAATGGTATGATGACGAGATGTCACAATGTTGAAAAGATGACATGTCGATTCCTAAACCATTACGTAACATATAATAAGTGTTTAATTTATCTATTAATAAATAGGTATACTTTAACGGTTGTGCCTCCATGCCATATCTTTTTTGTCTTATACCAAATTACCTTGAAGGCATTATTAGCATTTACGAGAAAGTTTCTCCAATTACTGTGATAGAGAACGTATGTATATTCATATGTTTATTTTATTACGGTTCCCTTACATCGTTTACAAAACATTTTCATCGGAGTATTGTTTATTTAGATGCAGTATACATGAAAATTTTCCTTGAAATTTTGAACAAAATTTTAATCAATATAAGTTAACATCTTTCAGCAGATACAATAAAAACACATGCAGCAGTAGTCACTACAAACATTTTTTCCGATAATTATGTCTGCGATTATTTTAAGGTTCGCCTTCAAGGGGATACTTGTCATGTCTTACGTTCTGTGCGCATATTCTACTGAGCGACTGTAAGGGCGATAATACAATAGAATGAAATAGATGGAATGTTTTAAAAAATTATCTATTAGATAATATGAAACTCTATTAAAATGCTTGTTCTTAGTAATCATAGCCTATATATTTTACAACATACAAACATATTTTGAAAGGTAATGTCGGAAATGAATTTGAAAAATGAAAAGAAATGCCAGGTTCTCGTCAGCTGTTAGTTTATTACGAATAAAAAAATTAACATCAGGTTAATAATATTTATGAATCAGGGAATAAGCATAGAACTTATCCTTTTCATCCTTTCATCGGTGAAAACCGATGTCTATCGAATGACAAGACTTCTTCAACTGTCCAAAAAAACGGAAGCACTTACAGTGTTTTCATTCAGTGTAGCGGGAGCCTAAGTAAGCAGCTCGCCTTGCGCCGATAGGTTAACTTAGATACATAAATCAATGCTTAAGGACGGACGATGGAGATAGTCCGTTTATAAGGTGAGCTATTGGCGACAAGTGGCCGGTGACATGCAACTGGTTGCGACACCTGCGTATATGTACACAGTATTATTTACTTATTCATTAGCAAACACATACATGTATAATGAATAAACATTGTTCTTAATCTCTTAGAATTTTCTATTTATTCAGATTATTTCACGACGCTAATTTCATGACAAAAGAGGTTATGGCCGAGGTTAGGGTATTGTACGTTGCGTTTTCATTTAAGAAGGTACCGGGTTTAAGTTGTGACTATAGGGGCAACGATGGTAATAAGTTAAATCAAATTGAGTTACATCATTATTCCGTGCTTCGAAGCCTTCATTAAGCCAACGGTGTCGGACTTTGACATGGTACTAGTGACAATGGTCGTTTGCGGTTCCTAATACGAACTGAGCAGGAGTGGAGGACTTATGTCCTTGATTCTAAAATTATAAGATTCTGAAGGACGTGCCTTGACAGTGTTCTAATACGACCTTGTCACAATAGATTCCTAGAAGCTGGTTAAAAATCATCTGTGTACATGTATATAATAATATGAATATTGGAATTTATTGTTATTAAAAGTATGGAAGCGTAAATACCCCGGCTTGTTCTGACCGCGCATCGGGTCGACTATGTCGTTGATAAGATTAAGATCAATCTGATAATTTCAAAAATTTTTGAAAATTTTCCCATAGTGCAAAAATTCTCTTTTTTTGGATTTTACAATAATACATAGGTAGTCGTTGTGACCCCAAATCGCACATCATTAAAGACGATTTCAAAAATTTCCGTCTTACACATTTACTTCTGAAACTACTATATCCAATTAAAATTATCTTCTACGGAACGCACATATTATTGTACCGGGTTTGGTTATCCCACTGCTAACACGTACTTACCTATAAGCTTTTCATTGCAGATTGACTGACTTGGATTTCGAACTGTCGACGCTGGCCCTATGTGGGTTAAGGACCGCTAACGAGCTCTGTCATGACGACCACGTCCAAAATTCTTAAGATGTTCTCCGAGGCATGAAACAAATGATTTGAACTGACTGAAGTCAAGACCTCATCGATCAATTCATGATCGGCATCGATCTCGGTATCTTCTAGTCCAAAGGCGACACTACGACGCCACACCGCCACCGCTCGAACAGGGACATCATAAAGACCATATTTAGGAGATTATGACGAATTAAAAGAGGGGATTTAAAGATTCTTGAAATTTGGGATTTTCTCTTACAATCAAACTTTCAACCGATTTCCCATGCATGTATTTTTTTTCAAATTGAAATTCTAGTTCCATTTCATAGGTCATTAAATAACGCTTGAAACACATCAAACACATAAATTTACTCTTTACCACTCGTTAGGAGGCAGCTCAAGTGTGCGATGAATCGTGTTAGATACGCTTAACCCTTAAGTGCGAGAATCTAATTCGTACCAAATCAATCCATACTGATTTCAAATACCACTAAATATATTGTTTTGTTGTATAATAGCTCTAATTCAAGCATTTTTGATTTGTTACGCGAAAAGTACATTATAAATTATATACACCAACGACACTAGCCTGTCCTAACACTTGGGCATATCCAGCGTCTTGTATTACGATTAATTCCTACGCACTCCCATCCATTCTCTCTATGTCTCACTTTAGTCTCTTACATTGTCTCCTTTCTGTTATTTACGTTATCACCATTGTCCACGTTATCTCGCTTTCCCGATCGTGTGCCCGTTTTGCAGACCTTTACTTTAGATTTTTACCTTTATGAATGATTATTTCACTTACCTTTAAATATTTCTTGATTTAAATTAAATTTTAAATGAGAAACAAAATATATATTTCTAAAATGACCAACACATTATCCACTTTTTTAATTTAACGCAACTTTTGAATTTATAAGCGAATTAACCAAAGCAACTAATTTATTAAACATACTTAAATATTCTATACAGACTTTCACTTTCTTCTCCAATATTTAATTACTCTTTGTTCTATTGATTTGAGTTTGCCCATGGAACAACTTTCTACTCTACCACGAGCTGCTCTGTCAGTTTCAATTATTTAGCGATAATTGGAAATTAAACAAACTAGGTTGAATGAATATGTATGTATGTAAGATATAATAATTATCCTTATACTTGAGAATTACTTTTGTAATGGTTGTGATAACATTTAAATTAAAAAAGTTGAATATGTTTGCTTATAAGTTCTGTTTAAAAAATCGACATCCAATTTATTCAATTATAATTAAATTTAAGTAGTTACGATTATTTTTATTATTATGAGTGGGACTAATGCTGTCGTGGGACTGACTTTCAGACGGTTGTTGCAAAGTAACTATAAACATTTTGCGTTACAAGTATTATCCGAACCTAGTTATTCCGCATTTTTATGTTAAATACGAGTAATAAGTATTAATGGAAAAATTCATAAATTTACAATCTTGGCAGCGAGAATTGTTTTTTTCAATGACCAACTATGAAAAATTTATATTCACTATACACCAAACGTCTTGTAAATAAAAAGTACATGGTTATGAGTGTAAAATAAATTTAAAAAAAGTAATAATCATGCACACATTTTATATATAAAACCCTTTTTATGAAGTGACAACAAAATTAAATCCATACTTATTTATGAGTTCTTGATACCTCGAAGCCAATAATAGTTGAACCAATAAAATAAACTCGTAGCAGAACATGTTTTTTTCTTAGTGTTTTTTAAGACAGGCTGCATATAGTTCCATAACAAAATGGCGGCGATGCGAATTAAATTTATATAAATGATAAATTTAACGCGTAGGGAAAAAAACAATCGAATTCTATGAAGCGAACTATATTAAAATTCCATGACATCAGACTAATTGGCAAATTTAAAATTCCAACTCCGTCTCTATGGGCGTTCGTACTGAAATATATAAGCGGACAAGTAAATAGGTTTATATGTATTTTGACATTTGTGTGCGTGCGATCAGTATGCGCTTGAGCACGCTCAGCAAGGGGATATGTATGCAGTGACCACCTTATTGTGACCATGTCAAATATTCCGCGTAGAACAAGAATCGCATGGAGTAGCATTTATATACGACCGAGTCTTTATTTTATTTAAATCACCACTGTGTTCTTGTTTATTTTTTATTCTTTTTGGTCGTTCTTTATTTCCCCGTTATTTGCACAGAAGATACAATGTTCATATACGGTAGCTTATGTTATATAATTGCTTAAAATTCGGAACAGAGATCTAATCAATTTGTAGTTTTGACAACGTCTTTCCCCGTGGTAACCTTCAATAAAGATTTTTCGTCTATTTATTGTTAAAGTTTGCATTATGTAAATAAAATAAGAAAAACATTAAAATCACTAATACAATTTTGAAATTTTAATGGGATCGTCTTTTACTAATTGCAGAAACTTTGGCAATACGTATTGTTTATACGTATCAAAAATAGCGTACATTACCTATAGATAGGGTACGCTATCCTTTTTGTTTGATAAAAGTACATTATAATTGTTAATTGTCTAAGAAAGACCATAGGAGGTTGTCGACATTTCGCAATATTTGTATAGCGATGATAGACAGTTAAGAATGTATGGCAAGTCCTTTCAATTGCCAGTCGTGGAATTTATACGATTTGTATTCACAGAGTGATCGCAAACCGAATTTAAACCGTATAGTTTTGTAAAAAAAAGTCCAAAATACGCATTCATATATTGTAAATGCTGTAGCTGTAAAAAGCTGAGGATTTAAATATATATCAGGACATACTGTCCTGATACACAAAGTTATCTGTTTGTGGTAACAAAATTGATATACTTCGTTTTCGTAATTGCCTAGTAGTTAAGTACTTAACTGTTATGACTTTGTGTAAACAGATTTTAAATAATTTCATTTGGAACGAAAAAGAAAACGATAAAAAATATCTATTTTTATAACTGAAATTAATATCCAATAATTTAAATGTTCAGTTCGATCCACTCCATGGCTCTCGCGGCGCGGGCCAGCATCGACCATATATTATCAATCAAGAGAGCCGATTGGCTGACAGGCGACCAATCGAGTCACTCCTCTAGGGTCAATAAAATGTGAGTCGCAATTAAAGGAAACTCCGAATATCGATGGACTATCGATAATGGAAGTTTTTCATCGACAACTATTTATTTTATAAGCACTCGCCGGAGCGAATGCACTGTGAGCGCATCGGCTATGGCTTTAAAAAAACATTTCATCCATAAGGTTTGTATTTCTTTCTCGCTTCGAATCTTTGTCGATAATTAATGATTATCTGTAGCGAATAAAAAAAGTAATTTGATACTTAATTAATGACAAAGAAGGTACAAAGCTCCATAAATGTCAGTAGTATTCCATTTTGAATACTAGTGATTATGTGAATTGTTATTTTGAAGCTGTTGTGAGTTTTCAATTCTATATTATCTGTGATAGTTACCAATGTATATGTATTACTAAATTTTATTCCAATTCAAAAAGTTAGGCATAATGCAAATATGTATATAAAAAATTAAAACGTAACCAAATCCAAAATAAAAAATATAACTTGATCATTTTGACCTTATATGGCACGGCATATATTGTAAATGCATAGTAAAAACATTTTTCGTTTTTTTTATTTATTGTAAAAGGCATATAAATTTCATAGCAAGCACGGTTTTCACACGTAGAATAAATAGTAGTAATTATTTTCATACAAAATTTTTAATCACCTAAATTCATTTTCTAAAGCAACCATTTACTTACGAATAATACAAAAATATAATTTCAAAAATGAATAGTATTCATTTAGTATACGTTGAAACAATCAAATTGATTTTATTTTTTATTTTCTTATGTAATGTATTCTAAATATAGGTTAAACAGCTAGTAAGTAACGAATAAAAGTACAGTGAAACAATGAAGAAGTTGAAGGAAAAAATAAAGAAACAAACTGAATGTTTTAATACTTTTATTGCAAATAAAAAAAACATTATTACAATTCCGTTACATTCGGACTGAAAACTGTAGAATACAATACTGCTGAAACACGCCTCCTGAATAAATGCTACCTTATCGAGTCGATAAGAGCTTTGGCAAATGACTTGGTTTACACTTAGCTCATGCAGTTATAGAAGGCCGTATTAAAATCTCGTTAGAGTATGTACGTACTATTGAAATTTTAAACATTTCATGATGAAAAATTTCGTTTGTTGTTAATTGTTGTTAAAAAAATTCTAGTTTTAAAATAGAATAATTAATTTATATACTTATACATCATTATAAACGTATTATTAATTAAATATTTAAAAACAATACTTGAATACAATAAAATTGTAATTGGAAATATACTACAATGATGGTCTTGAAATGTGAAAATAGCAAACAAGAAGTTGTTATTTTGTCATTCAATTGTTATAAATGCCATTCAATTATGAAAAAACCATTCAAAAGTTTATCCTAAGAAAAGATAATATTTGTGTTGCGTCTCTACTTAAGTACCTAGCGAATTGCAAATAGTTAGAATACACAATAATTTAGTTAAGTAATTTCCCACAACTATAACTGTTTTAGTTAACTATTTTGAATAATACATAAATGTTAATACAAAAAATTACGTTACTTATAATTTATTATCTACTACATTAATAACAACGAACAAGATTGTAATACAGCCTTTTTATTAATAATGATTACAAGACAATAAAAATTACGGGGTTTTTTATACGTTTTAAAAAAATCAACACTATAAACTAGTTAAATACACGGCAAGAATGGAAATAAAAAATAAAGAAATTGTACAAATATTAATTTCTAATAATAAAATACAATTATTACGTATACAGTTACAAGAGTACGTGGCTGCACGAACACACCACTAGGAAACTCATCTCGAATTAGACGTGGTTATGTACAAACATCAGTTTGATTTACAAGTCGATATTGCAGTATCTGGTGCAGTAGTACTTACCGAAAAATATTTAAAAAGAAAAAGAAAGATATTTTTTTCGAAACGAACAGTCAACGGATCAAATGCACCGTTTACGCGACTGATTTCTATCAGAACTTTTGTTCTCTGTCCGCCGGTAACCGGACAAAACTCTATTTTGTTCAAAACTGATGATTTTTTATTGTTATGATAGAAAGATGTTTATCGTTCTGAACAGAGTCTGCTTAATAAACAAAACTATAGTTAACCTTACCGTATTGGAATATATATTTAAACTTTGATTATTTTTATATTGAATTTTGTAAATTTCTCAATGTACCGTCAACTGAAGACAAAATGCAATCATTTTGACAAGTAACATTGTAAAATAATAGTCATAATTATTCATATTTTTTTGGTTATATATGTCTAAGAGTTTGTACAGCACGTACTGTACGAACTTTTAAGAAACACAGTAATTCTCGATTAATTAATCATATTTAATTTGTCAACGATTTATCGATACTTCCGCCATCCGACATCGCTTTCTGACGTTTCGGCAAATTGTACTCGTACCTTCAACAGAACTATAACTTCGCCATGAGGAAATACCTTAATAAAAGTATAAAATCACCCCACAGCAGCAACCAGACCCACGACAGTCCACAGCGAACTTCGCATCGCTTATGAAGTACAATGTCGCGTCTGCGCATATCGTTATTTTCTAATTGGTTGTTTTTTGGCGTCATACAAAAGATGAAAGAGTTAATGAAAATAATATGTAAACGGTTCTTATTTTGTCACCTTCAATCTATTCCAGTTATTACGTCGCGACAGACACGTGACGTGATCAAACTAAAAATTTTCCTATTAATGTCCATAATGAATATATTTTTATTAGATTTGTTTTCTTTTTCCAAAATTCACCGGACACATCTATCTCACGAATGTACGTTTGTTAAGAGTAGGTATGAAAAAATATACGACAGCACGTTTTACAGTCTAAGACGTAAAACAGATTTTAAAACGTATTAGAAAATAAAATTTTACAAAGTCGGGATAAATTTATTAAAAACACTAGCTCTCATACACATAATGGTAATTCTCAAATAATAATACATCCTTTTTTATTATATATTTACACGATGTACTATTTCTAATACACCGAGAGTAAGACAGTAGAGTTATGCGATTTGCCTGCTGACAGCCAGCTCCCGACCTGAAATAAAAACAAATAATAGTTTAATATTTAAATATTCAAATATATTTAATATTCAAATAAAAAAAGTGATTGACTGGTGATAAATGCGCTCGTGTGCGACACCACAGCGTGTTAACCTCACTCAAGCAAATTAAAATAAAAATGACGACATGTCTTAATTTGAAGGCCACTGTGATAGCTAAAACGATCTGGGACAGTACACTTGTTATTCGTCAATGTGTTTGTTTATGCACGTCAATTGGTCGGTTACTGTTTGACATTCGGATCGATTAATATACGAGTTGTACTTGCATTGTTTAATTGTCGTAGCATGTGATATAATTTGTGGTCGCATACGTTTGGTAGCGTGTAACATTTTAGAATGTTTTGATACACATGTTGTTCGACTATGCCGATATGTGGCGATTTAACTTTACACGGTATGCGTGATTGTTGCATGCCGTGAACCGGCAAATGAATTACCGAGAATCGGGGAGGGCTAGATTATTGTGTAAAAGCAATGCACGTCACACGCGAGACGTAGTCGACCATTGCGGATTATCCCGTTATTTTGCTGATTGAAGTTACGCGAAACATCTACAATCGAAACAGTCAAGAAACAGTGATAGAAAATTAGGCAAAGGTAACCCTAATAAAACCAACGCAGACTAAACTGGTGGCAGACCAAAGATCGATACAATTTTAATCTTTCGTAACCGAAGTCTTGGGTACCGTGGTTTCCTAAAAATTATGAAACTTGATGTTAAAGAAAATTCGCGAGTATCTTAAAAATAGTGAACTTCCCTACACATATTTTTTTGGAGTCGGTGCCAGTTTGTGCGCCCTGCCGCCACACGCGCTGTATTCAGTCGACTTTGGAATATAAAGGTTTGCCTTCGACGTTTTAGCAGGTACATATAATGAATATGTTATGCAATTGTTAAGTAAATTATACAGTAAATGTTTTAAGTAATGTTATAATTGCCTTGACTGGCACCAATACCAAAAAAATAATTGAATAAGTAAGTAACGTGAATATTTAATTAAAGTTAATTGTATGTGTTTAAGTTTCTATGATTGGTTTTAAAAATTATTATTGATAATTTTTTAGTTTAAGAGTTTTTGAAGTTGATTTTCGTTTTTAAAACACCATTTACTAAATATTAGTAGATTTATTAAAAGATACTAAAATTTCGTTTATAAAAAAAAATAGTTTATATTATTCTTTTTGTTATTGAGTTCATTTTCGACGTATCCGAAGGTCGTTTAAAGCACGAGATCTGTCAATTTTTCCCTTCGCGTATGAAGCACACATAAGAACGAGCATTTTATGATGTATTCACCTATTCACGCTTTCTCTTTTTTTCTTACACATTCAAATAACACACAAAATTTATCTGTCTATAATATATACATATTGTAGATAGATCGATTTTGTGTATTAGTCTATAAGTAATAAGAGCAATTTTTTTGTCAAAACAATAAAAACTATCGAACGTGTCTGGATTTGACTTTGGCCCTTCGACGCGGATTGTGTGGCTATTTTTAAAAATTTTATTCACTCTTCAACATTTTATTTATTAATATTATTAATAACTCATAACGCCTAGCGAAGCGGCGGCAGACAGCTAGTATGAAATAAATAAAAAAATAACAATAACAAAAGTAAAGCGATTTCTATAAAATCTTTTTATAATATGAAAATCGTTTAAATAAGGATATAATATGTCTATAAATTGCGTTATAAGATAAGAAAATAAATTATCATTTTTATTGCTATTATACTTTTCATAACAAGTAATGTTGCAAAAAAAAAAATAGATAAATATCAAACAATTTTACTCCTCTCGGTGGTCGGCGAGTCGGCAGGCGTCACTTTCTAGTGCCGGTGGTGAGGTCTTGAAGTTCACTACTGTCGTCGCTAGAGCTAGGTGGGGCTGCGCCAGCGCACGTCGCTGTAGCACTCCCTCCCGCCGCACCCGCGCTGCCGACGCCAGCCGCTGCCGCCATCGCCATCGACAAAGGGATCGTTATGAACTGAGGCTGGCTGGACGAGACAGCTGCGGGATAAAATCTTTATAAATCCTTCGGTTCAAATACATTTCCGTCTGGTTCCCCGACCTCAAAAGTGTCATCAAAAGCCACATCGATAAGGCGTGGACTGACAAAGGCACTACTACGTATACCTACGTCAGAATTAAAGGGGTGTACACTGAATGGTTTCACGACCGCAAAGATATCATAGACGCGTGTGTCTGTACGATTAGAAGAAAGAGTATGAGTGCGCATTAAGAATGGGTGCGCTGTCTGTCAAATGCCTCCTTGCGCCGTCGGCGTGTGAGTTGCAGGCGATCGCAACTAAAATGAACGATTCCGTTAAGAGAAGAGATATGAAAATACATTTCAGTAAGTGTAAGTTCATTGTGTTTAGAACGAAGACATGTCTGAATACGACATACATAGAAGTAGACTTTCTCTACTTGGGTGATTTGTTTACAAATACATGTAAACAAACATGTAAAGTACAGGTAAACATGATAGAGATACATAAACAAAAGCAAATGCTAGAAATACAGAGAAAGGGGTATTTTCATGTTGTTGTGAATAGTCAAAGTGTATCACAACAAGAGCGTTTCATTGTCCATAACGTATTTCAGGTTTCTATGCCTCGGTGCGGTAGTAAAATTCGGGTATGACAGAATAAAAATGGAAGTAGAATCAATGTAGAGGGAATACGATTTCCGCATATTATGTAGAAATATGGGAGCGTAAGTAAATGAAGGATACACGTAGAATAAGGTCTTTCCGTGCTGTTATCCTACGCTTAACTGGACGTGTTGTCAGAAGAAATATGAAGTTAGAATAAACGCATTGGAGATGCGGTTCTCTGCGTGGTATGCATGAAGTGTCTTTGAAAATATATGGAAGTTTGTTATCAGAAACCGATGTGGTTTGAAAAAAATATGTAGTGACTAAAATAGGAAAGAGCATGTTGCCGCGATTTGACTGGAAAGGATGGATGAAAGTAGAGTGACGAAAAAATGTATAGAGCGAAAGTGTGTCATGGACAAGAAAAAAAAGCGAGTAAAAAAATCATATACAGATCAATTGAGCGCCACAGCAAACGAGGGCCAAGTTTTAAGCACTTGAAACCGCCGCGTTTGCATGAAACGATCGATGTATTTTAGTAAAGCAAGAGAGGTATGCAAATCTGTAATCACTGCCAACTTTTCTGGGAATCGCCCATGAATTTATAAATAAAAATGAAATAAAATGCACTTGTATATATACACACACACACACATATATATATATATTGTAAACATAACATTATTTGTAATATAATATTTATTACAGTAGAAATTCAATTAACCGGACTAATTGTTGTCGTTAGGCATTCGGATAATCGAAAATCTGGATAATCGAATGTATGAAGAAAAGCGGGTTTCGTGCATATGTTCATTTTCCGATGAGGAGCAAAGGTATTTTATGGTTCTACCTCTTTACTAGTTTCATATCCTGGAGCTGAATTCTCTCACCTAGAAGCTAAAGATTTTGGAGGTAATGATTTCTAGTTCAATCCGGATTCGTCATTTTGTTTATAATAACAAAATCCAAGTCATAGTTTTATCATTCGATTTCTTCTTAAAATCATCTTTAAAAGAGTTTGCTGCATCTACATTAGCTGACTTTTTTTCACCTTGTATTGCCATTTCACGAATTTCATGACGAGATTTAAATCTGTACAACCGTCCGTTACCTGCCACAAACGACTCATTGCCACCTATTTTTTTTATTTGACTGTAACGCTTTTTCACAGAGTAAAGGACCAGACATCGGTTGCCCAGTTGATCGTTTTTGTAAAAACCTACGATATAAAGCGTCTTCTAAAAGTTTACTCCCGTCTCCACTATCTAATTTGCAGGTGTACAACAAAATTGAATCGGTATTCTTCTTAATATCACTGATCGTGGATGTACCTAAACCATACTTATCAGGTAACTTACGACCGCTTTCTCCTTTTTTTTAATGAATCAATAATATTTATTTTGTCTTCAAGCGATAACACCACCCTCTTAAGCTATGACATTTTTAAATATGCAGACGCGACACGCGCGTCAGAGCAGAGTAACAATTGCTAACTAAAACAATAACGAAACGCGTGGGCAGCGATCCGCGGGGCGGCGCGCGCGGGGGTAGTGCCAGTTGTGACATGTGCGTGCTTGCATAAATTCGACTTGTAGGTACTTAGTATATCGTTCGCAGTTGGCAGTCCGGATAATCGCGAATCCGTAGAACTGAGGGCCGGATAATCGAGTTTCTACTGTATATAATAATTAGCTTAATCAATTAATTTGTATTTATGTAATTATATTGGCTTAAATATAATATAACATATTTTTTTACATTAGTTTTAGAAAAATACTTTTTATTGAATAACGTCATTTCTTTTATTTTTGTCGCGAAAAAATATTAAAATTCATCAACGAGAAAAGATATTAGACAACAATTAAAGAATTGCTTTTCAGGAAATTGTTTGAAAAAAGGATATTATTCAATATTATTTTCCGGCGAGTAACATCACATTTCTTTAATAGAGAATTTGAATTTCCTATTAATTTTCGCGAATTATCACGTTAAGCTCGAAACTGTAGATTGTCTTGCAGATGTTGCGCGTTGTCGTTGGCGCTCTGTACGCCACATGAGCTACAGAACGCATTTGCAGATCCATTCATGGCGCGTCTCAGCACCGAATAGCACCCGCATTTACTCACGTCCTTTCATTTTTTCGAGCGAAAAGCTTGTGTATTTTCATCAGAAGAGTTAGGAAAAGTTGCATATAGCTTACATTTTAAAACTCTTAATGCTCGTAGTAGTATAAAGACAGAAGGGTAAAGATATTAATATGTACATACGTGTCCATTCAATTAACGGCATTGATTAAAAATAAAATAATAACATTAGAAGAAAAAAAATTATGTATATCTTAATACGTGTGCATTAGTGAAAGAAAATACGTTAATACAATTCTATATTTATAGTAAAAAAAATGGTTCTCACCCGCGTCCTGGCCCTGATTGGCGAGGCCCAAAATAAAACCCTGCGGATAGGCCATCGCCAGATTTCCTAATCCCAAATTAGGGCCCAAACCGTCTATACCGGCTAAGACGCCTGGATGGTACAACATCGCTCCGCCGGGTAAATTCAATTTCGGTTGTTGCTTCAACATGTTGTTGCTCTGTTTGTTGTTTTCCACGTCTTGTGATGACGATGATGTTGATGCCGTTGGTTCACTAGATTTCGAAAAAATAGAACTGATACGGGTTTTGTTCATATTCTTATTATAAAAGATTTTAATTCAAGGAAATCCACGTTTGCCTGCAGCGTGCAGGCAAACGTGCAGGCATGACATGCAGCATGCAACCCACTTCTGACCTTCAAATCTGTTTTTCGACTACGAATCTCAACCTAGCAAATGGATTTAAGTACGTCTATTCGAATGGACTGACAGACATACAATACCTAATCCACTTTTATTGATTAGTAATATACCCTTAGGTATGTTTCATACGGATTGAGCATTAAGAATAGTTAAAAAAAAAAAAAGTACATTCAATAGCGTGCATACGATTTTACTAATACCGCAACTAGATGCGTTTTCTATCACCATTTAACTCGAATAACAGAGCGATTGTTAAATAAACTTCGACAGATCACAGAATGCCAATTGATGATATCCTTGTTAGAAGTCAAAGATTAAAAAATACCAAAAATCGTCTAAACCGTTAAAGGTATGTATTCAATAATTATGATTTATAAATATCAATGTGTTGATTGGGCGTATTATTATCTATACGTTTTATAATCTCAAACGATTCCAAAAGAATTAGACTCAGCCTATTGTCACAAACAGGTAAATTATGAAAAATTTGTTTATTATTAAGTTTATGAACTGTTTATGTTAAATGTTGGGCGAAATGAGACTTCTCAAATTTATTATTTCTTAATGCAAAAATATGCTTCGTGTATTTAGTTTCAAAACAATGTTCAGTTGTACCGATGAACGTAGATCTGAATAAATTACAAATTTATTTTTAACTCAAGTCAAATTGAAACTACTCTCTCCGTGCCTCGGGGAGCACGGCGAGCCGCCAGTCCCGGACGCCCTCATCGCGTGGGTGAGGATGTCGTTAAAGCTTCAAGCCTCGAGCGACAGTGTCGAGGGCTTTGGGTGAAAGCATCTAGTGCGAAATGAACAAGTTATGGGAGGACTCAGAAGGGAGTAATTAAAGCCTGACACAAACATAGTTACGCCATTTTAACCGGGCCGTCAACGAATAAAAAATGAGTGATGTACACACAAATCATGGTTGAACTTACACAAAGCCCTAAGCTGACACGGTCTTTAAACTAGGGCATGCATTAAAGTCAACAAAAAATGTTAAAAGCGTAATGCACTTCAGAACTTAGACAGCGCAACTTCAATACCCAAATACGGTTTATTATTCATGTATATAAATTAGTTCAATATATTTTTTCTCACACCTTGATGGAAAGATGGAAAATTCGCTTTCCGCTCCAAAGCATTTCATCCGACCCAAAGACGACGGTGCAACAATTTGCGAACGGAAATGATATCGGGGACTATAAGCGACCTTTCCATCCCGATGTTAGTCCGAAAAGAATATAACACTTTCCTCCCCTATATCGAAAACTTTTCATTTTGGTGTGAAAAAAAATGTGCACTCACCACGAGAGGACATGACGCGGAGGACACACATTCCTCCCTAAGCGAGTACGTTCCTACTAGTAAGTACACGAGACGCGGAACTCTCGGTATAGCGAAACGAGTCCATACTTAGTCAATTTTCGGTACGAACTTTTTAATATTCCCTGAAGGGCTGGCGGGCCGCGGGGAGCGGTCGCGATGCGCGGCTACGGCGGGCTGCCAGTGCGCGGCGTGGGGATGCGCACGCGCCTTTTCGGCCGGTGATTCCGGCTCGCTGCCGCTCTCGTCCCCGCTGTCGCCTGATGACGTAGGTTCTTCCTGAGAAGAAAACAATAAGGAATTTATAAAAAAAATAATAAAAGAATTCACTATATGTGAAATTACGTTCTTTTATTTGATTTTATTGTGTTCTTATTTTGTCGTTCCTGAAATATATTTGGTAAGCTATTTCGATTACAGAATTCTGCCAAATAAGTACAAAATAATAAACACTCGCACATGCGCTGTACTATGACGAAAAATTTGGGAAGCAAACAGTGAGGTTGTTTCTTAATTTTCTGTTAATAAATTGAAAATTTTCGTAAAATTAGGGAAAAGTATCGTTATCCGTCGAATTATTAAAAATTAAAATTTCATCAGACGTCTACATTTCGATGTCCAGGAAGATTTTTTAGCTATTTTCAGAGAGACGTTTGACTAAAATTGGATATCAATCAATCATGAAGATTTTCGAAAAAACTCAAAATATGTTTTTTATATTTTTTAACCTATTTTACCCATTGGTTCAAAAATCAGTTCAGCTTTATTCCTACCAAAAACTGTCTTGAGCGCTGTAAACTCAAATCAGTTCGTTTTTCCAAAAGATATTATGACTGGAAAATTTTCAAAAAAGTGTTATATTGTAATAATTTTTATATTTCTTTTAAGATCGATTTTTTAAATAAAATCTATTATTGCACATAAAAGCTACGTATAATGTCACAAGTCTCGTTCAAATTCACTAAATTAATGAAAAGATATCAATGTCAAAAATCTTTTAAATAAATGTTTTTAGATTTCTTCGTAGATATTTTTTTTAATATTAATACAATTTTAGCTCGAAAATCTACATCCAATACCGTAAGCCTCGTTCAAATACGTTGTTTTTTTCTAACACCTTTAACAATATCGTTGATGTTTTGAAAGAGAATGCTGATAATTTTGAGATTGCAATTCATGAGCAATAATACGTCCAGGAAAATGTTCTTGTTTAAAGCAGTGTGAGAAAAGTTAGGTTAAGTCAATTAATCTACGCCTTAAGAACGTATGTATGTATAACGCGGTAGAGGTTTTTTTCAGTGGTGAAAAATATTTTCTAATTCTAATATAAAGCTTTCTTTATACATTTATTGTAATGTAACACATTTGTTTCTACGTTTCGCAATGAATAAATTTTAATGAGACCATACGACGGCACTGGCCTACATCACTACGATTGTCCGTTATCAATTATTCTAAGAAGCAAAAAAAAGGTCTAATATGGTTTCTGTAAAATCGACGCGATTTTAACAAGAATTGTCATTATTGTTACTATTTGGAACGACGTCGCCACCTACGGTCTCCGTTTACAAAAACGAGGGCTCCGAAATTAATGTAACCCGTAAAACCTCTCGGATACAGCTGCGGGTGCTAACGATCCCATTAGGCGGAGCGCCTTCAGGGGGCGGAGCGCGACGACGCCGTCTTCCTTATTCCTGTATCCTTCGCGTTGAACTTAATAGAGCACGAAACTGCGCCGCCGCGGCCGGGGCGCGGAGCGCTCTCATCTACTGTTGCGTTAAAATTTATTATAGCGATTTTTAAAGTCATTTTATTTAATCAACAATCGTGGAATGCGATAATAGAGTTCTCGTCGATTTTCGGCAGTTTTAATTGTTTTTATTGCTTTAAATTATTTTTTTTTAAATTCAACTGACTAAAAAAGGCCCTTCCGCCGTAGCTTTTTAAAATTACATTTGACAAAAAGTCAGAATTGAAATAAAATTTGTGTTCCACATCCTCCTTTTAACAGTTGTTAGGGCTAAAAAGATGAATTTCAAATTGCAATGTGATATATTTGTGAAAATATCCAATTAATAAAATAAGTAAATAAAACAATTATTGTTGTTCCATACAGCAATACAAAATATCTTCCACTATTGCTGAATTGTCAAATACAGATTGTTATATATTTCCTATTTTTATATTGTTATAGCAATCGCTTCGACCGCCTTTTATATAACAAGTCACTTTCAAATAGAAAAACCGTTAAAGCTAGGACGCAAAATCAAAAAGCAAAATTAAAAGTGACTTTTTGTTAAAAGTGAATTTAAAAGATGGTGGAGAAGCCCTAAAACTGTATTTTATTTAATGAACTCGAACCATTTATTAAAAACTTAAAAGAAATATCTGCATGTTAGAAAAAGATAGAAAAACGGCATTTATTTTAAATATAGCTGATGGTGCATGCTTAGCTAAAACCTAACTTAACATGTTCATTTTATAGAGAAGATGTTAAGTGGCAGTTTTTTTTTAACTTAAAAGTTACATGAGTTTGAATAAAATGAGTACTTTTTTTTTATGTCCCTATAGCAGCGGGCCGTATTACACACTCCAATACAGTAATGAGGAGTCTAAATCAAAATTGGCTCACGACAACGAAAATTGTCAAACATGCTATTGCGAGAACGGGACAAGTGCGACATCAAAACTTTCCCATCGAGTTTCAGGTGGCGGCGGACCGCCGCCGTTTCGGCGCGTATATTGCGCGAGTTCGGGCCCGGGCTAAGTGGAAGAATACGCCGGGCGAACTTCTCCAGTGACACTAATGGATTATTAACACGTACGGGTGCGGGCGTGCGCAGTCACTAAGCGGTTGAGTGCCGCGACACCGCACCTGGGCCCTTGAAAGCCTCGCAGGCGCCGCGCGCGCCGGCCGCCGTTTTACCCTTGTGAAGGATTTATTCGTTTGGTTTTACGTTTTCACGTTACGCTGAGCGTAATAGCGATTTTTCACTATAAAAAATTATGAGTTGCGCGCGATTGAAGTACCTCGTTTGTCCAACGTCGTGGCAGACATTGTTACATTGAAAATCATCAAAATGTAAATCATCAAAATATTAAAAGTTGAAGAGATGTGGCTCGATATAAAATTGTAAAGAAATTCAGAACCGCAGACATAACTAATTATTAATCAACGTAGCAGAAATGTCTATATGTGCATGACCGTTTTCGAATATTGGTCATTTTTAATTTGAACATTCGAGAAGCACAAAGTTTAAACTATAAATGTGGCAATTTTGTAAACGGACAATATCTTATCGTACGTCGCTTCTATTCGAAAAAAGTTTTCGGTTACTCTAAACAGTGACTGCTTTAGAGTAACCGAGCTTTGAGACTTTAAGAGTCTAAAGTCTCAAGGCACCCCTAAAGACGGACTCGGTCTATGTTAAGTACTACATTTATTTCATACATGTTGGAAATGTTGTAATATTAATTTACATAGAAATATTATGATACAATGAAACTTGGTCCAATAGTCATTGTTTTAAGATTTATATTGTTATAAAAAGAAAAAACAAATTAAATAAATATAAAAGAACTCTGATAACTTTTTTTCGATAGAGACCTTATTATCTTTCCTTATTTTTCTTATCTCATTATTTTTCCCAGATTATTTCGAAGGACACTTTCGAAGACGAAACTTAAAAACCGGCGTGAACAAGTTTTTCATAAAATTATCAAAAATAAATTAAAAGAATAACGTGTTACAGACTTTCTACATCACGCTTCTAAGAACTTTAATTGGCACCCTAGAAAAGGCCCAAATTTTTCTAACTGCCCATCGCATCTGTGTTTAGGTAGCCACTTATTGTCACATATAACAGTCGAATTTCATATGTCCATGCAAAAGAATACCTAAAAAAATATCTGTACCGTGCAGATAGACGGACAGACAGAGGTTCTCATCTGCAAGTGTTACGTTTTGTAATTCGAATACGGAACATTAAAAAACGAAGTAAATAGTTGCAAAAACTAAACTTAGATAACTCGAAACAGACTGGGTATATTTGCGCTGCTACTTGTAACGGATGTCGGTTAAGAGGAGAAATAAGTATGCCCTCGTTTGGAATTATCCAATATATTAATATTCGCAACTTCAGAACATCAAAATAGAAACATTAAATCAAAAATTTAAGTATTTGCTTATAATTCTCACAAAAATCCTCACTTGGAACTTCTATTTTTAATTCTTCAAATTCGCTTTTCCTTTCCTATCATCTAAGCGTATTTTGATTCTTGTTTTGTGATTTTTGCATAGACGTCGATACAAGCTTAGTGTCAAAAAAAGATTCTCCTTACGGCGAGAAGTTGAATAACTTCGTTTAGGAAAACGATTCGATGTACTGGATACCTTATTGGTTTGCGGCTGTTTATATTTCGCCTTGACTCAATATTAATGCAAAACGTTAGCAATGTTTCTTTATATATTTTAGGTTATATAATGTGGATGTAACAAGTTTTCAAATGGATAATTACAAGAAATGGTCAACTTCGAGCCAATCAATGACTTAGATTTTTCACATAAAAATTCTTTACATTACTGACTATAAGAATTTCTAACCTACCTCCTAATAAAAATTATGTATTGAAAATGTCTTTAAAAAAAAAAGTGACACTGGTGAATGCAGAGTTAAACTGTGCTTCAAATTAAAGGCATATCAAAGATTCAGAAGACGATTTCAAATTATGCAGTGTTTGTATTTTTGTATAATTTCATTTTAATTCACCCTAATTTCAATACTAAAAATTACAGGGTTATCAAATTTTAAAAAGACATGGAATCTGGTTTGTACCAAGAAAACAAATCTTTTGACTTCAAATAGAATTTTGCATCTCCAATATGAATTTCAAAAAATAAACCTGTGTTTTTTAATTTTATTTGTGTAACTGCATATGACAACCCTGAACAAATGCAGCGAGCAGTTGCGTGGGCGACTAGTCCTTTTATTTGCCGACCGTACTAAATAATAATAATTGCCCAACAGCGGCCATTCAGAGGTAGGCAGCGGTTAACTAACTACCGTTTAACGCACTCTCCTTTCTTTACCGCATCTGATAAGAGGCCCCGAGGGAAGGTAACGCCAGCAAAGGAATATTTTACGTGCACAATATATAAAAACCAAAAATGAAAATTTATTATATAAGTATTATTAAAAGTTTGTCTCGTCTAAACAAATAGTTAATACGTCTTATAGTAAACAAACAATTGCAATTTATTATAGCCCGAGTACGTGGCTTTGAGATCAGAACGCAGTCGACACTCTCACAATACAGGGACACACAACAGCTGTCGTGCAACACCTGTTATCACTCCAATGCTTTTTTATTACATTTTTTTTATTTGAAAGACTCCTCGATCCTAAATCTTCTTTCGTGGAATGTCAGCTCTTAACCGCTAATGCCGTTTATGTGGTGTAAATATCCTTAACCAAAGACTTATTGTGTTTTCCGAAGCACTGAAAGCGCAATAAGTTGTCGCCTCGACTGGTGAAATACTATAATCTTAGAGAATATGGATGTGAAGTAGCAGCTTCCTCTGTTACGTCTCGTCCAATGAGTGAGAATTCAGGTGGACAACTTCCCTCTCTCCCCTTTCCATCAATTAAATGTCTAATTATCTTCCGGTGATATAATGGTGACTTTTGTGGGGTTGCGAGTGTTCATGAGCGACTGTGACTACCTATTCTCTTATGGCTCGCCTGCTCGTTTGCCCTTCGAACATGCTATAATAAGTTTTATTTCAGACTGAGAGGAGACCACTTTTCTTTCCAACCCGATAATTGTTGATAAATGTTCACAACACAACAACATTTGTTTCGAATTTCACGAATACAGAAACTGACTGAGAAAAAAATTCATCTTTGCTGCACGTGTGCTCGTGAAGAGCACGGAGTATGTCAATGCATTTTTTGTTTGATAACGAAATATCTTAATGGACTTCGTGTTCAGTGTAAAAGTACTGGATATAGTTATAGTTAATAGGATATGGATGTTAGTAGGATTGGTGAAAAGCAAATAGAAAACAGAAAACAGGCCATCATTTTAACAGATATAATATTTTAATAATTTTAAAGAAAACATATCACACATTACTATATTTCGTTATAAGCGATGCCATAATGAGTAGAGTATTTAATAGGGAAATTAAAATTCAATCAGAGCTTTTAAACTTAGCCGTTAAAATTCGCAAATCACGTCATTCTATGCCGATGCGATGCAGTGATAATTTTGACATCTTTCTGGCTCCAATTTTGTTATCAATTGAAAATTACAAATTATAATTACGTTTCATCCATATAAGAAATGTCTAGTATCAAATAGAATTAAAGAGTAAGTACTTTTAACATTTTTTTTTATTAATTTATGACATATATTATTTTATAATACCTTGAATAATCAATTAATTAATTTCCTATTTATTCAATATTACTTTAAGGTGATATTTTGTTTGTCTATTACGAAATTAATATGCTGTCGGTACTTGTTACAAATTGTAAGCTGCGTTTGCGCATCAGACTGCGAGCGCAGTGACGTCATAGTGCGTGAACATTACCTCATTAGGTTTTGTAGTCGGCCAGGCTTTGTTGTACACAGAGACCAAGTTAAGAGCTATTGCTCCATGCGATACCCTCTTGTCGGTGTCGAGATTAGTTCAGCTGGAGTCTGACGTAAAACGATAAAATTATAATGACATTTTATAGATTTATTTATGTATTATTATTTTAAGGAGACCGTCATCAACAAGTCCAATACTTTCATTTATAAATATCGTGCCAAATGATATTCGTGAATACGATAATGTTTTACAGGAATGGGTAGAAACAACGAATCTGCGCTTGGTACGATCTTCACTTACTCCTTTCGCTTCCCTGGCACTTATTGATCTTTTCATACAACCTCCTCGGTTCTTAATGCCTAATATTTGGTCTTTCTTTAACATGTGATCGATTTGCTTGGCTTTATTCATCCACCACATTAGCGTTATTTTCTTTTGCCGATTATTGCCTTCTTTCCATATGGCTAAATTATTACAGTCTTATTGCTATGATTAATTTTGTCTTCTTTCAAATCCTATCGCTATTTAACATCACTATTTCTATACCTATGTTTCAAAGACACCACGTATACCTAATTTTCGGGAATATTTATTGCAATAAAACTTCTGTGATGTTTCTACTGTCACATACAACTTTCATCGCCTTAAGTTAGCGTAAAAATTAGAGCTTTTTATAGATATTCAAAAGCGTTGGTAGTGAAACAGTTTTATTATTCAGAGCAGCAAAAAAGATTGGATTATTTTATTTTTCGCAATTCACTTTCTTTTTAATTGTCCATAATATTTTCGTGAACAGATATTCGACTTCTGTCTACGTGTTTTTGCTATAGAATGAAATTAGGATGGGCTATAAAGTATCCTAATTTAATTCAAATAAAATTTTATTGTAATACATTTTTCTATCATTCTAATAAAAACTTAATAACATTAAAATTATTAATGGCATTACGGTTCATCACAATGACAGTTCGTTAAAAAATGAATTATTAAGCAGTAATAGTGTACATATTTTTTTAACTTTAGTTGTCCGCTATCTTAAATCTACTTGAGTTATCTAATTTATCTATAAATTTAGTTGTAATTTTGAATCAATTTTTATGCCATAAATTCCTTGCATTCTATGAAAAAATGTAACCAGTAGAGAGTACAAGCTATGTATTCAAAATTTTTCCACCAAACTCCGTATCGGCCGCTCTGTATCATGCAACTATCAGTTCGTTTAAATATTTTGCTTATTTTCAAATTTAAATCTATCATAATGGCCAAACTGGAATTTTGTCTAAAAAGCTCGCCTTCCTTACTAGGGCAATTCTAGCAACTGGCTCACGTATTTCACGGCCTAACCGCCCAGTGGAAAATCCATAACGGCAGCCTTTCCAATGGGGTGCCTTTAAGAATATTACGAAGGGTAATCGAGTGTGAGGCTAACGAGCGAAAAACGCCCGTCCCAAAAGAATGTAACACCTGAAATCTGGAATACGGGAACTTAAGGACATTCACGCACTTGACGACGCGGCAAAAGTTAAACTCAATCACAACCGCAATCATTCTGAATATCATGGCTTTTCACCCATGGTCAGTCCATTGAGTTACAAACGCCTCCTCTGAAATATGCTCTGGCTTTGAAGTGCGCTAATGGTCACTGCCATTGCTTGAGCAACTTAATATTTTCTGCTACTTGCTTTACAAAATTCGTGTTGTATGGAAATCAAATGAATCATTGTTGTTTCACAAACCTTTAGTATGTCAGATAAGGTACAATCTGAATAATTTATTGATTGACCCATAATTGTGACATGAATTTCTTTAGATGTCATTCGTTGTCAATTTTCAAATAGTTATTAAATGCAAATTCCGGAGCATCCGCACCTAAATTGATCCTCCAAATGTTTTATTTCAACTTTAAGTTCGCAAATTTTGAAAGCATGCAGAAACACAATAAAACATCACGATCTGTCAAATTAATTTTGTATCATTATATACGTAATTTTAAAGAACTTAGTATACAAACATGAGTGTTAATCAATTACATTGTCATGTTATGTATTTAAATCCAACTAAAATGAATATGTACCTACCCTTTAGTATGTATTATACTCTAAAATTCGTTGCTACAATATGTCGCACGATATCGCTCAGTACGACGACACCCCGATGCGGCTTATTTCTGTCGTCGTGATAAATCACACGAAGAATGCGCGGGAGGGTATTCAAAAACTCCGTTATTACCCGCGGCTCCGGTGGCGGACGGGGCGCGGCAGGTGCCACGTGGCGATCGGCCGATAAAGGCGATCTCGCGAGATGCTATCGGCGCGATCGTGTCCGATAGGCGGCGAGCGCGGGCGCATCGGGATTTTTTCTCGAACGGGGAAAGCAAAAGGATCATTTTTACTTTGTCGTCGGACATAATATTGTAGGAGATGATAATGAATATCGTAATCGAATCAATTCATGTCCAATTTTCATCGTTGCCACATTGGAGATAAATGAAGATCATCATCTCAAAATAAAATCATATAATTATGAAAATGGAGTTATACAAATTTATATACGCATCGATGAACAATGCAATTGTATCTTGCTTTGATTAAGATATATTTAGTTTATTAACGAATGTTGCATACGTTATTGGGGCATGGAACAAAAATTAAGAACTGAAAGATTTAAAAGTTTTTGTGCAAATAATGCTTAAGATGATTAAAGAAAAATTTATTCTTGATGCTTTTTTTAACGTAATTAAGGAAGCCCTTGAAATTCCGAAAATAAACTATTTTACAAAATTTCGTGCCTTCAATAAGAAAAAAGAGGTTTAAAAAAGCTGTATGTCGCCTTAAATTTAGTAAACTATACAGTGAAGTAAACAAGGACAATCAGTTTGAAAAGCTATGTATAGATGAACGTTTGATCATGACCCAAGAAATGATTTTAAGAAATGACAGATTCTTTTTTCATACATTTAACAATTATATTTGCAATATGGCAGATATGAGGTGAATATTAACAATTTTTTGCTACTGCATTCTGCTAATACATTTCAACTAGTTTGTATTTGTACCGTACATGATTATAAAGGTGAATGTTATTATTAGGGTCCCAATTCTTATTAAGAAAACTGTCTTGTGATTTTTTAATAAATTATGCTATAAGTACTACAAGAAGTAGGATCGGTTAGACCTACAAAGAAATCAGTTGAAACTTGTGGATCTATTTAGTGCATACCAAATTTAATGGCTTATGGCAGATGATACCAGAAAACAGACAGTTCTTCGGTAGAATTATATAAATCAACACGTTGTAGGAAGTATTAAAAAAAACGTCCCCATTGGATTCTCAGATGGGCAGTAACTGTATTTTAATAAAAACGGCAATTAACGTGGGTGGGAACGCCAAAGGTCATATCCAAATTACATTGAGTCGTTGAAAAATACTCCAAACATCGTTTTTCAGAGATATAGATCACACAAAACGCTTATACAATCCTAGCGATCAGAATTTGTCCATAGAGTTGACTCGGCTACCAGAAACTATATCTTGCACGTGAATAATGACTACATTCTTTGACATGGTTCTACGTTCGTGGTTGTACCGCGTGACAAAATCTTTAAAGCTATTCACATATTTGGCAGATATTCACAAAATTTGTTGATTATTGCGTCTTTTTGTTGACAAAAAATGTAACGTATGGCCAAAGTATTCAGTGGTTGTTCAACATAAATCTAGAAGACCTGGATGATTATAATGCTGTAGGCTCCTTTGTCAATAGAAAACAAAAGGCTAAAATCAGAAGTCGGCGACTTATAAAAGAATTTAATAATCCTTGACACTCTGATCCTGAAACTTTGAAATATACATTTTCTTCTTATATTTATGTGGTACTCGCCCACTTTAGAAAAAGCATTAAACATAATATTTTATTAAATAATTTGACAATAGACAGGAAAATCCTCTTAGATCATCATTAGATTTTAACTTATAAATAGCATGAATTGTTTTCTTTTATTGAACAAATATTATTCGAATGTCAGGAAATTTTACCCAAAGAAAAACATGGGATGATATTAGGCTATTACAAATAATTAAAATATACCAACGTCCCTATAACCATGTCAGTCGGTGGTCTTATTTTCCTAATTATAAAAATGCAGAGCTCTCTATACCTAATAACATGCGTACTCTACAGTAAATTATCGTCTATGGTGTCGCCTAAATATACAGTTTTGTCAACTGTATAATTTGTCGTTATATTATTTATGATTTGTGTCTAGCAATTCAGATTTATTATAGTCACCACACATGTTAACTAAGGAAAAGTTTACAATACGCAACAACGACGCGATATCGCCGCGACATATCGCCGCGCGGCCGAGCAACACAATCGGCGGTGCCCATACGATGTGTATCGCACAGGACCGAATCTGACCGGATATAAATCGCGGCGCACCATTGTCGTGTTCCCGGCCGCTTTTGATATCGCGCGGCTCTGCCCCATGAATACGCGTGCGGTTACCCGGCGGAAGTGCCTCGAATGGATGCGGCACTTGGGACGACGTTTAATGAAAAGTTATAGTACGGAACCTGTTAAATTTACGGGTTATTCCAAGGTTTATAAGGTGATATAAAGGAGTTTGGGCAATTTTGTGTCGATTATAGCATATTTTTTCTTTCGGGACCGCTAAATAAATATTACGACTTGATATTGCTACTGTATGTGGCTATAGAAATAATTTTGTAGTAAGTAAAATAGGGACTCAGATATTTGATGTAAATCTGCTAGTGTAAATTATTTAAGTAAATACCACTATCCATTCAATCAGGTACGACTTAAAATACACCTACTATAATAAATATTAATGCTTTTACAAAGTTATTAAATAAGTAAATAAAAACTAAACATCATTACAATAAAATCTTTTATTTTACATAAAAACAACAACTACTGTATAAGATGTAGATGCATGTTGAATGGAAAAATGCAGTAATTATTTATTTTGAAATTAAATTTGTTACAAGATATTAATTGTTATGGGATGAAGATTTTAAATTACAAGTATTATTTGTCGTAAATCTACAAAGTAATCTACAAAGAGAACTATCACCTATTTTGTAAAAAAATTGCTGCGTGTACAAATAAATGTATGAAACGATTACACATTTACTGAGAGGTTTTAATTTTTAAGATTAAAAAGAAATATGATAAAGTAATCTCCGATAAGCAATATGCATAACAGTAGCTTTCATCAAACTGTAACTTCAAAGAAACGTAACTAATCGACTTTATAGGGTGAATTTGGGATGGTGTGGTATTTATTTATTTGTATTGACTAATCTAACAAATTTTCTACATAAAAAAGTCTTATGCGTGTAAATTAAAGCATTACAATGCATTAACGTATATAATTTAATTTTCAATGGATACGAAAAAAAAAGTTAAGGTGTCATAACACATTCTGTTTTGAAATAAAGTTCCTCAACGCAGTTTGCGGGAGGTGATAGTTGGCAGAAATCGTCACGTAAGGAAAAAGCATTACACCCCTCCAAACAATTCTCTCTTTTTAACTGACGCTAGTTAATTAAACAAGTGTGGCGGCAACCGCGCGTGGCACGATATTATTTTTTTTTTTTCAGCTCTTTAGTAAAAGCATGCACCTATTATCATGTTACATGCATTTGCGATCAATAATAATGTCATTGAGGTAATTTATTTATAATTGGATTTCGGTAATTATCCAACTCTGGAAATAGATTTTAAGTTTCTAATAAATTCATTCTATACATAAAAAATTACATTAATTATCTATTTCGAACATAATATAATTATGTAGCTTGACGAACATAACTTTCTAAAGGCGCGGGATTTTCGGGTGATCCGTCGGACGCGCGCGGTGTCTCCAAACATCGCAAATATTTGTTCTCGGTTGCAAAGCACAAAAAAATTATTTTTAATTTCTTGGTTATACTTAACATTGTATCGATCAGTTCTCGTCGTGATGGCGCCACTGTGCCGCGCTCGTCTCTATCTTTGTTCGTAATAATAGAGTTTTTTAAAAAGAAATTGCTGTTATTTTTTGATATAAATATACATCAAAATAAATAAAATACTCTGCAGCATACATATTTAGTGGTACATACTCTTATAGCGTTTCTCAGTAGCATATACGTGAAAAATCTGTCTAAAGTTTCCTTTGTCGGTTTTGATGATAAAATGGTGGTCATTATTTTGCTTTACGTGTTGAATTCAAATATTGTTTACATAATTTATTACATTTTAATGATTCGTAGTAATGAATCGTGATAATAGTTGTATACCAGTTTAATTTTATTGTAAAAGATTTCCGTGACTATTTTGTGATAAAGTCACACATATAAAAAAGATATAATAACTTTATTTATAGTTTTCCCTTTTTGCAACTTCTATCGGCTGGGATGCAACTATAATCACTACGGGTTTAGACACGTCGGCAAGTACAACCTATGGGCGCCATTAGCAATTTTGGTGGTCATTTTTTGTTGATTTTCTACTAAAAGTATGCATTTCTACTATTGTAGATGTAATTTATCGAACCTATAATAACGTCACGACAATGTTATTAAACTTTTGTGGGGTAATAGTGTATCTTATACGAATATGGCGTGCAGAAAAACTTAACCTTTATACTTCTGGTTAGATTGCGAAACATTTCTGTTCTAGTCCCGTTAGAATATAAAGTTTTAACAACGTAAATATTTAATGCCTATTAAGAATCTAATTGTTAATCGAAAAAAATGCAATAACATAATAAATATTAACATTTCAGTTGATTTTATTGAGTTTGTGGTTAATTTGCGCTTTCCAGAGGATCATCTAAAACAGTCGCATGTGCAAAAGGAGGATTTAATTTTATAATTACGTGCTCAAAAAGCAAGTTTGAAATAAAAAAATATCAATGGCACTATGTATTTAGTTTATGTCTCACAACTTTTCAACTTCTCACAGCTTTTTTTTTTAACTGCACTTACGTCATACAACCAAGAACAAAACCAAAACTAAACTGTTGTAAAAAGACATTGATTCCTATATTTTATACAGTAATATACATAAATATTTAAATTTATGTTAAATATTCATAATTCACAAAGTACCAATGGTTTTCAGTTGGTTTTACATTTATGCCTTTTTCTGTAAGAGATGATAAAAGATGAAATAACTTCCAAAGAGATCGACTTGGAAAAATAGACGTACATTGTATTGACGTCATGAATGTGCCAGATTCAATTTTGTTCCAGAAAACTACAAAATCTTGAAATAATAAACCGAAATGCCACATCTGAAAAATTAATTTCCTGCATCAATGTTCACGCAAAGCTAAGGAGTTTGAGGGCCGACCTCGTGGGCCGATGTGAGTTATATCGTTTTATTTGCTGTTCTAATGCGTGGTATTTATGGTATACTATTGTATGGCCGAGTCGACTATTAAAATTAGACCCGGAAAATTGCAGAATGCAACTCTGATTGCGCATTGTGCATTAATTTAATGGCTCCACAGCATGCAGGCGTAATGAGCGGAAGATTTTATTTAAACCTTTTTGATAAGATATGATAAAATTGGTATAGCGAATATTTGTTTAATGTAATGATCAAAAAATCGAATTTTATTGTCATAATGATAATTTAAAAAGAAAAAAAAATGTTTGGTGTACTAAATTCAAATTTACCAATAAATCGATTTCGTTTTTAGTACAACATTCTAGTGGTTTTCTTGCATATATTAGAAATTTAATCCTTCTATAGATAGCTAGGTAGCTAATAAAATAGCTAACCGTGTACTTACTAATGTAATTTACCTTATTTATAAGCCGATGTCCACTACCAAAAGGATAGTCAAAATCATTGAACCTCAACATAGTATAAATTGTACGATTGCTTCATTGATAGCAGACTGTTGCAAGGAAAATTAATAAATAGACATTTATTCATGTTGAAAATAAAATTTAAATACAGTAAATCAATAAAAAATGTTTTTCCGCCATTTTTACGAAAGCTTATTTTAATTTCTTGTTCTGAAGTGTATAACTGTATAACATATAATATGGTAGGTAACAGAAATGGTTTCTAAGGTAGAAATATTGAGAGGAGTCTTTGTTTTGAACACTTTAGTTATGGGAAAAAATTAAATCCAATGTATATAGAAGCTTATTAAAACGAATAATAACATACCTTTAAGAAGCATTCATAAATATGTTTTATCGTTAATTCTCCAGACTCGTAGACGCATGCGCATACTTTACTTTCTTACTTTGTAATTGTACTCATGCAATAGAATCTATCTACCTCGATGTATTTCAGATAAATCTCAAATTACAATTGTTTCAAGATTACAATTGCATTTTTTTTGAATCCCTAAAACTAAAATAAGAAAACCGAGTCAAATTTTATATTTAATTTATTTCGTGGAAATTCTTAACAAAAAATGAATGCATAATGTCTCAATATATAATTTATAAACTTTCTCTGAACTATAAATTTCATAGGTAAAGTATTCGTATGTATACAAACGATAATAATACCAATTGTACATGTAAGGAACAAAAGAAAAAACTTTTGCAATATAAAAAATCAAAATGAAATTAAAATAAAAAAAAATGGGAAAATGTAAGAAACGAAATAAAAAAGGTTTGCAATACAAAAAAGTTAAAAAGCGAAGTTACAATAAACATATTCTACAGTACTATTTATAAATTGGCCCCTAAAATATACTTTTTTTATACTTTGGTCTACTCGGCCTACTGGTAAGTCAACCACTGACTTCACAAAGGAAAAAATTGCGGTGTTTATGTTTCTTTCATTTCTAGAGACGCTTATTTACCAAAAGGATAGACTGAGACCACAAGTCTCCGTGCAGTACGACCTTTGTATACTTCTGTGCTTCACTAACATTATCATTCGTTTCACGCAAGCTCGTCGGTGCTTAAAATTTGGCCCTTCTTTAATATGTCACCAATTTGATTTGCATAAGATTTCCTAGGGCACCCTTGCCGACGCTTTCACAGCACACTTTCGTACTATACATTTGATTTGTCAGTCTGTCTGTCTATCGTTCATCCTTGCTGGACGGCCAAGCTACTTAAATATAGGATATATTGCGGTTTCTACTCTAGACACTATATCTTTTTTTAAATCACACCTTTCTCCGATATCGCTATTTTTATATCTATCTCTCACAGACAGTCCATATAAGTTCCGCGTTCAACACGGCATTGCTTCCACTTCCATATTTCTTCTACGAAACCCAATTCTTACTAATAGTGTAGACGTACTAGCGTAGACATCAGAACTCCGTTATGGATAGCCAAACGCGTTTGTCGCGAGACACTTTTCATAAAGGCAAGCAAAGTCCAGATCATTTTGTTGGTCGCGTATACTCTTCTTTCAAATGCGATGCTAGAGAAACATAGATCAGATCCCGGCACAGAAGGTACTTAATAGACGAAAAAGAAGTGAAAAAAATTTCGCGAATAAAAAAAAGCTCAATGCATATCGGGCCGATACGATAAAATTTCAATAGGTACACAGACACAGGTGTATGTCTTATCGAGCGTTATAATCGATACGAGAGATTGCAAAAGGAAAAAGGAGAAAGAGGCATCGATACATCGGTCGGACGGCAGGGCCCTTGTAAATGTAAAGTGGCGACATCCCTGTTGATTTTGAATGGAGGCTTATTATGCGTCCCATTTACACCCGGCGGGCGGACGAGGCGCGAGCTAAACGGCGGCCCGCTGCGGCCCCGATACAGATCGGGGGTTCGATTCTCGTGTCGTTGAAACCGAAACAGCTGTAGATTTAAATGAATCCTCTACGGATATTTATATATCTGACTTATTTCGATCGGGGCTTACTAAAAACTGAGGATAACAATCCTATTCACATATTACCCACTCTGACTAAATTAATATCAAATCAAATCAATGTTGGTGTTAAATTGAAAATTATATAATAAAGCTATACGGCAGGTTAGGAAAAGCAAGAACTGGAAATCCATAAAATAAATTATAATAATATAAATGTAAATAGTCTTTTTCTCCTACCAGTAACACTTTACCCCAGTTTAGTTTATTTAACCTTATTTTTATTGTACTTGTTGTTTTAATTGTTAATTAAATGCAGCGTTATATACGATTTTACGTCGTCAGTTAATAGCCTTAACGATAAATTTCACGTCGGGGCGGCGTAGACCAAAACCAGAGCCGACCATATTAAAGTTCTCTAACTCATGAAGAAAAACTTATCACCATCAAAACTTGCAAAATTAAACAAAAACTTGACAACGTCTTTCCCACGTTTGGGAATCGAGGAATTCCACGGTCTAGCAGATAAATTTTTTCTTTCGACGAGAGAGGTTCTAGGTATTTTCACGTCCTGCAGATAAATTAAGCGTTCGCACGTTACAAATCTCTCGCGTTTTAAACAGTTCCTCGATTAAGATTGTTAAAATTTTATGTAAATTGATAACCTGTTTTTCATAGTAATTGGCATCTCAATAAAAGGACGATTTATGTAAACTATCTTCAACCATATTCAAATAATCTCAATAATATTTATGTCATTCTTTCTGGAACCTACTTATATATATATAGAGAAGATTTCATAGTCACGTACATATTTTGATTTTTTTTTAAATAAATATATGAATCAATGCAGGGGTGAACCACATGGGGAAAAGGATAGGTTTAATTTGTTTTAAAGGATGCATGCTCTTTTATAAGTCTATTTCTTTTAGAAGTCATGCTCTTTTAGAAGTCTGCCAACACGGACATCTGCTTGAATAGGAATCAGGACGAGAAGAAAAGGATGTATCTCACTGGGAGGCACCGAGAGTGGCGCAGCAGATATCCTACAGTCCACCAAATTTGTAATAAAGAGATGTAGAATTCTATCATTGTTATATCTCAATTTATTGAACTATACAGATCTTAATGTGGAAATAAATCATACCATCATATGTCTGTTGATCGAGTGAACAGGAGTGACGTCAGGGATCGTCAAGAATTCTTAAAATAAACATTTTTACATTGTTTACTACTGCTAAATGTTTACGAACTAATCTAATAATAAACGTGTTCATTCAAAAAAAATCTGTTATATTAGCCTTAGATAAAGTTCGTTTTGTGTATGGTTGTATTATAAACAATACACTAAAATATTGTATTTAAAAATAATTTCAAAATGCCAGTGTGTAACATGTAATATCTTCTTGAGAAACGTAACAAGCAGCAAGGCGTTATGGTGGGTATGCGGTCCCACTGCGGAATACAAGCTGAGGGCGGGTATTCCGTTGGAGTTGGTCACCGCTGCCGTCGCACACCGATCTCCGATTACGCTCTTTGGCCTAATACCCTCTTCTGTGGAGACTATTCTGTGGTCTGATACGTGTGGTCGTTGTTAAATCCGTCCTCTTCCTCCCCCTTGATAAGATTCGATAAATATGGATAAAATTACTAACTAATAAACAAAATCTATAATTCTATATGTAAATATTATAGTAATATTTTTTTTCAAATTTCAAAGCTAACGTGATGTTTGCCATCGATCTCCTTTTCTCTCAAATGAGATTTGATCAAATCGGTGCGACTTCCGTATATTTAGGCCTCAAATAATTAAAAGGATTTAGAGAAGTCTATCGCTGCTTAGCGGTGATCGTTCGAAATACCGCCACCATATGCAACCCCCACCGAGAATAGAGACCCGAGCGGCCGTCAGCGCGGACGTAACAAGGGCGCGGCGCGGCTGTCAGCCGTCAGCGGGCCATTGTGCGAGGTGGCGATGAACGCGCCCCCGCCACGAGATAAGCCCGCGACGGCCCCGCTGAATTTAAAAGCAGCGCCGTGGCCGCTGCGCCCGCGCCGGTGGCACGCCTGCCAATTAGCAGCTCCCTTGTGCTCTTTGGCCGAACACGCGAATCGTTTTAAGAAATTTTCGGTTAATCACTCCACTTTTCGATAAATTGTAAGTCGTATGCACGACTTAACACTTTTAATCCTCAATAGATAGTTTTCAACAAAGATTATTACAGATTTAAAATGTACATTAAAATAGAAGCGCATAATGTACTCTGACTGACTGAGTGAAAATTTAAGTTCTAATTTTTGACAAAACCATGTTTACAAAATAACGGTGTGTATGTCAAACCATCAATAAAATTTTTCTGAATACACCAGGAGTTTCTAATTAACTGGTTTCTTTATTACATAGAATCCTGTCAATGGATGAATTGAGACATAAGTTTTTAACTTGACACAAATTAATCACTCGCTACATATCACTAAGGGTACAACTACTGCAAGTACAAAGCACGAAACTCTGCCGCCGTGAAGATAGTCATGAAAGCGTCGCAATGGTGTAAAATAGGCACGCGGGGGAGAAGAAGGAAGGGCAAGGGAGCGTTGAACCTTCGCTTCGCATTCCATCATACGCAGGCAATTCAGAGCGGCAGAGTTTCGTGTGTTGTACTTACTGTACGACAAACAGTCAGTCCCCCGATCTGCATGCGTCTAGCGCTGAATCTGAAATAAGAATATTATGAGAAGATAAGCTTCGACGACAGGGCGATGGATATCTAACGTAGCAATTATTATAACGCCGAATTTGATTTCTGTCGTGCGGCCAACCAGCTTGAAAACCCATTCACCGGCTACGGATAGATATTCAGAATGTTTTTCAATGTTAATATCATTGAGGTTAAATTGTTTTGATATAGTTTTACGTACTAACACAAATATTAAGAGCGATTTCGATGTTAAAAGTGGAGGTAACTATGTCGTGAAAAGCCATGCCATGGTCCCAACACATGATAACGCTTAACTTGTATTTTATGGCTGTCACTATGTGTTTTAACTTTACGTAAATCAGAAATATTTCCACCGTTTTGACTTCATTCATATTATTGACAAGGAAAATGGTCATATATTTAATATTACTGTTATTTTCATTTTAGGTAACTAGCCCACACTCATTTTAAAAGACTGACTTAAATGACTATTTCAAATATCTTGTTTTCGGTATGACTTCATTCAGTAATTTGTGGTTAGAAATAAATCATTACCAAGCGTTTTTCATTTTATATTTGGATTTAATGACAACATATAGGAAATAACTAAACATAAAATGCTAGTTCGTTATATTAATTTGGCAATGGCATGACTGCATGTTGCATGTTTTGTATGTTTGTATATTTTGTGTGTTGTATGTTTTTTGAATCGAGGCAAGAAAATGTAGAGTGCTTGGCCTATAGATAGAGGGTTAGCTTGCAATATTATGTCGTTGAGAAAGGAGCACGAAAATAGTATGACACTCACAAAATACAGACATGAAGCTTCCGTTGTTTCCTTTCGTCCAGAGAGTGATAGGTCCGATGACCCACTCCCCCCTTCATCACCCTTTCTCCTCCCTCAACTCATTCACCCTACATCAGACATTTTATTCCTACCCAAAAAGCCGGCAACACACTGGTCCAGAAGCAGCAGTGACCACCTACTCTCTGGTGACTTTCATGCTCGTTTGTCCATCGTAGAAAAAAATAAAAATAAATCATCAATGTCGCAGTAAAGTAATAGCTGTTAGAAATAGAAAAGCAATACATACAAATCTGGAAAGTCGCAATTAGTTTTGAATCAGCTTCGCTTGTATTGTCACTCAATATGTAAAAAGTATGAAATAAGCAATTTTCTACATTTTGTAGAGCAGTGCGCTGCTGTAAAATATATTATTTAGATTTGAGGTACTCGTTCGAACAATAAAACTTATCGTTTTCCAAAAAGGGCAGGGTCATGAAATAAGCACATATTATTATAAATGATTCGACCACAACTGGCCGGCAACTCCTGAATATGGCCGCGCGAAGGGGGCAGCCCGCGCCATCGCGCGAATCGGTGTAAGTCGCGTTTCGAACTGTATAATAGCGTCGTCACTGTGTCTTACAGTCTGCCTGTCAGTTTGTATGTTTTTTATCTGTAAACTCTCTGTCTGTCTCTATCTTAGAAGTGTATCGCACAATCCAGTTAAAAGTATACAATGTAGACAAATCGTGTGGAAACACAAATTTTATTGCATTAAATAAGAGGTGACAAATCGAACTTCAATAAAACAAAAATGATTCAATGGAATGGCAAAGACAACTAATATGAAAAAAACCCTTTGATAAATATGAAGAATATAAAGAGAGAAATTAATTAATACAGAGTAATGAATATCGATAAGACGCAACGTTATCTAGTTTTCCCAATGGGTGCACACGGAAGCATACCTCCCCGAGAGTGCGGCGGCGCACAATGGGCGGCGAGATGAAAGCGCCGCTCCTTAATATTCGTGACGTAATCAGCTCTAATGGTCGGCGCGCGCGCGACAACACGCGATCTGCGCACGATTTATATATTAAGGGAGAGGTGGGCGCTCGCCGAAGCTTGCCCGAACCATAGCTGTCTGTATTGACGCTGCGTCTTCAATATTATCATCCGTCTACTGTACTACAATGGAATAATAAAAATATCAAGGTACCCGACTGGGTAAAAATAAACTAAAAGATGGAAATTATTTAAATATTATGTAAAACATCATCCAATTAAATATGACAAATATTGCGGTTTATAAGTTTAGTAGTTATGAAGGTACACACGAACAGACATACATACAGGTCAAATAGATAACTTTTTTTTGGCTTTCTTCTATTCGCCACAGTTCAATAAAATGCTAATTTGTGTAAAATTATAAAATAATAAACAAGCGAACAAATATACTTCTATAATAACCTAGTGTTAACTGTATTGCTAGCGATCTAAGTAATAAATCTATACATATAATAACAGAACCCAATGTGTACGTATATTGAATATGAAAAATAAATTCAGTCTGTCTTCTTATTCACTTATATAATTATAAGTGAATAAGAAGACAGACTGAATTCCATGTAGGAAAAGCAGCAGACAGAAAGCTAGTATGTGATACGATAATAGTAAATAATAAAATTATAATAAAACACGTTAGACAGATATATTTGTCTTTAACACTTTGTTTTTGTCTTTATCACTAGTTTTGCCACGTTAGACCTAAATGTGTAGACTATGTGTTAAAGGCAATGGGATGGCTAACGGTAGAATTGAAAACGTTCACATGGCAATTCAGATTTGCCAGAATAGATCAAGAGAAGTAGATTTTCTTATACAGCAGGTAACAAATACTACAAAAGTGAATGCATTTGTTATCCAATGTATGACCTGATATAGACGAAAAAATTATGATTAATTTTTTGAATAAAGTTAAATCCTCTTAGCAAGAAATATACGAGAAATTATGAGTACCAGATTTATTTATACGTTCATGAATGCTTTACAAAAAATATTGAACTGAATTTTAGTGAAGGTAAGCCTGAAATTTTGGTAATGGAAACCGCAACAAAAAACGGGCAGTCCAGTCGCAGCAAGGCTTTTTCATGATCAATGTTGGGGACAATCCCTTTTCAATCAATACCCTTTTGGAATGAAGTTTCTCATCGCACATTTGGCGGATGACAGCTACACGGGCCAAAAGTGTCCGACCGACCCTTGCGAGACAAAACCACGTAAAAGAGACAGAGGGTAAACATGTACGTAGTTCCGAGCGCCTAGGAGCGGCTGATTCTCTAGCCTTTACTATCCTATATTATCTCATAGTTACTATCTTATAACGTATATATATATACATATATATAATATAGTGAAAAGAACTTCGTTCCTACCGATGTTTCGAGACACCTTTCGTTAATTTTGGGACATTGCCATACGTCGACCAATTAAAGAGAGTACCGCAATTTATTTTTTTGCTATATTCGTATGAACTCTTCTGCCGTTTTTCATCAATCAAGAAATTTTTAATAAATTTATTTAAGAATATTATTTTATTAAAAAAAGTGACACTCGAGGACTGCCGCAGTAAAGCTATTGCATAGCATTTTTATCAACTTATGCAATTATAATTATTTATTTATTTATGCAATATTTTTTCTTTGATACAATTCAAGTTTTTCATCACTTTCTTCATTAATAAATGCACTTTGTTTATTCATATTTAAAACACTTTATACACAAATTTTACGCGTATAGCTATTCACCACCAACTGCTATTCACTGTTGTACATAGGTACACCTATGTATACATATATACCTACATGTATACTTATGGGCACATGCGGTGAGTGTGGCATTATAAAGATATGATAGATACCTATACACCTATATACTTTTTCACAAACAGCTGCTTACGTATTCGTCTGATTTCGGAGCAGCTCGTCTCGATCTGTGCGAGCTTCGTACAGTCGTACCTTATACATACATGTTAAGCGAACGCTCGGCCGAGCTACATGGTAAGCGGAGTGGGGGGTGTTAGGTTTTATTTACGTTACAGAATTTCTTGATTCGGTCGCCGCGCTCAAATCCCGCAATAAAAGCTATGCAATAGCTTAAAAAAATTACATATTATGAACTATTTAAAGAAATATGCTTATAAATACTTATGTGTGGTATTTGAATATTATTCTATACGTTTATGCATGTACATTTCTAAAGCTATTTATTATTAATTGATGTCAGTAAAATATCATGTAAAATAAATAAACAAATGTATTTTATATAATTTAAAAATAATAATAATTCAAAAGAATAACAATTAAATATGGGACAACAATTGACGCAGTGTTTTCAAACTTCGTCAAGCAAATATTTCGTCAAACTAACGTTATTAAGGCACATGAAAATAATAAAATTTAACGTCACATTTTCCATTTTATGGGTATTAAAAAGGGCACATCAACTTTATTAGAATATCATTAAACACACGGAGCGATAAAGAGATCTGTTTGTTTTAGGACACTCTATTGCGTTATAAAATTTTATCGCAGGTTCAACGCCCTTATACAAATCAAAGGGGCGGCCTCGTTCCGCCGCAGTGAGGGCACGCATCTAATACGATTAAACGGGTCGAACGGCGGTGCAATTACCGGAGTACTGAAAAATCGCGAGTTTATCCATTAGGGGTGTCGGGGGATCCCCCTAGCGGAGATACGGCCGGGCCACAATGGGCTCAGGTCTCGCGGCGAGAAAGGCAATTTCGTTAAAACGCCCCCGACGACGGCGAAACGGGAACGCGCTGCGCCCATCGGGGCGGCGTCCGCGTCGCCGTGATATCGGCGCTGGGAAAATTTTCGTATTAATTTCATTTGTATTCCATTTCAAAATGACGCAGTCGCAGAATTCGGCTAAATCTTGCATTGGCATCAAAAGTTAAAGCTTTTGTTTTCTACTTACGTGGAAGTGGACCAATGTACTTTTTTTTTCAGTCAAATTACAGTACAAAGTACGAAACGTCACATACTCATGTGATATATGGGGACCGCGTATCTAGACTATCGTGCCAACAAGTCATTACATTTACATATTTCGGGCAAAGTTATTAGATTGTAACACGTGCTTATTTGTTCATTTATTTGATGTTTCTTAATATTCTTATCGACAAAGTTTTCTTACATCACGAGACAAACAAATACAACGGATCGGAAGCATAAAGTCAACTAGCCAGAAAAAGTAATGCTTTTCTTTTTATTTTTCGCCGAGTATCTGTGGTGCTTCATGCATGGAAAAATGATAGAAGTTTAGCGTGGTCAGAGGTGCAGATAGTCTGATGTACAACCACGGCGCTTGTGTTTGCTTACGCGGATATTTAAATGTTGCCTTTCGACTATATTTTATGTATACACCCGGACATAAACACTTTTCACAGTTTGAATAGTTTTTTGCAAATTCGAATGATTACTTACAGTCGAAGACCGTATTTACCTATTTTGTGAGTTTTTATTATTAACTTTTCTATTAAATATTGCAATATTTTTCCTTTTTCTAAATAAATAAATTTATCACCAGAGAATTTCGGCGCTGCCTCTATATTTCATGCACACTGTGCTAAGGTCTTGGCAGTTCGGTCGACTAAAAATTCCGGTGCAAACAAATCGTCGTGCACACCAACATCGGATCATGCTGGTTATAAAACTTCTATTAGTATTTTGATACAAATTATTACATTATTTATCGTTATAGACATTGATCATTATCGAGTTAAATGCTTAGTCTTGCCCATGATCGAAATTTGCATTGTGATAAAAGAATAAACCAAAAGCTACCAAGCACGTTCGCTTTGCCGGTCGCTCTCCCTACAAACGCAGCAGTGTGATACGAACGGCTTGTGTCACGACCGAATTCCTTCACAAAAATCCTAGCGCAGCTACTAAAATATTACATTACAATAACTGTATGAAAAAAATCGGGAGACTAGACTATGACTTGACGATAGAATAAGGAAATAATGAAATTTCCGAAGAACACCACACAAGCAACAAGGCGATCGACGTAAGGCCGCCACAGCCGGCCAGGACGGTAGCTCGACCGTACTGGTTTCGCGATCGTGGCGACGAGCGACGGTACGCGACACCGTCGAAGCAAGATCGGAGCCGAGCTAACCAGGGGGACGGAGCGCGACTTCAACCTCCGGCGAGTCATCAGGTAAATGCGAGGGGGCAGCGGCGAAGGGGCAACCTAACCTAACGTCCCCAAACTGTTAGATGTTTGTCTATGGCATGTGGTGAGGCGTTGTCATAATGAAGAAGAATCCTCTACAAGGTTTGTTTTTAACGATTTTTTTTTTCAAAACAAGAGGAAACAACTGTTAGTCCCAGTCTCCAATGACTGTTTTTTTATCAGCAAAAACAAGTTTTGCATACTGACCTGTCATCCTGAAAAAAGAAGCCACCATCCTTTTTCCAACGCTTCGATCTCATTTTACTTTAGTAGGCGAGTCCACGAAAGCAAACACCCACTGTGAAGACTATCTTCTGGTTTTAGCATCGGAACAGTAAAACCGACTTTCGTCAATTGTAACAGCCACTATCGTCAAATCCTTGCGTCATTTCACAGCATCAATGAATACGACGGAGTTTCTGAGCTCCGATCAAAATATGAGGTATCTACCGAACACGAAGCTTCTTGACGGGTAAATGTTCATGAAAAGTTGGGTGCACTTGACTCATACCGATACCTAAGATGGTCCGAATCTGCTGGTAAATCCTTCTTTTGCAAGTCTCTATCATGAGCTGCACAGCACTTATATTGCTGTCGGTCATTGCCGTAGAAGGACGCGCAGATGTCAGTCGGACTAGTACGACCACGGTCGAACTCGTTAATTCAGTTGTAAACAGCGGCAAGGGATGGAACTCCATCATGAAAGACCAAGCGAAGTTTGTTATAACTTTCTTGTTGGGTTTAATTGTAATGGAATTCGTAGACAATCACTGAACAAAAATTTTCTTTCGTAAAATTCATATTGATGTTAGACAAACAATTTTATATTTGCCGTTTATTTGTAAAAACAATTGAAAAATGAATGCAATATACATAATAAGGTTGACAAAGCGTTCCATTTTAAAAACTTAAATATATATTTTTTTATTTCACAGTTTTTAAGCGGGTAGGTCTAAAAATTTAAAATTTGACGTACATATGACAGATGCACGGATTCTAATTTAGAATCAAAATTGTAAACAAATAAAATAGTTCGATAGCGACACAATAATAATTACTTTATAAATTAATACACTAATATAATTATTAAGTACTTACTTGTTTTTAAGCAATAATGCTATGGGGATATTTATAGCGTAGAATTGTGACTGTGAATTAAGTGTTACTTGCACAAATAAACGCACGATAAAAATGATAATTATACATAGGTTTATCGTTTCATATTTTCACTATAAATATTTTAATATGACATTAACGATAATAATAAAACAGGAGCTTTTAGCTTAAGTCAAATTAAATCACTTGTCTCACACCCTAGAAGGCAGGTTAAGCTGTCGGTATCGGACTTTGCGATCGCATTGGTGACGACGGTCTTTAGTAGCCCTCAGCCCGTTTTGGCCAGCGTTGAATACGTAAGGTTCAAGCTTTCAAATCTAACATTAAAAAATTATGGGAGAGTATATCTCAATAGTGGGTGAATAAAGCTTGAATCGAGAATTTCGTCTATGAACATAAAAATAGGCGGACGTAGCGTAGTTGAACATGGCGGGAGCATTTCGTGGCGGCAAACTACGTATGTTTGAACGGACAGAGGACGACCACGTATAGAAATATTTAATCTGCCCCACTTTAAGAAGTAAATAATATAATACTACTATTACGATGATTTTTTTTTACAGCAATTAGAGCTTCGTGGAATTGAATTTATGAAAAGGAATCCATTTTTTCGATTAAATTTCTCAACTTTGATTTTCTTACGAATCCTTGACTCGCTTCTTTTATACAATTTCACTTCAAAAATAATTAAATACGGGTGCTATTGAAACGTTTGTACAAAATTTAATAAGGCAAATTCGAAAAATTTTAATAGTTATAGAAAACTAATTAAACTTTGGTTTTTCGCTGCGGCTCATATGAAAACCTAGTAATCATGTTAAACAAAAAATATACTGTAATATATTTGAAATAGTAACAGACAGTGAGTAAATCCAGACAAAAGTTCAATAAACACATACATTGAGCTCTCGTTTCAGTAGCAGACGTATATTAGGCAGAAGTTTCAATATGACCTCAATAAAGCGATAAATACATTTTACGAGCTTTTTACTGCCTATTACTTCACCTGCTAGCGTGTTTAGTCCGAGTTTTGCAAACTAATTATAGACCACTTTTTATTTGTTGCTGTGCTGAAATTTTATATTCAATAATTACGTAATAATATGACAACTTTAGTCTGATGCTGCAAGAGGGTCGTCTACTCTCGCGCGACCTCGCAAATGGCAAATTATATCAATTTGAAACTTTGCATACATATGCACTTTTGAAAGTCCATTTATAATTTTAACTATTAATTGCTGTAATTCTTCATCAGGTGCATCGTAGTGCTAAAAAATATTAAAATGGAAGTTACAAAATACAATTAAAATAATGAATTGTATTAAGGAAATAAAAAATTAATCATGTTTTAGTATTCATAACAACATCATTTACTTTGAATACAAATTTGAATTAAAAGGCCTTTCGCAACATCAGAATAGAAAATAACGTCTCCGAACTATTTTTCGTAATAAGCTTTTGGAGACCATCGCCAAAAATTAAATCGGTTTCGTATATTTTAACTATCACTATCAAAACATCAGATATATCATTCTCTTTGGTTATTATGATTTTCCATTCTAAGAGGCGGCCAGTGCACAGACAACAAACTTAATTTACGTAAAATGAGATACCGACACAATTATTCGCCGGAAGCCACAGGAAGAAATAGGTAGGAAAAGTATTAGATTTTCGTGCACAAATCGTGTCAGTGGAGGTTGCAGAGCTGAAATTACCGGTTGGTAATTGTTTGCTCTCACCACGAGGCCGAGGCAGCCTGCGGCCGCGCCGCTCCCGCGCGCGAGCGCCGCCACGTACACTGCTGTTTTTGTTTACACGTCAAACACGTCGTTCGGATAACAACAATAAAAGTCAGTATTTGAGTAAACCAACATCATAAATCACTTGATCAACTTCATAGCGAAAGAACACTAAGCTTTTATCTTCTTTTTTGGTGTTGTATGTATGTCTGTCTGTTTTTATTCGTATAATTTCAATCAATAGTTATCATAATAGGATCGAATTTAGTAAGCATCACATATATATAGAAATCTTATGACAGTGTAATAATCTGAACAGCAATACTTACTTATAAGGACTTATTTTTATTAATGAAGCGTAATCTAATCACCATGCTGGGCAAGCAGATCGACAATCCCGGTATAGGACTTGGTATAGCCCCGACGTCGTTGCCTATCAGTGCATCACCGTCATCTATACGTGATTTAACAACTACTATTCCATCACCCGTGGGGGCTGTTCGATTTTGTCATTATTAAGTAACTTCTTTGTCGACAAATTTGTCATGTAATACGTTCACGGCGACTACTTACGTTCGCGCGTCCGAGTGTGAACGAATTTAACCATTCCGGCGCCCGGCGAACCGAAGTCTATAATTTCCGTGACTGCCTGTAATCGAGATGAAAGCCGTCGAATCGTCTGCTAACCGAGAACAGAGCCTTATTCCACCTCCACATGCACACGGTTTGTGTTTCTTACTTTCTTCATTTATTTTTATGAGCGGTTTCTTAATGACGTTATAACTAAAAATAAAATGAAATTTCATTTACATTTCTTTTTTAACATGCTTACTAAATTGATTTTTGACTGCGTATTTGTATATATACAAGTAAATAATGTACCCATTCAAAGGTATGTTCGAAAAGGATTATGAACCACTTTTATATACGCCGTATTAGTTTGAACTTTATAAGGGCGGCTAAGTTCAGTGACAGTTCAAATCTATTATATTGAACTTTGGAGACCTAAATAACCTATTATCGAAGCCTCTGTCCATCCAGTGTTTATGAATTGCGTAAAAAATGTTTCAATTATCAGTATCGTTATGATTTACAGACAAGACAAACTTCAGAATTGGGAAGTCAGAAATCCACAGCAAATCGGTAGACATAGAGATGCTACTCTATATAATAGCAATTATGACGATCTTGAACAATAAAATTATGTAAGTCTATATAATCTGATTCTAAATCACATATGTTCTGCAAACGAGTTCAGAGCATAACAGTGTGTTCAAAGCCCATTTTTTTTAACTAGTGTCCTATCTTTTAGTAACCTCTAGTGCTCTGACAAATCTTAAGAATGTTTAGTATATATTTTTTTGGTTTTCTGTATTAAAATGAAAATTACTCTGATCAGAGAGTCGCTTGCGCGTTGTGACTTTAATAAATAAAGTAAATTTCTTAAGATTATATGTTAATTATATAAAATTATTAAAAATGGAGTATTAAACCTGAAAAGAAGATTAGTTCTATTATTATGATTTTTTAAGACTCCTAAAAACCTGTGGTTGGAAAGCTCGAGCGGATGGGAAACAAAATCAATGATTATTTAAACTGTTGATCCGCTAAATATACACCTGAGCGATAAAGTCACTTAAAATTCTTAATCTATATTTAAATATCTATCCTACGACACCCTACAAATTGAGCGCGCAGAAAAACTTCTCTCTCAATTTTATGTATAATAGTTAACGGTTATTTTTTTTATCTTCAATATATAATTTAATGGGGCTTTATACAAAATGCCTGTCTATACAATTTCGTTTGTGTCTATGGACAAATAACATATTTATAAAACTGTATCATACGCACGAACACATGGACAAAACGAAAATTATACAAGCATTCCTTTTTTGTTTTTAATTTCCGACTCCAATGAGATTTTCTTTTAGTATGCTCTAAATTAAAAAATAAACTGTCACTTTTACGAGCTTATAACGCCATATTGATCCTAATTACTAGTATTCAACGCGTTAGCTGTAGCTATGCATATAGAGCAATTATCGTGAGTCGCATCGCCGCGCGGTGCTGTGCAGAGCGCCCACTGCAGGGGCTGCGGTGATTTGCACCTTACTCGATTCTCCTTTTAACTATGCACTTTGAATAATTCTACTTAAGTATCGGACAGAATAACAGACGACGCTATAGACTTTAGTGATGCGAAATCGCTCGTCGCCAGCTGTCGAGTAATGGCGCGTTTATTGTGTGCAACACTAGCGGTATAAGTTTTTATCAATAGATTCGAATTATCGCAGTCATTTCGTCTCTCGAGCCTATCGATTTCATTTAAAACTTGTTACGACTGTCCGAAATCAACGGTCAAGATGAAAGACTAGGTTAGAACTGTTTTTTGTCGATAATGTCGATTGAATAATCCTATTAAAATTGCTTATTTCAGCCATTATATGCATAAATTATCAGATTTGTTTTCATTCCCCTTTTAAACCATCTGATAATTTCATTTCAAAATTATCAGATGGTTTAAGGGGGGTACTTTACTATCTAATTCTATGAAATAGATAGTTTTACGCGAGGCTTCATACTTCTTTTCGTAAAGCGTAGACAGCATAATTAGATATTTCCCATTTTTGTAACTTATTTGAAAGCCATGCGTCTAATTAATTTGTTTTCCAATGTATTTTTTTATCGATAGTTGAAAATGTCTACGTATTTCCCTTATTAAAATTAGAGATTAATTGAATAACTTCGAATACGCTTGAATCTTTTAGTGTATTTTTAGTCTTGAAGCACCGAGCATCCATCATCTTATCCCACATCCGAAGGCAGCTTCTGTTGAACTTTAAAAGCATATTAATCATAATTTATGGTTTCGTTGTAAACATAATCGTTTTATTTATACAGTAAGTAAATAAACAGCACTGCGCTAATTTTTTCTAAAGTATCATAAAGTATCATCCCCTAATTACAACAAATGAAATAAAAATGACAATAAACGTAACTAGAAAAATAAAAAACCTTTGTTAATTACTAATGGACCTATGTGTGTAATTAATTGACAAACCCCTAGAGCGATGTTGGTGCTCTGCCCACTGCTCACTCCCTACCGTTCCTGATCAGTCACGCGTATTCAGTGTCAACGCAACGCGATGTCGGACAGCTCGTGCATTTTATTTATGAAAAATCTAGCAACGTAACGTGAATGATGAGTTTATAACGTGTCAGTGAGTATGTGGATCCTCTAGTAGTGTATGCTCAGTGTGAATACGATGTTGTTTTTTTTTATCTTTATTTCGTAGGTAATAAAATAAACCTTGAAATACGCCATTAATGAATTATTATTAACATCACTACTCATTCCAAATGCTAATTCGCTTTGAGAGCAATGGCCAAAAAACTCAAGTGTTGCCCTTTTTTAATTATCAATACAAAGTATTGAGTAATTAATAATTTACTCGGTATTAAGAAAGAATATGAAGCAACCTAATAGTCGAGCAGTTCAATCCTATGGGTTTTTTCTCATTAACATATTCACACACGGTATAACAGCTCTCGTCATATAACTTTCTTTTAACGAAAAGTTTGAGTTCACATAATGACAAATTTTCAATTTCAGCTAGGATGTTATTATAAAGCGCACACATTGCCTGTTAAATGATTTACTAATTTCACTTAAACGGGTTTTATGAGCAACAAAATCATTTTTATGTCTAGTGTTAATGTTGTGACATATCATACTAAATTACATTTTCGTTGGGATTTAACGTTTAAAATCATTGGCACACGTACGACTTAATTACGGATTGTTGCCAAATAGTGCGCGCAATCAGCTGACATTGATGTCATAGAGTGCTTGATTCATTTTTCGTAATAATTTTTTATATTGTATTATATAAACCAGGCTATCTTTTCAATAATTAATAATATAGAAACTAAATAAGAATATTATGTTTTAATACATAGACAAGTGACGCGGAGCTGTTTATTTACATATTGTATCGCAATTCAAAACCATATTTTTACTTTTATTGAAAAAAAAAATAAGCATTATTGAAATACAATTTAACATAGTTATTTGTAATAGAAAAATAATTGACTGCATCGTTCAGCCCCTAAAAGTAAATTAAGTTATTATTTACACGTATTTTTATTCACCAGATAACGTTGATAACAAAAGATATTATTACCAATAATGTACATTTTCGCAACATAAATTGGCAACACCTTCTATCATCGAAAGCTAAATGTCGAAAATTACAATTTGCACTTCCTTCAAATTTTTAGTTCATGTTCGAAATTTCATAAAAACAAATATGTACATTATCTTTAGGCAGTAAGATTAGCTGAATAGATAGCACCTTCATGTAATATATATCACTGTATTTAGTAGAAATGCAATTTAATTTAACATTAAAAATTCTAGCAACACAAAAATCCATGATTTCGAGTTTGCATTGCGAGAGCTCTCTTTCCGAAGCTTTGTAATTCATTATTTCTAAAATAATTAATCATTAAGTTTTTCTTCCTCTCGCACGAATCGAATGTCTTTCCCATATCGGCGTACAAAGTACAAAGGTTGCGGTGCGGGTCCAAGTCGCGCTTGTCCGTTTATTTGATAACAAAAAGCAGTAGCCTCCCTAAGCGGGTCGGCGCGCGCGCAATTAGCGGCGCGCGCAACGCGTGTGGTCCGCACGCGCGTTTCGCGGAACAGATGACCGATAGCGCGTCACACGAAACTCATGTAAATGAATACCAAAGCGCTCCCTCAGTTGTATGACTAACCGAGAATTAATAAATAATACGTTCCGTTTGTCTCAATAATTGCAATCGATAGAGTCTGAAAACTGTAGGCACGGCTAATCCCGAAAATCGTTTTCCAAAATGTTGACTCATGAAGTTTGCAATGCAACTACCTATCGTCTTTTTACATTTAATGATAATAAAACCCTAAACACAGCGAACATTTTCCAACCTTCAATTTCAAGAAGAAACAGGTTCCAGATTGTAAAGAATGCGCCAACCAGGATTTTCAGCAATATAACTGTGTCATTTATTTAATGTAGACAACTATGACGGATCTAGAATTTATTAATTTTAATATTGAAGTTAAAATATTATAGAATTAAAGCTGGGCACTACCTTTCATTTTCCGGCAAAATAACAATAAACATATTGATATATGATTGCTAGATAGATATAATAATTTTATATTTGACATATGATCATGTGAAAAGTTCCTGAAACTTAGTAGTAAGAAATGTAGAAAATAGCTACCGTTGTGAAAATTCACACAACAATTCATATCATTTGCAGTGCAATAAAATAGTTAGTGACTTAGATATTTATACTAGTAATTCATCAATTATTTGTTGCATGTGACCATGTTTTTCGTTTTAAATCTTCAAAGTACTTTAATAGTTATTAAAAATTGACAGTTCCAAATTTTCAGGACGACCTATATAGGGTTAAGGATGAGGTACGACGCAGGAGAGATTAATTTATACTTTTTAGCTCAGTTTAAATGAATTATTTTTATAATCTCTTTAATAGCATTTTCAAAGAACAAACGAGCAGATGAGCCATCACAGAGTAGATGATTACCGCCACCCATGACCACACGCAAAACCAGAGAAGCATTGCCGGACTCTTGGGATGGAAAAGAATATCTATCAGGCTGGCAGAGGGGTGAAGCGGAGGCGACATCGGATCTCTCATTCACTGAACGAACGTCTGTATTCTATGAGAATGTGGTATTTCACCCGTCGAATCAGCTCATTTTACAAGCTTTTATATAGTTGCACTTGTCCCGGCGTTTGTTTTTGATCAAATTTTGCAAGATGCATCTAAGCCACTTCTCGGTTTCCCATTAAGCTGAAATTTTGCTTGTGTACGTAAATTAGATGACAATGCAATAAACTAGTTCCATTGAGACGATTAAAGGTAAACAGCACGAACACGCAATTTCGAATATACATTTAATGTGATAGCCTAGATTGTCCTAAGCACAATCTCGATTCGGCCGTTATACCCAGTGTTGACTCCCACGGATGTATACGTAGCCACGGGTAAAAGTTTACTTTATAATTCAGAATTTATACGTAGCTATAAGAATTTAGTAATTATTATCAATATGTAACACTGATAATACATACAAAACTAGCTATATTACTGTCGTAAATATTAAAAGATAAAAAATGAATAATGGTAAAAAAAATTCAAAAAAGGTTTTGTATTAATAAAATAGAAGTAAAAAGTTAAAAATAAACTTATCTCTACTAGAAACAAGCCATTTTCCACATTTTAACCGTTGATCAACATTAAAGTCTAGTCTTGTTTGTCAAATGATCATATTACCAGAATAAAATGTGTTACATTCGTCAGCAGAAGAGAAAAATAGAGACTATAACACGGTTTTATTCTAGTAATATAATGGTTTGACAAAAAAGAGAAACTTTAATGTCCAACAACGATTTAAATGTAGAAAATGGCTTGTTTGTAATAGAGACAAGTTTAATTTTAACTTTTCCTCCTTTTTTAATAATATAAACGCTTGTTTTTAAAATCTTTTCATTATTATTTTTTATTGTGGAGCCAAACTAGCGACAGTATGGTTCTACTACAGTAAAAGCTATTTAAGTTTCTTTTTGGAAATAAGCTTAGGGGCGGCCCCCCTCTTTTAATGGTAAATTTGATACCTATATTGGCGAGACTGAGACGAAATTCACATAGTGTAAATCTATGAACGTAATTAGCCTTCAATTATGCAGTGTATGTAATACGTAAATAATTTGAATCATTAAAAAATATTTCAAAATTTATAAAAATCATCTTTATAATGTATGAAATGTAAATTGGGGTTCAATATCATCATTAACAAGACACTGCAGAGTTTTTACAAGAGCGCTAAATGTAAATGAAATATTTTTGTGTCAACATTGATTTAACATCAAAATATTTAATCCCATTTACGGCTTATTAAGTACAATTTTCAGTACATCAATACGCGCCGACCATTCCTTGTAAATATCTATTGAAGAACTTAGTCGCGTTGTAATTCCGGATCGCGCCGCTCTGATTACTTCACAGCGGGGGCGGCGCTGCCGTCGTTACGCTCAAAACGAGGAGACGATTTATACCATAATGAACTATGCGATGTGTCATCAATATCTGTCCACCTTGGTTAATTTGTATATGTATAGAGCATATAAATAAACGTCATCATATTTTACGTTGAGCGATATCTTTTTCGATCACGATCCCGATTGTGAAGGTGCTCGGAGTCCAGATCCTAGTCGCGGTCTCGATTTCAATTTCAGTTTTGCTCTTGAGACCAATAATTAACTATATAGATTATGCATACGTGGGTCAATCTGAAGTCTTTAGAAAATCTAAAGCCGAGCAAAGTAGCAAATTATTGAAGTGAAGCTTTTTTAACCACGGTAGTGAATTGTTTCGATAGGAACGAAAAAGCGTGACGTCGCAGAGCCACTTTATGCGCATGCGCCTAGCGTGCTATACTAGCGTGTAGCATAACGAGCCAGTAAACGGTTGGGGATTAAAGTAAACACGTGTTGATTTTCCTTAGTTTATAATATCTGTTTTGAAATAAGTGAAATGAAGGGAACAAGTACTGGAAGAATGCGAAATTTTAATCAATGACAAAAAAATATCGAAATGATTATGAGCGGTGATTTGTACACTAACTTCAACTCAGAATAAACTGAACCTTTCATACCATTTAATTAATAAATAACACTGACAGAACTCAGTCTACAACCAGATCAGGCACAGTAATCGACGCAGTATTCCCTCGTAATTTTCGAAATTATTTGTATCGTATTGCAGCTATTACAAGTCTATTATTTCTCTTTTAGATTCTATATTAATGGAACCTGAATAATTAATAAAATGAAGAAAAACTGAATTTAATGATTAGCTATTTCCATTCGTTGAATTCCGTCTGAAATCGAAATTACTTTATTCATTAAAAATATTCTGATCTCAAACCAAAAAAGTTTCACTTCTAATGCGTGGAGCACCAAGCACCCTTTTTTTAACACGCTTTTATAAGCATGGGTTGTATGTACCTATGTATCTATGTATGTAACGGAATCTTTGAGCTTCATTTTCACCAATTTCAAGAAGTCTGATTAATTTGAAACTTTGCATACTTATCAAGGAGCAATGACAATACAATAATTTGATAAATTTATCCTCTTATCCTGGTCAGGATCGCTAGGATCGAATAATTTAGTCACGAATCGTCGGCGTGAGAGCAAGTGGCTTTTACCAACCGCTTTTAATCAACCGAACTAAAAGTAAAAATTAATATAGAATAAAAAAACTAAAAAACACGCTCTTAAAGCACATTAAACTAAAAAGTGAAAAATAATCCTTAATATGAACTCAAAAAAATAATGAACGATGACGAAAAATACTAGTATTATTGTGGAAAAAGCGTGGGTTGCTCTGTATACGAAAAATGTGGCACAAAGCGCCCTACGGTTTTTTCACAATAATACTAGTATTTTTCGTCATTGTTCATTATTTTTTTGAATTCATATTAAGGATTATTTTTTACTTTTTAGTTTAATGTGCGATAAAAACGTGTTTTTTAGTTTTTTTAAAGTATATTTATTATTATTATTGTTTTCCGAAATAGTGTTCGTTGAGATCAATACATCGCTGAATTCGATAAAACCACTAATAGAAACACTTTGCCCGCCCGCATTTAGAGGTCGCTTCAACGGCCTTTTCATGTTGAGCCATTGCTTCCTTGGCGTCCGTAAACCACATTATTCGAAATTTTTCTTTTATTTTAATAAACAAATAAAAATCGGATAGTGCGACGTCGGAGTTGTTAAGCGAGTGAGCCAGTATTTCCATAGTTAACATCCTCTAATGGTTAAATGTTTGTCTGGTTGTATGTGGTGAGGCGTTGTCATGATGAAGGAGAATCCTACTGCGTTTTTTTTTGACTTTTTTTCTAAAATAAGGGGCAAACAATCATCAGTGTACCAGTCTGCAGTGACTGTTTTTTTATCTTTTAAAACAATTGCTGCATACACCTGTTATTCCGAAAAAAGGGATCTCCATCTTTTTTCCGACGTTTCGACCTCGTTTTGCTTTATTGTAGGCAACTTCTCGAAAGGAAACACCCATTGAGCAGACTGTATTTTTGTTTCGGCATTGTAACACCAAATCGCTTTTGTCACTTACAACTATGTTGAGAGCATTTGAGTCACCACCGGTAAATCTTTGAGTTTTTGAGCTTTGATCAAATTATGAGGTATCCACTAAATACAAAGTTACCTGACCGCTAAATAGTCATGAAAGTTTTGTGCACTTAACTTATACCGATGCCTAAGCTTGTCCACATCTGCTGATGAGTAGCTTTTTTGTCATTCTCTAACATGAGACGCACAGTATTGATGTAGACTTCGGTCGTCACCGTAGAAGAACGTCCCTCGCGCAGATCGTCAGTCAAATTAGTGCGACCGCGTTTGAACTCGTTATACCGGTTAGAAGTAGTGGCAGGGGATGGAGATTCATATGAAAGACCAACCGAAGCCTGTTATAACTTTCTCGTTGTCTCAAATGATAATGAAAGTCGTAGAAAATCATTGCACAAATTTAACAAATTCAGATTGACGTTAGACAAACATTTTCCTTTTGCGATTGTAAAAACAAATAACAGATAAATGCAATATAAATAATAAGAATGGCAGAATTCCATTATCAGACTTTAAATATGTTTTTTTACTTTACAGTTTCTAAGGGGCCAGTTCTAAAAATGTAAGTGTGATCTACGTACTATACTGGAAATTGGGATCATGATATGGAGGAATTTACTGTAAATCCACGCGGATAGAGTCGCAAGCAAAATATATTATCAGTATTGATTTTACGCATGAATAATGGCATTATTTTGTACATACCTATATAAACATGCAACCAAACAAGGAATTTAATTGACATTCATTTAGGTATTGAGTTCTATTGAAACAGAAACTATTTTTCTTTTAATTATCAGTGTAACAAAAAAATTTATTCATACTCAAAGTTTTTTTACATCAGTTTACAAATCACAGAATTATACATAATCACTATCATACAGGAATTATACATTTTTACAAAATAAAAAAGTAGCCCGTGTCACTCAACAGCCCATAAACTATCTCTCTGTGCAAGAAATCACTTCAAATACGGCTCCGTCGCTGCGTGAAAGAAGGACAAATCGACAAACACACTTTCGCATTCATAATATTAGTATAGAAGCGGTTGTAGATATGTGTATACGGACACGTATCCCCTAGAGTCGGGTCGTACCCTAAGAAAACAGGACGGCCGGCGATCCCACGTTAAACAAACTCGCAAAGGTTTAACGGACGGAATAAAAATATTTATGGTAGATATGGTACTTCAAATAGATGTACATGCAGGTAAGTCCGTTTCATTGGCTTTCTGGGACAGAAAATTTCTGTAATTTGTTCTGGACCAAAAAAAAGTTATGTTGTTTTTGACATTCAGAGCAGATGGTTATTACGCGTTTTAGTTTGACAAAGAGAAATTCTGTTCAAATTTTCTGAATAACTTTCTGTCAAAACCATCCCGTGGTATAATTTTGTGTTGTCATTATTTTACTTCGTAGAAGTTTATTTTATGCTGTTGTTAGTTTTTTTATGTATATTGTACTAGTGGACCTAGGAGTAGGTGGCATGTGAGGCATCCGGCGGTCGTGTTTAGTTTAGCAAATGAGGGTTCACATTCGATTTAAAATTAAACTGTGAAACTAGAATAGAATATTCGAATCCGATCTCGCCAATAACAAGTGAATAAAGAAAAAAACAGAAAGAGGGGTCGAGGGCTGATGTCCAAGTGCACAAGCTTTGATAGTGATAGAAAAGTGACTTGTTATAATTAATTTAATAAGAGAACGTATTGAACTTCGTAAAGAGATAATATGGAAGAACCAAAAAATAAACGGTTCAGAGCCTGAAACCTCTTTTATTGAATAATTGAATTCCTAGACTTCATTAAAGATCCTAAAGGTAGTCCGCCCTGAACTACGCCCTAAAATATTAATAAAAATAAATGAATTGTATTTTAAATCGATACAAAGTAAAGTATTGGTTAAGTATAAAAAATGTTATAAATTTGCCAAAATATTCACGACCGATCTATGCCGTGATTAATCTTAGGTACCGGACTAAGATTGCCGCTTTTATAACAAGTATTCTTCTTTATTTGTTGTTCTAATAGAATTAATATTCTTGATATCAGATTGTTAAGATGGATTGCATCCTCCAAGGATTGCACATATAAGCCTATACGTTTTTCATTTTGATCACATAATTTTGCATAATTGATGTGAAATGAATGTTTAAGGTCAATAACAAAATAGAAGTGTTTAAAAATATTGCCATAAAAATAAACTGTAAATAATAAACTGGTTACTTTTAACTTAATGTCTCCTTTGGCAGCTCTCAACGCTCTCTACTCCGCCTCTCGAGCTCCCCATCTATATGCAAATACGAGGCGCGTGCGCAGCGTTATATTAAACTATCCGACTCCGCCTGCATCGACGCCTGTTTTCAATAAATTTTAAAACAGATAGTTATCTTATCCTTGTAAATATAGCCTCATCTACATTCTATATGTTTTGTGTTAGTCGTATTAATATATCGTGAAGGCATCAATCCATTATTACATTAAACATTTTAAATTCTTTTAAGTTAAAAACTGCATCTATAGACTTAGTATAAAAACTATTAAAACTTTATGGTGTCAAAAATATTTTCACACATTCCTCACATCATTTTAGAGCTCGATTCGTCCAACCCCTTTTTCTTATAAAAACATTTTAACTTTAATTTAAACAATTTTTGATGTAGCAAATTGTGATTAAGATAATTTAATTTTTGAAATCTTTTCTTGTACTCTATTAAACAATAACCCTTACGCTGGTCGAACACAAACTTCTTCGTTTCTCAAAACAACGGAAAACTTTATCCAAAACGTAAATATCACATCGACGAATGACTTCACCACGATCAAATATTTATTATGGATTTGCTGTATGACAGTTCAAATTGTTTGTCTACACAAGAATTACAAAAACAGACATTTATTAAGGCATGAGATATACTCGTACCGTGATCGTCGTGTTTCCGCCGAGCGTATTAGCCACGTTATTCTTCTTAAATTTCTTCATTATAGTAGGTATTCTTTACGTTAGAAATATTATTAGAATTAGTAAAATTGAGATTCACAATTAGAAATTCATTTTCGGAAATTTTTATAATATAACTAACTAGTTAGCCGTACAAACGTTACTCTACCCTGTCCGGTAAGTAGCATGTGAATTTTTGTTTTTCTTTTTTGCACATTTTACATAAATTTTGGAAAATATTTTTATATTTTTGTTGACCATGTGAAAAAATGATATAAATATAGACCATCTTGCTTTTTTAATCATTAAATTTATTAAAACCTGGATCACAGCGCCACCTATCTGGTCTAAATGTAGTGATTTTCTTTTAGCACTAAATCAGCATATAATATGTTGTGAATATGAATTATTTTGATCGTGAAATCTATAGTTAATGATTTTACTACAGCGATCTTTATCGTTTCTAACAAATCTGGTATATGTACTAGCTTTCCGCCCTAGCTTCGTTAGCGTATAATCCTAATTCCGATCCGATAGTCAATTTCTTACGCAGTCCTGTGTTTAGATTCAGCTCTCCGTGCCACTTTCAACTATATACACTAATTTTTATAGATTATATACCCCATAGCGAAAAACATGTTTCACTATCTATAATAAGCAATATCGATAGCAAATATTATTGCCTTGCTTACCTTGCTCCATAAAACTATTCCATACAAAATTCAACCCCCTATTTACCACGCTTAAAAAGCGAATTAAAAAAAAAAAACCTTTCTTAGTGGATCTGTAACTTATACAAACTATCATCGGGCTAATTTTTTCTCAATAGAACCTATAGTTTCCGAGTTTCGGAGATCTAGTGATGAGTGGGTGAGTGACGTTTCGCTTATATATCGATACAGTCGTTTACAAGTTTGCCATTACTAGCCGAAGCATTAAAAACAATATATATACAAAAATTATCTTTAGTTATATTAATGATAATAAGAAAGGTCTTATGATTTTGTGTGTTTTGCCTAATTAACACGTAATTATAAGCAGTTTGACTACGCTTTTAACGTTTTATAGTGCACATGTGTACCGCACGATCCGGATACACACATCTCTGTTATCTCAAAGTATGAGTAACACCTTTCTCCTCGTGATACACATACTAATATACTTTCCAAAAATTGTTAATTTTATAAGCCATTTACGATATCATTGCATACATTCTAACAATGTAACAATATCGGATTTCGTGAAAGAAAAATCTACAAAAGCCTAGCGCTTTATATTTAAAAGTATTTTTAATGCATCAAAAAGCCTTATTAATGATGTTGGCATTTTTTGCGATTGTCAAAAACGCAATCAGTACGCGTTTATTTTAAAACTTAAAATATTTTTTAATTAAAACATTTCGTTATAAGATAACTAATGAAATGATACCTACGTAATAGAATTTAGTGAGTTGGTAAAAATACAACTCTTTTTTTTTACGAATTTTTATTTATACGAATGCCTTGTCAAAATGGGTGTTGCTCAAGGGCCAATAGTGGATCCTTTTTTATTTCTAATGTATACATAAGTGAGTCACTGTGTTTAGCAGAAAAAATGGCCTACATTTTTATACATTGATGATTATGATTTCTCTTGCACTTGAAATAAACGGAAGCAAAAAGTAATTTACCAAAATGATTTCTATATTCTTAAGTCTTGAATTCAAAATTTACTTTTCCCCATGTTATTTATACAAGTCCAAGTTATTTTAAGAATTGGGGATGTTATACTGACGTAGTTAATGAAACTATGATTTTAACCATTACCGCAGTTGATAATCTACATACAACAGAATCCTCTTGTTATGACAGTTGGTAAACTAAATTCTGCAATATTTACAGTTGGACGATTAAAAATATCCATACATGCGGCAAAATCGACATTGGTTTAGAGTAGCATATCTACTTTCATTACATAATATCATATGGAATTCTGCTCTAAGGAAAAGTTTCTGACATTTAAATATTATCTGTTGTACCAAAAAAAAAAAAACAATTACTGACATTTTAAGTGAACCATATTGTTATTAACCCCAAAATCAAAACAAAAGTATTATATCTTCATGCAAAAACATTAATACAACGTGAGCAACAAAATTCTTAAACTAACGACAAAATTAAATAGTGCTACATTTAAAAATATATAAAAATGTAATTTACAAAAAAAAAATTGTTGTGTCCATATTTGAATGACGGTAACGTTTAGGTATTCATGTAGAAAATTTAAGAGTGTCGGTAAAAAACAGGACTGAAAGGGTAATTTTTTTGTATTTTTGTTACATTCAAGTAATAAATAATTCATTCAAATTCATACATTTTATTTCAAAGAACCGCAGAGACAGCTATATTTTACTCATATTTTTATACATAGCTTAAAAAAAAACCCATTTCAGACTTCGAGTAATAATGGACCCATGATCCCAGATCATAGCCCCAATCAGAAGACCGCACTCCGCCGTCCGCCGCGATCGGACTGTCATCCATCACTCCCGACCCCCGCCATCTATGAATGCCTAATTACAGGGGTCAAGTTGACAACGCCGCGAAGCGGGGGTCCTGTGAACGGGAGACTCGAAGCGCGCCAGAGCTCGGGCGCCTCTAGAAGGGCGCAATCATAATTCAGGATGAGGTGACGTTTATGAAAACAAAAATATACCTAGATGTTATACATCGATAAATCCAATCATATCAAAACCAGTTAGGGAAAATATTCAATCGAAAACGAACAGTTGAATAAAATATTTTTAGTTATGTTTCGTTAAGTCTAGAGGGTCGAGTGTGAGTTTTTAAAAAGTATAGATACACTGTATTGTATAAATAATACAACAGATTGCATAAACAATACAGCTTATCTATACTTTTTAAAAAGCTCTATCTTTATATAAATGGAGATAGAATTTAATTTCAACCGATGGGTTGTACTACAGTACAACCTGGGTTGTACTACTGTACAACCCAAGTTATACTTACCCTAAAATAGTTAAAAAAGTTTGCATGTAAGCTAAACCTCTATACGTAAGAAATAAAATTAAGGGTCCTAGAAAAGTAAAATCGTGTGGCAAATAATAATTAGTGAAACTGGTAAAGCTAAGCCGCCAAATATTGAATACGCTTTTTCAATGGATGTCGCTTATGCTTTCGAAGGTTATTTTCAAAACAATAATGAAGCTACAGAGCGCCCAAATTCGTCTCTGAATCATACCGAATATTTCCTAAAACGACACGTATGGCTTACAGAAAAGGAGTTTTCGTTTTCAAAAATAAATTCTTACACAATCAGAACTGCTTTTAAATCTCTCAAAAGTAAAAAAGAAGAAAAAAAGGCTTGTAGGATTTATCTGTAAAGGGATAGATTTTGTTATTGATATCATAACGCCTTATTTAGCAACCATATTTGAGAAATGCATTAAAACGGCGCTATTGCCGAATTTAATCAAATGTAGTAAACTGACCTCCTTTTTTACTTCAGGAATAAAATGTATGCTATAAATCATAGATCAAAGACTATATTGCTTGACATTGAGCAAAGTTTTTGAGAAAATTATGCTTGATCTCAAGCTGCCGTATTTTACATTATATGATTTATTACACAAAAACCAGTTTGCATAAATAAAATAAAGATCCACGATACACGCTGGTGTGATACTTCTGAAACACGTTCATAGTGCGCGGAGAAACTCTAAAGATACTACACTGATGATCTGGGACCTGTCAAAGGCGTTTGATTGTATCGACCACGAAAATTTGTTGCATAATTTGAAATGTTACTAAGTGAATGGTGGTGCTAACATATTAATGAAATCATATTTAAGATATCAGATACAAAAGGTTGATCATACATTAAATTAAAAGTTCCGTGTCCACGAGAATCTATTACTGGATTTTGTTTTTAGTATACATCAATGACTTACCATATCTATCAGACAAATTAGCTAATAAAGTGTTATTTGCAGATGATACGTCTTTTTGCATTTAAAGTTAACGAGCAGGAAACAAAACTCCTTAATATTGTCACAAAAGGATCCTATCGGGGGTTGACAGATTGGGTTTAATGAAAGGACCCACGTACAACAGCAGGTGTATATTTAAAAATACAGAATCACAATATATCGCTATGGAACCAGTTGGTCGCTTGTCGGTAGCACACTTATCTTGTCGCTTCAATCGTAAGAATAAAACTCATGCTCCTGCGCACTGCACTTCTCTATTTGTACTTGTCATCGGGCTTCCAGAAAGCCCACGAAATACACAGACATGTCACGTTCGACACAATCAAACAAGATTTATCGGTTCTCGAAAATTTAACCTCACAAAATAAATCCATTTGAAAATAAGATGTAAATAATCAACAAAGGCGCCGACGCGGCGAAAGTAAGCGTGCGGCGCGCAAGGGACTTGTTAATTTACAGAATTATATTATCTGCTGTATCTTTTGTATAAGTGCATTAGCTAGTTTTTAGCTAACGACCGCAATCCGTAACAATATTAACTGCGTACTCCCCAAAATCTCTACCTGTTTCTTTGAAAAATATTGTCTCTAAATGCTGTATAAAATTGAATCTAAATAATGTATAAAATTGAAACTGCATAATGTTCGACAAATTGAAGCTAGAGTGATGTTTGGTTCATTTCGTCAATTAAACTGTATTTTTAGGTATCAACTTGGATCCCAATATGTAGTAGGGACCACATGTTATGAGAATAGCCGATAGAAGGAGCTCGCTCGTGTTTGCACATAGACAAATAAGACGATTATCCGACGAACAAATGGCGAAACTTATGTACTTTGGCTGCTTTAAGGCTTATAGAGTATTATTGCTGGGAAAAAACTGAAGATATAAAACAATATTTGTATTACAAAAAATTCCTGCTCGAGCCATATATAATTTGAAATACAGAGCTAGTTTACGAGAAATTTTAAGAAATGTAATATTCTAACAATATCTTGTCAGTACATTTACGAAAATGTATATTTATAAAAATGTATATTCGTAATAACACTAATGATCTATCGAAAAATGTGATTATCACTATGTAAATATCGTTAATAAATATAAAATTGCTGTTCCACGGTTTGGATTTTCGAGGGATGATAATCTTTCTTGGGTAAATATATCTGATTTTATAACAAAATACTAAAAAAAACATTAAGCTTAATTAATGAATAGTTTAAAAATGTATTAAAGCCAGATCATGAAGACGTTTTATTAATAAATTGTAAAAAAGCAATAGCCTGAAGAAGTATTTTTCTTTTTTGGCATTTTCCGAACCGTTGGATAACAGTGATAATATTGTAAATATTTACTATAACAACTTGGACATTCAAGATTCATTGTAACACCTTATTTTGAATAAAAGTAATTGATTTTGAATTAACGTTGTTTTTTAATACAGCTGTCACGAAGATTTGTGCATCCCTCTTAGCGGTCGTCTTATGCATTTTATTAATGGCTATGCAAGAGAATAGCACTTGTTTAAATCACACCGTGAGGTCTCCGGATATGCAAACTAAATTTCAATTTCTTCTTACATTAATTCATGTTTGTAATCGATCAAGTAAAAAAATAAAATAAAAAAACAACGATTTTAAATAGCGTCTGAAATGTTAGTACAGGGAGATTTCTTTTTAATACGTAATGTATTCCGTTTGCCAAACTCAGTTCAGCGATGCAGCACATGTAGGTAGAAATAGAAAAACTTTGCCTTCGTTTAAATCTATGGATGCCCCTTTGAGAGGAAACATTGTAAGAGTTTAATTAAGATTTTACTGTGTGAATCAGTTAAATAAATAATTGTGTCAATTTCAAGCTTGTGCCATTTATTAGCTAGAATGGCGTGATAGAGGGACTGATGAACGAAATCGCAGAAACAGAACGGTTCTGTTTGGACCCTCGAATATGCAACCCTAACACTTGCTACTTAAAGCCGCATGAGTTATTCTGTTGATATGCAAGAGATAAGAAAGAGACAGCGTTCTCACACACACTGGCTAATCGTTATAGTTTTCCGTAGTTATAAAAAAAAACCTTTGTCAGTGCAGAGTTTGAGGTCTTCCACGTGTATTTCACTGATATGATATATTTTGATCGTGTTGTAGGAGTTCGCACGCAAAGTATCTGTCCTCATTGGAAAGTTAGTTTTATTTGTAAATTTTTGAAATAGTGAAATGTCATTCGATCCGCGACACAAAAGCAGAGAGATAGATAAGGCGTGTCTGGGAAGAGAGACTTGGATCCTGAAGGTATTGAAAAGGAAAGAAATTCGGTGTTATTAGTATCATACCGAAGGCGTATATATTGATTGGAGATATTTGAGAAATAAACAAATGAATATAGTTCATATCGTTGACGTCCGTTTGATTAAAATTCAAGAATACCGAAAAGGCTCTGCCGCAAGTGCACACGATGACCCCTTACAGTATATATTACACGCAAAGTTCTAAGACCTCGTGCTTTACTCAACCTTCGGGTACATTGGAAATGAGCTTATTAACAAAAAAATAAAATAAAAGCAGCTTCAAGCATAAATTATTCCTAATCCTGTATACATTTTTTTTATAATTCCATAAATAAATCAGTTTTTTTATAAAAATTAATGGTTTAAGTCATTATAAACCAATATCAGTACTCCTGTTCACATTCGACGCCGTAACGATAACTTAGCAATAACGATTCAACAACGTCGTACGTCGTGAAATGACCGATTAAGATTAACTATTGCTTGTCAGCCCTGACGCGCCAATGAAATCCTGAAAACCATTTGACTCTGAAAACCATACACGACTACCTAGAAAACGAAACAGGCCCAAACATGACTAAAATACTTCGTGTCGTTATAGAATTCCAGTGTTAAACTCCCAGCTTCGTCATCAGACCCTGAGGATATATCATAGCCAAGTGTACATACAAGACAATTCCAGGGAGCGTAAATGTGACTACAATATGTTATTCTGTTGTAGCGTTCCAGTATATCATCCTTATAGTTTCGTTATAAGACCCTGAAGACCAGTCATGACCAAAATTAATCTCAATAAGAGTCTAACTTACAAGATAAGAGCTAAGGTAACGAGCTACCCGTTTCTCATCGCGCATCATATAAATGGTGGCAATTTCTCAAAAGTGACAACCCTTGATTTATTTTAAATCAGAATTATGTGTATCATAAACTTCTGCTGTACGTACATATCATACATTTTTGTGAAATCGTACAAAACGTTAATTCGATTTTAAAAATAAGTACTTTTATAGAAACGACACTAAATATTCAGTGACATTAAATATTTACCATTATTTACGATTTAGACTCAAACTTTCTTTGTTTTTGAAGAATTTGAGATTCTTCAAAAAGTTAAAAAAAGAGATCTAAAATTTATGTGTGTTATGTCATAAAATTTATATATATATAAATAAATATATTTGGTAAGTCATATATATATTGTGAATAATTTATTAAGATTTTTAAATTAAAAATTAACTGTAAAATACAATTAACTTTTGGTAAATCATAAGATAGATTAAAGCATTGCTTAATCTTCGATAGAATCTTATATCTGGGACTGAGCCATGTTTTCGTGATGTACATGTTAATAATATAATTTATGATGTAAGATATTATTTTTTATCTTGAAATTATCATGTCACATAATCTACATAAACAGTTAAAACATTTTAAACGTCCCTTTTCATGTGTACGAAGAGAAGTTGCCTTTAAACTCACTGCACCGAGTATATTCTATTGCATTATTCAACTACTTGTATTGTTGTGTTACGATTACATGTATTTATAACGAACCAATAATCCAGGATGAACACCACAAACGAAAACCAAGAGACTCACGTCCCAGCGTAATCGGGTTAACGGTTAAAAAGTGTCTTTTTAACGAAGTCGCCCGCGCGTGAAAAAACCTACGGGCGAGCTCGGCGCAGAGTGTTGATTTATTGACGCGGGTGTCCCACGCGCTACCGGGAATCAAACGCGGAACCGCGGACCGGCCTGGGAACGCGTGACCGTCGGTGGGACCTTTTCTTTTCTAACGCGCTCCGATAGTGATGTGACTCACTCACTATCTTTTGAGTATTTGAAGAACGATTAGAGATACTATTAAAAAAAAACAATTGCAAATTATATTTTCAAATGCGATACGATGCCGTAGAGTTGAAATCAAAATTTTCCATTTCTCTTTATCCCTAATTTTGATAGGGATATTCGTAGGGATACCATCAATATAGAAAAAATTAAAAAAAAAATGTTATTGGACTATAACACCAGCAAATTCATGTATTCAAGTGGAAAGTTACAAACTCCTTTCTTAAGGTTCCGTATTTAAATGCTATTTACGGGACTCTAGTTCTAAGCCTACGTTGCCTGGGTGGACAGGCAAATCCGAAGTACGTTTGTTAATCTGTCTTACCCTTAAAACTCTGTACTCTTGAATCGTAATAGTTAGCTAAAAAATAAATGGGTCGTATTTTAATGTTTTTGCTCCATTGTAAAAAATACGAAATACGAACGTCATTTTTTTAGTGATTAGAGTATACAAACTTCAAAGTATAGTAAAACAAAATAAAAATTGACCAAGTGTGATAAAGGTTCGTAAAGGAAAATAAATTAAAAATAAAGAAAATAATAAAGAAAAATTGCAAATTTTCTGGTACATATATAACTCAACATTGTATGGTGATAAAGGACCCTCGGTCCGCCAAGTTTGACTAGCACATGATCTTCTTTTTAAATGGCGTCTAAAAATTATATAATAATTCTATAACAATGTACAAATATCGGTGGACTTAGTAGTTACAAACTTGATATACTTTTGATTAATCATATTACTGTTTACTCAGTAAACCGGTTAATTAATAATTAAGCAAATAATTAATCAATTACAAAAATTGATCAAATACCAGTTACTTTCGTGAGAAAAAGGTCACGTATTATAATTTTATATACAAACGAAAACAATCAAAATATGCAAGAAGTTGAACCCTAGTCTATCGTGTAAGTAGGCTACCATGGTAACTACTAAACCAATTAAGCTTATTAATCCTCAGTGAAACTAATAAAACAATTTATACGCATTTTCTCTCCATAAATATCCTTCATTTCCCATATGAATTTAAAGTTGTCGTTGAGGTTTGGTGTAAAATGTGAGTGAGGCTCTATAATTGGTGTTCTTTCCAAATTTCAGCTCAGATAATTCAAAGGTGAAAAGGAAAATCCTCGATTTCCGTATATGTCGTTTAATATCTTTTGACATATGCATTTTAAAATTACAAGATAATGCATTCATATTTCTTGTAACGAAATAGTGATGTCATGTGAAGTACTTCACAGAAGTTTCCTTTTTAACATTTTTATTTGCCTCAAAGTTAGAATTCGGTTATTTAAGCTATACGTACAGAATTAAATTAACTAAATCTGCATATGTAGTGAATTTCAACTTTTTTCATACCATAAATTCGGAAAAAAACAGCTGTTACGTATGGACAGATGCAGGAAAGCGATCCTATAAGGTTCCGTATTTTCAACGGATATACCTTGTAACCGTTAATGTAACGGTGTCGTAATTTATACACATGACCTGTAAATAACTGTAACTGTAATAACTGTAATAAAAACCTGCCAAGTGAGAGTGGGGCTCGTTTATCGAGTGTTTCATATCAAAGACACATAAAATAGAAATGTGTGAGGCTTCCTATTACACACGGCCTTCCAAATTGTATGAATGAGAATATATGCATATATATAACAAAAATTAGCGCGAAAAACGTAGATAATCGTTCCTTAAAGTTGCAGTTAAACGTTAAGGCGGCAAACATCCTACTATTTTTGATTATGATATTATTATGTATCAAACGTCAATTAAACATATCAAAATATCAAGTTACCGTTAATTAATGTTTTATTTTAACGATGTATTAACAACTCTAACATAATCAAAATTGCATCAAACCGAAACGCGTAACTCGCTGAACGTTCTAACTCAATTTAAAGCAGCTGTCTCAATCAGCATCGGAGTTTTCCTTTTAGTAAAAAAGAAAAATTCATAGAAGTATCTATGAATTTACTTTTTGATGTTATGATATTTGCCAAGAACGTTAAATAATCGGGCAGGTGGACCGATGGATTACCACCGCGGGTTTAGCGATAGAGTTCCGTTTTGTACAGTATAAAACCAAAAGGTTGTTTTATAAGTACATCCCTATCGCTTCCAGCGGCAGGCGGCGTATGTGGTAACGAATTGTGGTGCAGCGCCGACAGCGCGGCGCGGTCACCGCCGTCATGCGGACGCAGGACGTATAATCTAGGGGCACGTTTATTCAGAAATAATTACGTATATAATTCTATTACGTTTTACGATTCCTTATACGTGGTTTTTCAATTGCAGAATCTCTATACGAACAGTGTGTTGTAATAAACAATTTAATGATTATTATTATATATAAGTATTATAACTACATTTCCAGGTTTCTGCGGAAACAGTCTATCTTAAACAGGAACGTACAACGACTTAAAATTTAGAATTGGTCTCCGGTAACAAAACTATTTTTTTTGTGCATGCTAGACCTATATCCGCTATACTTAACAATGTGAATGTGTCACTATATTACCGTTTTTTAAGCGATTTAGTAATGCTATTAAAACCAAACTTTCCGTGTTGAACGCTTTTAAATACGAACAATAATGTACAGACGCGTATAACGCACGAGGAAGTGCGCAGCGTCGTCAGTCGCGGGCGCACGTCGCGTACGGCATGCGTACGGGCGTAGTGAGCGCGTAGTTTTTTAGCGGCGCGCGCTACGCCGACCGAATGCCGAGCGCCGACGGCCATCCCCGCGCCTTATACGGCACGGCCCTTACGCAGGATTCCTCGCCGGGACGTGTCCCCGCGATAAACGATTTATATTTATTTTATAAATACGAGAGGCGATCGACCGCTCGCGGTCCGTTCCGCGAATCCGATTAAAATAGTGTAAACCTGTCGCCCGCGCAGGTCAAGCCGAAATATTTTTTCGTTCGATCTGCTCTAAAGAAACGCCGATCTTTCGCCTCGAATTAAGACGTTCGTAAATATGCGCATACGTCGCTGTCACACGATCGAAATCACTTTCTAATTGCCGTGAGGGAATCCTAAATATTCATCTGATGTTTCTCGTTTTAAGCGAATGATAAATTTTGTGATTACCTCATTTAGTTTTCAGGTTTTAATCAGGGGGTTCCAGATATTTAAGAGTCACATCTTAGACCTCAACTGCAACAGGAGTGGTATATGTACTATTATTCTTTAACGAATAGCAATTAATTTGACTTAGATACTCTTAAAACGCTATCATGACACTTGATGTCACAATATAACAAGTACATTTTTTAAGGTTATAGATTTTGAGTAACCAAAAGCGTAATAATTAATTATGAATCTGGATTAATTTATAAATAACTGCAATATTATCATATGTTTTAAAAAAATCGAATGTACAACGAAATTAACAAAGACTGCAAGTTTTGTGCTTTGCAATTTAAAGTATTTTGCGTTTCTATCTTAGTTATTAAAAATAAAACGTTAATAACGCATAATATTCTAAAAACCGTATTAGCAAAGATCATTTACTTAAGCAATATCATACAATACGTTGATTGAGTAAATAATCAAAACAGCAGTAGTAATTTTATTGAGGAAATAAACACTTTCAAGACTTTTTTGTGCTTCACTATAACTTATATGGAAGTTGTACTGACGATAGATTTAAAGTACAACGCCGCTGTCGTCATTCCGCATGGCAATAAATACATCACTACAACAAATACATACGTTTCAAAGTAATATGTTTTTTCCTGTCGATAGATACGGAAATACTCAGGGCATGAAAGTAGCCAACACTACATGATTTTTACAAAAGCAAATCTACCATATCGGTAACTGTAAAGTTACATTTACAGTTTAATTGCTCAAAGATCTGCATTTGATTACCCCAAATGAATATCCCAAAATGTACATACAAATACCTTAAATATTTATTCTGCTCATTACAACTTTAAATAGTTCATCATCAAATTTGTTAAAATCACCTACAATCGAAAAATTAACCCTTGCCGAATAACAACTTTTCAGGCATACAAAGCAGACTCATCGGAGACCGGCACGGTATGGGCGGAGTCGATGGACCTGAAGCTGTAACGCAGTGACGTGATCCACAATCCAATCGGGGCAATTAAAGGCGGCGCGCCCCATTAAGATGGCATCCCGCCAAGCGTCAGGAAAAAAATCGACGCTACAGCGAAGTACGTACGCCCGCGAACTGAGTTAGTTACGCGGCGACGACGTCTTAGAAGCTCGGTGTCATTTTACTATGGTTACAATTTACAGTTAATGTTAAATATTTAAGATTTTACAGAGATTTATATAAAATTAGGGATTTGTAATCAACTAACGTAAAAGTAACCAATTAGCTTTAGTTGTGTATAGGTAGATATAGGTCGTCAATAAAAAAATTAAAAAAGGCCATCGGTTAAAATGCTGTAATTTCTAAGCTACTTGATCATAATAATAAATAATAATAAAAAAGTTGTATTTACTGACGAAACAAGCAAATCGATAATACCTATGTAAGAAGAAAAATAAAAACAAAATTAGAGTCGATTAAAAAACAAAATATTTTGATTATCAATGGTTTTTCACCATCAAAACGGAATTTATCGTATATTTTATATGACGCTATTAAAGAATGACGTCTTACATTGCTAGTGCTCTCTCTTTGTCTATTAATAATTTCTAACATTCATATTATTATCGGGACTACATTTGTGGTATCTAAATAATAATGTCACTGAACTCTTCCTAAGATAAAAAAGTTTCAAAGGTACTTAATAATAAAAATACAGTAGGTACACAATCCTACTTTGCTCGAAAACTTGTAATAAAAATCCTGATATTCTACTTTTATTAAAACCTAGATTCCAAACCTGTTCTAATCTAATGTCAAGACCGATCCCGGTCTTGACATTATTCCCGATTTTAATCCCTTTTGCTTTCGCTCTCACTCGCCCTCTCGATTTCGTTGTCGGTTTCTCTTCACCCATTCCTTACCCTCTCACTCCAGATCATCCTCTTATCTCCTCTCTTTCTTACATTCTTTATCTCTTTCTCCATCCCCTGTCAAGCAAACACAACCGACAAAATAAAATGAGAATAATATCAACCTATTTTTTTATTAGGTATAATATAATAATAGCTTATATTTTATACGACAATGAGTTCTGATTAGCACCAAACTTTAAACAAACCGTTTAAGTGAATCTTAATTATATTATAGGAATACAGACGTACATGTAAACAAACAGACAGAACATTATATTGTTACGTAATTCTCGGTTTTTTTTTTTATAGGAAAATTATATTGTAGTTTTACTTTTAGCTTGCGAGCGCAGTTCGCAACAATATTTTACGGTACTTATGTATTACGAAAAGACAGACACGATAACTGGTTTAAGTCACAAAATAAATGTTCAAATGTTCCAAGGTTTATCAAATGAGCATTTCCAAGAGTTCACCGATAAGAAACGTTGAATGTGTTAAACAATTGAAATAACCAGAAGACAACTGACCAAAAAAGAGATCTCGCAAAATATTTCTATAAACTGAAACAACTGGATGCAAAACTACAATATAATATTATAGATAAAGACGTAATCATAAAGCTTTTAAAAGGATTACAAATGTAGCTGAAAGCTATAATTTTGACGAGACGTTATGATTCCGTAGACGAATTGAGGGTTAGCATTCCAAACCGCAAATGAACACAGGCGAAAAATGAAGAAATGGCCTACCCGTCGGGAGCTGTGGCCCAACGAGGAAGCGACCACGCAGTTAGCGACCACGCATTTAGCGACTCCACTGCACTACAGCGACGAGGCCGTCACCGCGACACTACTGGCTTCACGATCGCCTCGGTCTTCGATAACATACTGCACCACCACGTAGGTGCAACTATAACAAATGTAAATATATAGACGTAAGACCTATGTTTAGTTTAAAAATATAGATGTTAGATCTTCATACTATGTTGCAATGGGTATGAATTTAATCATTGTTACCCGTTGATCCAAATATATAAAATTTTGTATTGAAGGGCTACCAAATATGCTGTAATGCAAATAACTTACGACTTATTTATGTCACACGATACATTTGAAACGAGCATCGTCGGTGGACATGGCTGCGACAACTATCAGATTCAGCATCTGAGATCACGAACATACAAAACTGGAGACAATAGAAAACTTAAAGGGAAACTTTAAAATTTCTTAAATTTTATGTGAGAATGATAAAGTATGCCGATTAAACTCGGTCTGTGAGGGAAAGCAATTAGTTTCTGGGAGTAACGCGGAGATTCATCTACGCAATTCGCCGACCGGGTCCAACTGGGTTAGGAATAATAGCAGAATCCGTTTCTCAAATCACTTATAGTTACTAATTAGCCGGTGCGAAAACAGAAGGCGAAATAGCGCGAGAGCGGCGCTGGCCGAGACAACGTGTTTGGATACCAGCCTACACTATCCCGTAGCCACTCAAACCTTCATTTTTCAAAACTTCAAGAATTCATGAATTTCTTATAAACATTTTAGGACGTTTAGTTTGCGAATAGGGGGGTATCGGTTGTCTTTTCAAGGTGTTTTTGGTAGGCGAATATATATGAACAGCATCGCCGGGTAATTGTTTAAGACGAAGTCGTGAAAAAAATCGTAGTATGATTAAAAAAGTGTAATGTGAAAAGCGGTATCAGAGGATGTATCATGGTAGTAAGGCGCCATCAGTTCTTTTATGACGGTCCACGAAATTGAAATAGGTTAGTGCATTGTGTCTGGATTGTCACGGAATCCAAAAAAGGGGCCTTGGACTTATACACAGTCAGAAGAATGGGAGTAGAAATAGTCTTATATTATTGCGATTGTAGAATAACCTTGTTGTCTTAGTGATATAAGATTGAAACAAAAAAAAATACTACGCTGTCAAACAATGGCGGATCCAGAGCAGCGGGGAGCATACGGGTCATGATTCCCACTTGGCTGGACCTTTGTTCTATTATTGTATCGAATTAGCACCAGTCCTAACTGAACTTTGTATACAGGACCCCCTAGACTAAAAGGCTGGATCCGCCCTTGCAGCCAAGAGAGTATCTGTCAGTAGCTACCACGATATCCAGAAACACAAATAGATTATTAATTTGTTAATTTGAAGCGATCGAGTCGGCGTCGCTGTGACGCCAAAAATAAATCAGGGCGAGGCGCTGTGCCGCCGCGCGAGCTCGGCTGACGTGCTTGCGCACTCAACCGTTTTAAATTGACATAATTGAGCCCATGCATTTTATACGATAATAAGTAAATTATTAGTATACTAGATTACATAAAAATCTAGTGTTGATATTAATGTTTAGCATGTATGTATATCACCATTGTTACACACCTATTTTATAGACATACAACTCGCACACACCGAAACATGAAATTTGCTATGCATCGCCACCGCCGAACGCGTAACGCGCCCGCGGCGAGCTCCGATTTTTTTTCCGACTTGATGCACTGAAATCGTTACTACTCAAAACTCTAAGTTACGCAACTTCACGAAACTAAAACATAACAGATAAGATATTTAAATATAAACATGTAACAGAATCATGTATATTGGAGCGGTGATTCTCAAGCTACAAAGCCACAACTAGACAGAGAAACATTGTGTTTTATAATATGTATGAATTACAATATTTTATTAAATAAGTTATTTTTGTACAGAAATTCCGTACCATATGCGAGATGTCCATAAAAGATGCTACACGATTTCATTAACATATGTTGCTGTAAACGATCTCGACCACTTTTTGTAAACATTTTCAACGATTTTTACAGAAATAAATAAGAAATGAATATTGTATTATAATACTCGAGATATTTTGCAAATTAATATTCATGTTGATAAATGTAAATGAAACTGAATAGGTAAGCGTATAAAGATCACACGTTGGCAAGCTGTGGTCTCAGTTTGTGTTTCGAACAATTAAATATTTTATATTTGCATTTTGTCTGATAACAAAAATAAGTTTTAAGAAGAGATTTATTAGTTTAGGAGTTATTTTCGTTTCGATTTATAATAAAAATGCTATTTATTATTATGAATAAGCGCTATAAAGAAATGTTATACCAAAGCTTAAAACAGTTACTATTTACTCCTTGACAATTTAAACATTTAATGCACAAGTGAAAAACCTCCGAAATAGGGAATACACTAAGCAGCTTGAATTTAAGGTAAGCTCCATCAATATTAAGAGGGTTGCGTAAGCGCCGCGTGCGGTCACGGCCGGGTGCGGGGGGCGGTCTTCCATTAAGTTTTTCGGATGTAATTAACCTTTTATAAAGTTCGCAGGCTCCGCCACGCGCCGCCGCGCGCGCGCCACCCTATAAGGACTAGCGACTATTTCGACTTCCCTCCCAGCGCTCGCGATACGCAACCTCGGAAAGACTTAACTCACTACTCTTTTCCGTCCAAAACGAGAACTCTGAAGTGCATCGCGTAAAGTTCACATTGATCGGCAAATCGACTAAACTATAAAACCAATAAGAAACCAATAACGAAGATTATATTGTCGAGCCATTAAAATCTAGATCATCGAAACGAAACCCTCAGACATAGAAAATAGAATCAGTACTTGGTCATCGGCGTGCAAGCCTTGGAGCCCTTACGGACCCGCGGCGCTATTAACAAGACGGGAGGCCGCCACACGACGAATTCCATAAGATTCCCGGACACAATTTCGCTCGAAATAGAGCATCATTAAGATGCTCCAAGGCAAAGCGTCGTGACTCGAGAAAAAAGCGATACGTGTCCGGCGTCCGTAGATGAATTGACTTTAATGACGTGTAATGATGAGGCCGATACGAGCGGCCGCGGCGACACCGGGCGACGCGCCGTCCAAAGCCCGATCTGATTGCGGCGCGCCGCACGTGGGCAAATGGGGGCGCGCGTTGTGACATTTGATCCGTGCACGAAGTCGGCTTTGACGGGTAAGTGCCGGTAACAATAATCCAAGTACGACGCACGCGCACATAGCGCTGGTGTCGTCTAGGCTCTCTCGTGTCTTAAGTACCGGCGCTATCGCAGAAGAAATACTCGTCGAAGGCACAGCCTACATACATGGCAGTATGTATTTTCCCCTTAAGGGTAATTCATTTTTCTTACCTATAAAATCATTCGTAGACGAGAAAAATTAATTACTCATAATTTGAAGTTACTTTTTAGTTGGGTAAAATATATTGAATAATATTTATTCGATCGTAATGAAATTTTTTGTTTAGAAATTAATTTAAACAATTCGAACACCCTCAATTCACAATTTGTGCAGCATATTTCGATGAAGAAGGTACAAAAAAACATAATTTGGTGTGGCAGAAAAAACATGAAAGTAGCATAAATGCAACTGAGATGCAATGCCAGTGTAGTTGTGTGAAGTATCTTTGTAAATTAGACGGGAATATTAATGTCAAACAACGTTTGAAAAAAGATGTGGTTACTGAAGTAAAAAATGTATGTAGCAGGATTTGACGATCTGGTAAGGAGTAATGAAAGTACGCTGACCAAACAAATCAACAGTCGCCCTAGAAAATGTTATGCAGGTTAAATTTGTAGCATATAAAAAGAGGGCAAAATTTTAAGCATTTGAAACCGACGAGTTTGCATGAAATGATCGATGAAGTGAAGTAAAGAAAAGAAGACGTATGCAAAAGACGCCAGTGAAGAAAAACAAGACGTATGCAAAGATTGTACCAGGTGGAGATCTATTGTCTCTGCGTACCCTTCTGTAAAATAGGTGGGAGTTTATAAAAAATATACAGACTGATTTTTATCGTGATTTCCTTTGGTTTCTTTGTGTGATCTGCCTTCTATGTGATTCGTATTTAACATGATATTCAGTTTCAAAATATTTTTTCTATGTGACTGAAAATAATTTGAAACATACAACCTTATTCAGATACGACAATTTTTAGGACCTACTTTCTCAGTTATAGCACATTTCATTCGACACCATATTCGACTGTCGATTCAAGGTCGTCAAAAATGTTTCGAACAAATTGGTTTAAAATTTTAATTTAACTGAATAAAAAATCTAAAGTATAAATCATCGCAGGAATAAAGGATAAAGGCAAATAGCAGAAATTACCTTACGCATAGAAACCATTAAATACCAGTGTCGAGCCTTCGAAGCACAACCAGAAGAAATGATTCAATATTCTATGCGCATAATCAAGGCGAGGCCGCGTGGACACGGCTGCTGGGCTCCGGCGCCGGGTGATACGCCCCGAACAATCAGGTGTTCGATATTGATCGCATATCCCAATTTATATGTCAGGTCCGCATCATTCCACTGCAGAGACATGCTCTTCCGCAGTCTTGTATTTCAAATTAGGGGGCTTGGACCGTAAGTCCCTCATACCGACCCAGTTAAGTTAGTTAGTTAGTACCGTTGTTATCACTGACAATGTCCGCGAGCGACGGTATTAAAGTGCTTTTCGAGATAAGAACAATTCTTTAAATTTCATTTATATTCAAGAATTGGACTACAATAAAATTTCAACAACACGGTTTGCCACAAGTCATCGATCAAGTAATACATATTCGTATGACAAACGTTTGAGATTGTTCATTTAGACAAAAGTGATCAACAAAAGAGCAATGTTTTTGTTACGTTCGTATTTCTCACTATAGTAACTTTTGTGGTTTTATTCAAATCGTACGCAAATCGAACGATATCAATGTCGCGTGCCCAGTAAAGCCCATCAATTTCCTAGTCGCTCGACCTCGATATCGGCTCATTCGAGAATACGGCTCCAGTGCAGCGGCGGTGGTTCATTATTATACAGGGGCGTCCGCAAATCACGCCGCCAACAGACGGACGGACGAGCCACTAAGATATTTACAAGCCGATTCACGGAACGAGCCTGTCGATACACTTATTGTTGGCGGGAGAGGCGCATTCGCCGGTACTACGCGCGTACCCTACGAGATTTAGGACGTTCGATTGGAAGGAATGTACAATGCTGTGTGTGTGTTGACATACATACACGTCGCGTGTGTGCATGACATCATAAGTACGCATTGCGTATGTATGTGTGCTGTCGCGTTTTAAAATCATCGTTCCTACACCAAAGTTTTAATCGTTTGTTATAACCTTCAAAGAAGAAATCAAAATCAAAAGGGCAATATAAGATTTCAAGTTCTACACAAAATCTTATGACTTCTTATATGTATATGTGTATCTGCAACGTTTAGTGTAGAACCCATGTCAAAAAGCGCATTTCGATTATGAATGTACATATATAAATTTTAACCATAACACTTCATTACCAAAAACTTAATTTACATTAAATTTTCTAAACAGGAAACGTCTATTAACGTCGTATATCAATTTGAAGTTTCTGATTCGACATACAAATACTTGTAAATAAGATTGATGCTGACATCAACTTAGTCGAGTCGATTTAAACTGAAAGAAGGCTGACCGACCGAAACATCCATTGAGGTGTTATAGAAACACATAATGATAAGCTTGAAACCGTACGCTGTCTTAAGACGAGTGCATAAAACTTCGAGCTAAACGCTCTGTGGCACGCATTATAATGAACGCGGTACATTCGCGACGTGTAATAATCACCCTTTAAGACCCTTCGCGAATTCCTCGACACGACGACGGTAGCGAGAGTTTGATTGATCGCACGTCGCCAATATTAAATTGGATATTTAACCGCCGAAAAAGAACAAGAATCAAAATGCCCAAAAACGCAAGCAGAGGGCCGCCACCGCGCCCACGGGAGCTGATTAATCAGGGCCGGGGCCGCGATGGGCAGATAGCGCCGCGACGTATGCGCCGGCCGAGATGAGTTATCGAAACGTCCCCCGGACAAATGGTGACGAGTTCCGCGTGTGCCGGCGGAACCTGCGGCTTGGAAGCAGACCGCGTTCTGTAAAACGCTTATGTTTTATTTCATTGTTCATATGTTCGTTCTTACACCGATCATCTTATTATGGTATATGAAAATAACGGAAAGTTTGTATTTTGTTTGTGAATAATATAAAATGGTTTGCTACTAAAAAGTGATCAATGATGAAAGTAGAAACGCCGCAGTAGATATATAATTTTTGCATAGTATGGTTTATGGTTATAGAGTACCCTTAAAGGATAGATGGAGGTATAGTGATGTAAGAGAACGGTGTCGTAGTTCGAAAGAAGATGCATGGGTAGAATAGAAAATTATATATCGAAGCGTTTGAACACCTAAATGGTTGATGAGTGTAGTCCAACGTGAGAGATCTACAAACTGAAAACATGTATATTTAATGGAAGTGGCGGCACGGGCGGTCTGAAAAAACTTGTGCAGATCGAATCGGTAATACAAAAAACAGTCAACTTTTAAGTGTTCATAAGCGAGAGCTCCCATGAAACGATTAAAGAGTATCGCTGAAATAAAAATATTACCTAAAAGTTGTTCAAAACATACATATATAGTATAGCCTATCCTTTTGAGGAATTGACTGAACTTCTGATTTTATATATATGAAGAATAAGAGAAGACTAGACATAATAAAGACATCAAAATTAAAGTAGATTAAAACATCTCTACATAGAAATCTTATAGGCAATTTAAAACATTCATATCTCATTTATTTTTATTGAAAGGTTATCTATCTCCTTTTAATATGACTTTCACCTAAAAGTCACTTTTAAAATGTAATTTGCGTTACATGCTTTCCTTTTAACAGGTTTTAGCCCAAACAACCGTTAAAAGGAGGACGTGAAACACAAAATTAATTTTGAAAGTGATACTGGAAGAGGTTCTAATTACCTTCGGTTCTCTATATAAGTGTCATGTTCTTCGTGGTAAAAATCACCTATTAGGATAAAGGATTCTATAAAGACTGGCTCTACGATTTGAAAGGTGGCCAAAGACAAAGTTTATTAAAAAAAAATTGGATAATTAGGAAAATGTCGTGAGACACCCGGTTGGATCGAAATTATTTTCGCTTTGTATTATGTTACATCAAATAACACGAACAATAAAATATATTAACAACAGTGAGAAGTAAAAAATAATATTATAATTTTAAAATTGGATATAATACATATAAAACAGTGAATTATTAGTTATATAAAGAACACTAAGTAAAGCACTAAATAGCGACATCTTTTTTTTTTAATTAAAAACTTAGTTAAGTTCGTCAAGTTGCACAATTACGTAATTGTTAAAATTGAGAGATGTCACTTTTATATGTATAAAATGAGTTCATTAAAGACTTAAACATGGGTACCCCATCTTCAGAAAACGCATTTAGGATATTAAAAAACTTTGGCCGAGTGCATTATGTGGCATATGAATTAATCCGGTTTGTTATAAGAAATACATATACATATGTTTTTATATATAAATCTATATTTGTATACATGAAATCGCTAAATTCGATAACAATTTAACTGATCGCCGCCAAACTTGACACACCTAAGTGTGTTTTTTATGGAGAGGCTTTTATGCAATCTATTTTAGCATTTGTCCCCTACTCCATTCACATATTTTTGCATTTAATAAAGATACACTATACCCGAATAATATATTTTATTTTGATACTAGCGTTTACCTCGGATTCATAAATATAAAATGGAATCTTAAATGGGAGCGGTATCGGAATTAGAAGCTGGACGGAGAGAAAAATCGAGAGCCGGGACTGGAGTGGAAATCGAGTATAAAAGCGGAACTAAAAAGAAGAGCATGACGAAAGTGTAACTAAAATTAGAACAGAAACAGAAACGAAGTCATCGCAAGCGAAACGTCGGCCAGAAAGCTAGTCGTTATATATATTTTTAAGGATTACTTTACAAAATAATAAAAAAGCATACGAAAATTCACCATTCCCACCCCTATCTTTGAAACTAATAGATATTTTTTTTATAAAAACAGAAAATAGAACCTCACTCGTAATTTAAAGAAAACTAATTAAGTCTAAATTCTCACGAGAAACACGAAATCAGTATGAAAAGGTAATGTGTATAAAATGGACTGTTTAATGCATTTTTTATTGACTGCTTGCCCACCTTGCTGGTCAAAAATTTATTATACGGCCCGCTCTTGGTACAAAGAGAGACCAGTGCGCAATGCCACCGCATGATGGGCATACGTCACCCCTGTATACACTATATCGGCGCATGCGCACACACGCGATAGCCCATCAACGATTTATTCGGTGCCGATGGCTCATTAATAAAAGGCTGCTGAATGACCACCTCTTTCTTCACAACTGAAGACACTTAATTATTATTGCGCACGGTGATTATTTGGTGAAATTTTAAACGAATCTTAACTGTCTTTGGAATGTTGGAGTCATTTATATTAGCAACAGGTTGTGCTTGGTTTGTTGTTTTATCCGAGGATTTTTAAAATCCTAATTAAAAAATACATAAATTGTTCCGATGTTAAATACAGATATGAATTCATGTATATTTATTTGAAAATAAGTTCTCAAAATTTTTTATTTTAAATCGATTTACTATTCGTTGGCTCACTCGGCATGAAAGTATCGTAAACAAATGTAATAAAAACATTTACTTTTAAATATATAAATCTTTGAAAAATACTCAATATTTTCCCAAAATAAATGATATCCAAGCGTGCCTGGATGAAAAAAAAACGTTTGAATAATAAGCTGCCATAAAATAATCTGCAAAATTGATTTAATATTAAATTGGAATAAGCAATTAGATTATTCGTTTATTAAGTATACCAAAAAAAATCAAAATATATAAAAATACCTGCTTTTTGTCTTCGTTTAAATTAATTAATACCTGAAACAATATTGAAATAAAACTTAATAATCATTATAAATAATAAAACCAATGTTATAAATATATTAATCTATGATTAGTGGACGTTCCTTTTTGCGAAAAAAGTTAGTAAAACTATAATGCATGAAAATATTTGAATTGTCATTATCTAAATATATAGATTAACTTAACAAAAAATCGATCGTTTCTTGAGAAACTATAGACTAGTTAGGAAGAAATTTGAATATTACTCCTGTATATCATTTTATTTATTTTTAAATTCTATATTATGTAACTGATGATGATGCTGCTGTCACCATAAAATAATAAATATACTTAGTCCTCGATGAAAAATACTCTCAACAAGATCTACCGGCGTCTACAAAGATATGCACTACGGATGAAAAAAACAATCGGAGTTTGGCTGCGTTGTGCACACGGCCACGTATTTTAAGGGAATACGTTTACATAACAGATAATATTTACGTTGAGCGAACTATATGTCATATATTTTCGAATCATATGAATTATATTTTCGAATAATAAGAAGTCCTTCAGATTACGTGAAGTTATAAACGAAGTAGTGAAACATGCACTAGCTTCTGTTAAATGTGTCTTTAATTATCGGTGTTTGGACATAATCCATGTTCATACAATTAAGCGTCAATATAGAAGCGATTATACCATCTACTTGCATATACTCGGTCGCGCCAGCCGCAGCTGTACTGGCGTCGTCGTTGATCTGCCCTGATGCCTTCATTCTTTTACGTCCCCGGTAGTCACATAGTGTTTTATGGGTATCACTGGATTGTTCTTAAGAAACCGTTTCCAACCGTATATCATCTTTATATTTTGATTTGGCTTTTTGATGATTATAGGCCGATATTGCATTATTTATTTTGATTATTTACTTTAACTCTGTATATATTTTCTATAACTTTTACTCACTAATATTTTTATACGCAATCGATAGATTGTGATAAGAGCTGACGATTGAAACTCAAACGAAGATCGTCGCTTCAACGAGTCAAAATTTATACTAAAAAGAAATTTTGAGACCCAGTGAAGCAAACTCAAAATATCGGCTCTTCACAGTCGGATTGTTCACAGTCCTCACTAAACGTAACAAATCCTTTGATCCTTTAGCTATTGAGTGGTGTAATTAAATTTTGGATGTAGATGATAGGTATGTAGTTCCAGCATCAAACCGTGTTCCCCAATTTTGTTATCATCAGTTTCCTAAATTAGGGAAGTAAATTTCCTCCCAAGAAATAAGTTAAAAAAATGGAAGCCTCCCATTATGGAAGTAAATTGAAAGACGTATTCATGTAAAAACTAAGCTGTTACACTTTTCTTCATGTTCCTGGCATAGAGAAAGTACAAGCACTGTAGTCGCTTATAAGTAGATAAACCAATAGGTATATCGACTATTACTCCTATACTAGTGTAAACTAACATGCACCAGCAAAAGAGCACTTACATTGTTTTATTGAAAAGCGCAGTTTTCGGCAATAACTCAAAAACTACTTATCTGCTCATATTCAAAATAATTTCCGTTGAAATTATTTATTAAGCGATGCCTTTATAATTTTTTTCATATTTTTTTGACATAACGTTCTGTAGTTAAAGCACTATACAATCTAGTCATTAATTCGTAGGCGTATCTAACATCGCTCACAGAATATTTTACACGTTCCTCTCACTTTCAACACCGTCTCACTGAAGAGAAATGTACAATGAAAAAAATTGCATTTCTTCAATCACGGCGCGAAGTCACGAAGGCCCGAACGCGGCCCCCTTAATTGATAGCCCGAATAATGTCATATTTATGTCGGGCGTCCGACAAGAAATCATATTAATAAACCGAAAATTGAACTAGCGGACACGTCCATCATATCTGGAGGCGCCGCGGCCGTGTACGCGACAAAAAGCTGCCGCAGCGCCAGCGGCCGATGTAATACCGCTGGAATTTTGAATCGAGTATATACGCGAATGGTACATAATCAGTGGACGCACGATCGACATGTTGAAAAGTCGTAGCTCAGTCATTAACTTCATGAAGGTTTACTTTTGACGTTGAGAGATCTTAAGTGTTACAAAGATGCAATACCAAGAATTGGACTAAGAAAACTATACAAACTTTTGAATAACCGTACTATGCAATGATCTTACCATGTGAAAATTTATGGTTTCTGACTACCTTTCTGCGTGACTTTGTAATAAAAAGAAATAATAAAAGGTAGCACACAGCATTTTACATTTTCTGCGGTGTTTCTTTGACCGTAACTTTTTATTCAACAATGATAGTTTTTATATAGTAATAAGAGAGGTACCTTGTTGTTTTAAGGCAACGCTTTCAACCACTAATCATCGATATATGTGATAATTACAAGGATATTCCTTTAAATAAATCAAATTGAGATAAACATACAAAACTTTGGGAAAATAACATATCCAAATACTTCATACAGAAGAAATAAAAGACTTATCTATAATTCGACAATACTTTTCATTATACATACTTGCCATTCCATTAATATTTAATATTGTGGTTGCATGTTCGTTTGTCTCAAATTACAAAAAGCAAGCAATATAAATCACAAAGACAGTACGTATTTACATAACCGATTGCAGTAGGTGCATTACCATACATGTAAATAGCTGTAGGGGAACAATGCCTATAAATGCACTCCATCCCAACCCTTTAGCAAATAGATACTTTGTATTGCTTTGGCCACAGTTGATCGCTGTCTATAAATCCCTTTTGAAGCATCGACGACACCAGCAGTCGGCGCGCGCGCTTCACCTGCCGTAGACATCGCGTTTGTAGGTTCATTAAAACACAAACTCGTAAGATAGTCGACCTCTAACTGGATAAGTTTAATTAAATAATTGTAAAACAATATGTGCTTATCATTTCTCGCTTGTCGAGAGACAATATGAATAACCGAAAGAAAGCGTTTTGGGTATAAATGTGTTGAGTGAAAATTACTCTGTCATTAAAAAATGTATAATATCAACGAAACCTTGGTTAGGTCTTTGGATTCAGATTCAAAATAAGTGTCGATTAGAACACAGCGCTGTCTCACAAGGAAAATGTTTATTCTCTACTCAACCTATAAAACGCATGCGCTTCTTGCGATATCGATAATACATTATCGACAATTCTCGCGTATACTATGCAAAAATTGAAAAGCGATAAAAGAATATCAGGAATATTAGCCTGAACGCATAATCGGGTTGCATTGCTGCGCTCCGCGGGGACCAGCTTTGAAATATGGACAAAAAACGGCCCTGAATATGATGCAAGGATTTCGATGCTGCGCCCGCGGAGAGTCGGTAGCCGGGCGATGTTTTGCGGCGGCCGGACGACGGATGGGTATTTTAGAACGTATAACATCCGTAATGTGACAGCCAGAATTTATTGCCATATCTCTGAATGAGCGCGCGCCGACGATATATTCCTGCGGATATGTGAGATTGGTCATACTGATTATAAACTTTTTCGGTAGCATTAATACATTCTTGATGAATTACCTGCGTGCGTGCACGATGAAAGTTTTAATTGTATTATGATGATGATTTCTCAGTTTTTATACGAATAATTTACATGTAAATGACAAGAACACGAATAACTGAATGTATTAAAAAAATGAGTTTTTATTACGATAGAGTTCTATTAAATTGGTTATTTTATAATAATGCATTAACTTTTTACAAGCTCTAGGACACAGTTTGCCTACGGTAACTGCATCAAGAACAAGAAGGTCCAGCGCGTGAGTTGAGTAGTTTCGATTCTGAAAAATATTCTAAATCTGAAGTGACAGCATAGCTCATATCATCGAAATGCTATGAAAACATTTGAACATGAACCATCTACTGAAAGACGCTGTATCGCAGAGCCTTACCGTTAAGAAAAGTAAAAATCACTACGCTGAGTAGAACTTAGCGCTCAGAGCATTAGACCGCTCTGAGTTGAAACGTTGTCACAACGGTTGATTTTCTTATTTTTGGTATCCGACTCGATACTTCTCCACGAGTAGATAGACAAGTCTTTAGGTAACATTCTTTCAGTCGAGTTCGTCTACAAAGAAAGAGATGACAAAATGAAAGACGTGAAATAATTTATTTTTCACTTAGAAAACGACTAGAAAAATCACGTAACTACTGAATATCTTTAATGATTTTATCATAAAAACGACTAAATCGGTTCTCTTACGAATAAAATTCAAGAGGAGTTACACTGAAAATTCTGTATTGCTCGATGATATGATTTAGCATTACATAAGAGAAGAAAAAATGAAATTCAATTGGTCAAATAACAACCATATTATATAACATTAAAAATGTCTCAATCTTTCTCTTTTCTTTTTACTTATAGAGAATTGTTGAGGATAAAGCTTGGTGCAGGCACCCGGACAGTCCGTCATGCGAGGCTCACCTGGCACAGCCGGCGTTCATCCCAAAAGTCCAGAGTGTTCGAGCCCAGAACCGTCTAGTTGTTCGTTCAGGGTTTACTTCACGCCCGCTATTGCAATATCATATTGAACCCGCAACAGTCCTCGTTTTCATTGTATTTTGATCGTGCGTTCCAACCACCCGCTTAACTGCCTACGTTGTGTCTAAACATCGGATGTGACATCCGTTGGTTTCACCCAGCGTCCGTCAGTTGTCTATGGTCTACGAAATAAACTATGACTTGAGGGCTGAAACACGGCGTAAACACTTGCGTTACCGCTTAACAGTGCCGTCTTTCTGTAATTGACTCTAACATTCGTGTTTTGGTATATCTTTAAATTTATTCAAAAAATCCACATTAATATTATTATCTAAAATAATTAGCTCTGATTCTAAAAAGTATAATAAAAGATTATTAAATACCCCATCGAGTCGGGTAGCTGCAACGGAACGGCAGTTCTAACTTGAATCCCTCCAGACATCGCGCGTTCCTTTTATCGCTGCACTACGTCAAAGTAAGGGAGTGCTGTTTTTGCCAATCGCTATCAAAGATTCATCCCACAATCCAATATTTGACCTATACGAATGAACAATAGCTAATTGTCGTTCAGCAACGCAAGAACACAATGGTACTGCCGTCCGACCAGATTTCGATTCTGTGATGCGTTCGGGAGATAAAATCGAGAATTATGATTGATGGCTCGAATTTCGATTTTAAATTAATACGTGAACGAATACCCCCGCTATGATTTAATACGATATTTCCGATGAATCGGACATAAAACGGATTCGAGATCGAAGCGATACAATTTTTGTTCGACATTTTAAATTTTTGACCGAATGCCGTTCCTTCGGAATGGAGGCCGACGTTATAAAGAGTTCCGAATAGGAAAAAATTTAAGACAACAATTTTGATGTGATATGAAATCGCATCGGCGCGGGCGCATCAACAGCATTAGTATTCTTGAGTTAAAATATTTGCCATCACTTTAGGCATTGTAAGTATTGGATAACTATACAAATAAGAAGTTTAGGGAATCTATAATTTTATGAATAGTAAAAATGTTTCACAACAAGCACATTTGTCTGTTTATAGCAAGTCACCACATTTTTCAAACCACACGTTTTCCAACATCACTGCTTCATTCTCTTCTGCCGCACTCAACTGTGATCGCTATGCATAGGCGTGGAGACCCGAATTCCACTATAAATAGACAAACCCGTTTGTCGTGAAACATTTTTACTATTCATAGCAGCAACTTATATATGTTAATTAATCTCTATTGAACAGATTTTTATTAACTGTAATTAATATTTTTCGCTGGTGCTTTATCGATTTTCTACTAATATAAAGTTTTTGGTTGTGTAATATTTTTTTAGTAACAAAAAAATTAACTAAATAAATATGAATATTAAGAAATGAAAAAATTGAAGCACCACTGGAAAACATGAAAAAATAATAATCCGACGGAAAAAAAAATTCCGACATTTTTTCAATTAGTTATGCTATTGTTAATTAATTAAATTTTAAACGATTTACGTTTATGTAAAAATCTGGATAATTGTTAAATTTCAAATTTGACATGTTTTCACTTCTTGAGTCCATTTTAAGATAGATGTAGAATAGATTCTCGTTGGAAAAATAATAAAAAATAATTTTTCCCTTTTTGAATAACAATACTATATTTCAAAAAGTGAAAACTTAAAAAAGTAATTATTTTTTTAATATAATGTTTTTTTAATGTTAAAAACTGCGTGAAAACAATTTTTATTATTTTTTATTAATAGTTATAATGATAATTTCTACGTATGTTTCATGCCAACTAGGCACATCTTCAGGAAATTGCAGACAATCACATCCACCAGGGTGTAAGAAGTGTTAAAAAAGTTACGTATCACATTCAGCGAAATTTTTTAAAGCACCTTAACTAAGTTATAGGATACAAAAAAACAGGATAAGTGCAAGTTCAACCCGCGCGGAGAGGATTCAGCACGTTGGATATTTACTATATTTTACTAAATCTGAGCCAAATTTTCAACAATTTCAATTGACACTGTTTTTAAAACTTTTTTTGAAATATTCTATTTTACTCCCCAAAAATAATCTTCATATTAAAAAAAAATTTTTACTTAGACGTCCATATTTAGATCACAGACATATATGTTTATGTGTACCAAATGTCAATTTAATCCGTTCTGTAGATTCATAATAAATTTGTTGTGACAGACGTATAAACAGACAGGCAGACACAAGAGTGATATTATAAGGGTTCTGTTTTTCATTTGGAGGTACGCAACTCTGAAAGGACTTCAAAACGTAATACTTTTAATACCCTTCATTATGCTTTTGGCAAAACCGACACTATCGAGTCAAATAGAAGCTGTGCTCATTTTTATTCAATATAGTCCCAGTATTGTTCAACAGATATGACGTCTCGCATCCAAAGCTGCCGCGGACCGCCTTCGCCGCGGGGCACGACCGCTCCCGGCATTCAAAAACATGTCCCGCCGACGGCGCCGGGTCACGCCAGTAGCCGAGATGGGACGATAAGCGATATCGTGTCGTGTCGTGTCGTTGTAAAGGTCACAATTCACTTCCCCTCCCTCTAACCCTTCGCTCGCTCTCTCTCTTTCGACAACAGCACGGCAGGTATTGTCTCGAGTCTACACATTTGTTTTTCATGTAACGATGCTAAACAACGATAACGTTTTCGATGAACACGAAAAATTGGAATAGCTAAATTGTTTTATTTATAACTTTTCAGGATTCATTTATATGGCAATACGTAGCTCACTCACTTTCGCTCCTATCAGTAAACGTCACTAATAAGATGCGCCATCTCAAGCAGTAGGTTGGAAGGGAGACATGTATTATTTTCTATACCGAATCACTGTGACCGTCTTCTTTTCTGCACTCGCGATATAGAAGACCGCAGTTAGGTGTGCTCTATTGATACGAGCCCGAAACCCTGGAGAATGCTGTCGTTGTGTTTTGCCAGTCGTTCACCTCACTGCCGAGGCACACCCGCGCACAATTATTTTTTTATTCAGGTCGTCGGCTTAAGCCCGCTCTGCACGCCGGCCGGTGGCTTAACGTGCCCTTCGAGGCACGAAACGTCTGGTTTGATTCGGCTGAAGGTGAAAACTCATCGGTAATCCGCTCTCGGTCCGGATCGAACCTGGCACTTTTCTGATTCAATTTCGAGTTTGTTCCGCTCTATGGCCCTGCGCCGCCGTCGGCGTGAACTTTTCTTTTTAAACGTCGCCGTCGCTTCGTTAAACTTCGATCTTGTTTTCGATCGCTTTGTCTTCATAGAGATTTTGTTTGGCATACGGAGTTACGTATAAAAGAATAAATTCATAAAGAGACGTTACCTTGTATACGTTGTGAAGGCGTATTGTTATTGGATTTCTATTCACAAGCATTTACAGTATTTTGTTACTGAAATAATTTTACACGGTCGGTTAAACGGTGTCGTTTTATGCTTTTTGTGTTAACTGGTTATACGAATACAAAAAAATTACGAACTGAACTGTACTTTAAAAACTCTCAATTAATAAGAAAGGAAGGAATATTCTAATATAATAACTATTTATACACTTAACACATTTTTAAAATTAAAATGATAAAAGCTAGCTTGTGAAGAGCTGTCGAAAGATACGTTCGCTCACGAGGCAGGATAGCCAGTTATTGCGGTGGTATATTAGTATGGGAATGAACATTCTACTAGTTTTGAATAAATGTAGCGAAATCTGAAAAAATCTAGTTTCATCGATGTACTGAACTGCGCCGGATACCATTAGGCCGAGACAAGTGACAAGCGCTTGGAATCGTAACTATTTGCATAAACGCAAATGTTTTGACGTTACCGATATTCAATTATTAAATATCGATTATCTACATCGCATGACATTTCGTTGGCTAACGTCAATCCTATACATTTATCATTGTATTGTACGAGCGCCCGCGACAATAGAAAGCCACTTGTCTAGGCCTGCGGGGCAGATTACAGAGATACGAAACACCTTATTAATTGTTGTTCATGCAATTAATTCAATATGTAAGTGATTTATTGCATAACAATTACATGCGCTAAACTCGTTGCACTAGACATAAATTATTTCACCTGTCTTTGGTTTCCTTTTTTTATTAAATGTCTTATTCGATAAAGTTTGTACGTTGCGCGCTATCATTCCTTTATATCACGGATCGGTTAGCGGTACCCGGCTAACAGTTTCAATTATTACGTAATTGATAGTCTACGAATCACATTTTATGCCTTGCATTTTTTGAATTGTTGAATAATGATCCCTTCATCGAAAATATTAGCTTTCATTTCTTTTAATACGAATTTTGGAACTCTTTTTCGTGTGGCTGATGTCGCAGCAATGAGATCGTAGTATGACGTGAGTCAACAAGTTGTTTATCGAAGACCCATAACTCGTTATGTTAAAAGACGTCACCATCGCGCACGGGGCGTGCGCTACCGCTGCAGATGATTCCAGGACTTTGCCATAACTTTGCGAACACAATCTCGTGTTCATTATAGTATTGTTCGTTTATATTGTTGATGGTGAACGGTTTACACATCTTTGTCCAAGCCGCTCAAGAATACGCTAAGCCATAATCCCGTTAAATGGAATCAGAATGTCCTTACCTTCGGTATATAGTTTCAGGGTTTCGACATTTGCAGCGCATATTGTATCTTTCACGACCTGTTCAATAGTTATTTCTTCAACGATAAATCTTAGCACGGTCGATTTAGATATTAATGATTATAGCGAATATGTAATAAAGAATTATAGCTTTTCTTGAACCTACTTAAAAACTATATGGGTAAGGAGGCAAAACAAAATAGTAAGTAAACAGATAACGCATTGAAAAGACGAAAATACATAAACAATACGATAAGAATTAGCAAATAAAGTGAGAAGTTGCAAAGCTATTCCCATGCGATTAGTGCTTAAGTATCAACATACCAATAATAAAATTCACACATTCTGGTCTAAATTTCGTTGTTAGACAAGACAATGAGAATCAGAATATATATATAATGTTTTATAGTATATGTTATTTGTACCTCTATTTTATTATATGGATCCTTTTAATGTATTTTTTACCATAATACTGGTCCATAAGGTCCAGCGTCAACTCATCTTACCCCTATATATATTCTATTGTGTGAGGTGTTAATCCGCGGATTAATCCATAAAAGACGATTGCCTGCGCCTCGATCCTCTCGAATCAATATTCAATTCTTTGGATAGAGATTCGTAGTGGAGGGGCAGATTCCAGAGTCAGCGGCGGGTTGCATGCTGCATGCTAATGCATGTTGCAGACAAGCATCTCTATATATAGTTATAGTTCGCTATAATATATGTACATAGGAGTATACACAGAAAAACAACAAAGGAAGAAAGACAAAATCGCCGTGAAAATTTAATGTTCCTATGTTCAACTTTGATAAAGAACACAAAATTAGATGTAGAACAGCCAACCCATAGCGTATTGAATTTTTTGGTGTATATTAATTATATTTAATTTTGTAGTGTCACTGTAGGCTCTTTTAATATTTTAGTATGAGAGGCTATTTGGAAGGCATAATTATATTCGATATATTAAGAACATGAAACGCATTTGATAAACGGGACAATATTTTTATAATCTAGAAGCATTTTATTACATTTTAATATAAGTAAAAATTAATTTACGTATCACAAGCATTCTCCTGACACCACAGCAATGTGGCGTAACGCTCTGACATCTCGACCACTCGACACCGACTGCCGATCGTCACTAAAAACGTCCCAACGTTCCGCAACCGCACATCGAACGTGTAAAACGACTAACATCGAGCGGATATCGATCCCTCTCGTTCGCCGAATTCGGTTACACGAAGATAGGTCGAAATATAAACAGGACTGCGAGACACCGACATGCGTTAGTCGACAAGTGCGCCAAGAAATTACGACTAGTGGCCATCGATAGGATTTTTGAATCGCGGAATGTGTTCGAAACTACGTTCAGATTAAAAAAAAAACTAGATGTACTTCGGGAGACCTTCGTGAGGAACAGTCTTTTTTTTCTAATTTGAATATTTTAAGAAAAAAATTCACTTATTAAAAATATGATATAAAACCGAATTATACATTAAATAACAAAAAGTGCTAAACAAATTTTTCAAGAGAGATCGAGAAAGAAAGATAGAGAGAGAGGGGTATGCAGGGGCATAAAAATTTTTCGATATGTAACGATTTCTACCAATCAACTCCTGTCGCAAATCGTGTTATAGAACTTCGTTTCAAAAATATTAAACGGTTAAAAGAAGTGCACGTAATTTTACTATTATAAACTTTGTTCTTTCTGTGTAGCCCTTGGACATCTACTCCCGACATATCCAAGAGGAGATATATCTACAAACTGCGCTCTGACCCATGGTCAGTTTTGCCCCCGGTCTCCTTTTCAATTTGGTTCCGGGCCTGGTTCTCAATTCTGCTCCCCGTCCGGTTTTTTATTCCGATACCCCTACCAACCTAGGTGTACAATTGTACATATTATTGTTGTTTTAAAATTATTAAATAAATTTCTTGCACTCTACCAGCTTTTGCAATTATTTGAATCAATAGAATTTTTTTGGTATAATTATGTATATTTATTTTATCAGTGACCATCCTAACATCGTGCCAAACTAAGTAGATAGTTTTACGCAGGATTCCTATGGATCTATTTTATTATTTTCGTCCTATAAACAACATTGATAAGCATAATCCTTGTAAAAAAATATTACTTTTGTTTTAGTGCAATTGAATTTTGAACAATAGAAAAATATTTTTTTCATTAATATATTTTTTTAGTCAAACTATCTCACTCGACTACAGGGTACACTTCCACTCTCGGCAGGCTCGTTACTTAAACACTCTATATCCGTCGGATAACTTTGAGAGCTGCCAACAACGGCTTTATGGCCTATCTGAGGCACCAAACAAAAAGTCACTTAACTTGACCCGTTAGTCAATTCTCTGAGGCCAGGAATACGACCCGTTGGTCAGTTCTCTATGGCCAGCAATACAACCCTTCTCATTCATAATCGACATTAGTAGTATCCTCGACTTCCAAAGTTATTTAAGGTGTCATTTATCAAAATTTATAATACATTACGAATTAATAACGTACGATTTTTTGCGTTATAACTGTACTATTTCATGAGTGAGTATCACAAGGAAAATGAAACAAAACATTGTTAGATATATTAAATAGTATATTAAGATTTCATTATAATATTACGCTAACTTTATGTCTAAGATAATAATACAAATAAACACAACACAAATATACTCAGAATTAGATTCCGTAAATAACGCTAGCTCCAAATACAATAGCGGATTAAACTTATTCAGCATTCATGAGACTTAATACCACATAACTCGCACACTCTCGATATTAACTTTCGCTAATAGTTAGCGACTTTCGCCAATCTTTCGCAAAAGGCTGGCAACCGGACAGCTGAGTCGGCTTCGCCGCCTCGGCGGTCCGAAATATATACCTACGCACGTAGGACGCGAAAGCCTCGCTCTATGATAAATTGTTTTTCCTTATTCCCTCTTATTACTCTCTTGGCAGAATAAGGCTTTTCATTTAGTTGAGAACTTCTCGGAAGAGAGATCCTATCAAATGAATAACCGGTGAAAATATATAGGTGTTCTGTAGAGGCGGTTCGAGTAAACAATAACATCAATTTTGTTTGTTCGTATTTTACGAAAGCGAGATTGCATTCAGAGAAACCATCAGACGTGCTTAAGGAAAAGACTTTGTGACTAGTATTGTTTAGAGTCCGATGTACTAATTTTTAAGCAGGCAATTGAATGAAACGGCTCGCTAAAATTTATATAAGTTACAAGTGAACGGCAATTTTACATTATACATAATAATAATAATAAAAATCGTATTTTTAAAATTCTAGTAGAACTGGAATAGCAAAAAAAAACTGTATAGAGCCACGGTGGTCTAGTTGTTAAAAGCGTTGTTTTCAAACCAAAAGAAGTCGAATTCAGATCTTGAGTTTTTTTACTTAAATCAAATTAAACTACATCCTTCGTGCTTCGAAAAGCACGTTAGGACGCCGACCTCGGACTGTTGGTATCGCTCTAGTGAGAAGGGCCGTTAGTAGGTCTCAACTCATATTGGATCAGCGTGGAGGGCTAAGTTTCAAGGATTTCAAGGCCTCGAATTTTAAATAAAGAGTTTACGAGAGGTTATGTTTTTGTAGTGGTGGTGATATGACAAAAGACTAAAAGAATCTGTTTGTTCCACGCATAGATTTCTGGAAATTCTAACTAATCCATATGAAAAGAGCTTTATAAACGAATTTCATATTACACATATAACGCCTTTTTCTTAATTATTTTCTATCAGTATTTTCATTTTTTTTAATTTCTTTATTAACGTGTTTGTACATGTGTTGTTATATATATTTGTCTCATATGTGATATATCTAAAGTACATTCTATGAGTGTTGTGACTAATATTCGATATTAGGTATGTGACGTTCAATATCAATACATCTAGTTAACTCTTGCGTTTTTTCTTTGTCCATACCCTGTTTGCCAATAAATAAATAAAAATATTTTTAAAATCATTTGTTTACAGTGTTAATGCCTCGCAGCACATCATTACGACCAGATAGAGATTATATCGGGAACACGTGCGCCAATCGCGACACCAGAAAATAATACGTGACGATAATTAGTGCGCACAAACTGCATAATCGCATGCACTTCTCGGTAACAGTCGGCGATTTGCTGTGACACATCAAATCGCTCCCTTATATGCCGATCGCGCGCCAAATCGGGCAGCGGAGCGGGCGACTGAACCGTAGAGCGTATAACGATTGAGATTACTCAAGTACTCCCCGGACATCGATCATCGCTGTTATGCAGCACCACGGGCGGGCCCGATCGCTTTCAAAATCCACAACCGCCGGGGAAGAAAGTTTCGCTAGCGGCGACCGCGAACTGGACGCTGCCGCTGCCGCCCGGTGGGACAACCTGGTGACGGTCGCGGGCTGTATGCCGTCGGTGGCAGCTAGCCCGAGATCGTGCGCCGTATAAATCTAGGGGGAGGTCTACGTCCAGCGGTGGACGAGACGAAACAACAAAACGTTAAATATTTTGTTATGTGTGTCGATTTATTTTGAACATTGACAAAAGTAGTCCACTCGGACGATTTTCGATAACACAATCTTCAATAAAATACTATAGGGTCGCATTTAGATAGTCCTTCGAGAGATAGATATTGAGCACATTTCGTCAATTTCGAATTATTAAAAATATATCTTTTTTTATTATTTAATTTAATATGTTTTTAATGCAAATTAATATTTATCCCTTATTGACTATTCCATCACAAACGTTCGCTTTATAATTTCTTTCGTCTGAAAGAATAAATTGTCATTCATTCTTTCAGTTTGCGAAACCACTTCAACATGCCCTACTCCGCTGTACAGTCACTGCAATTTCTCTCGATTCATTCCGCTCTATTACATCAGTTAACCTTTCTATTGTAATACTGGCGTCGGTACTAAAATTCGGATCATTTAATATATAACTCTAGCTTTTTGATCGCATTTTTATAATTATTTTAATTGACTTATAGCAGTCTTTTCAGTCGAAAGGCAATCATTCTGTGAATGCGAACGCCGCATCCCCGGCCTCTCCATCTGCCGCCTGTGTGGTCCCCGAGGGCTACTGGCAAAAACGAACCGCAATCGGAAAAAAATGGACAAGTGGGACCTCAATACGTGCGTTTAGGGTTCCGTCGAATTCGAATATGTCTTAACATCTGGAAAATTTTAATAAGGAATGCGAGGGCGCTTTGACATATTAGACATTGACATTCGGAATAAAGAATATCTCAACAATACAAAAGCGATATTAATGTAAGACGTCGCCATAACACTTTTTAAACTTTGATTGGTACTCTGTACATTAAACAGACAAAACGAGAAAATTATATATCGTCTCTTATGCATTGAAACCAATATACTATAAAAAAAAACGACATACATGTAGTTTGGAATCCACTTTCAAAGTTGCTAGATCTGAAAAATAATCTCAGATAAAGGATGGTGTGTTTGTGACCTTGAATATATTTTAACCAATATTAAAGTTTTATTTCTTTTAAATGTGCTAAGAATTACCGTTTTTTGTATCCATCCGATGAGGTAAAATGAATATTAGTTCACAGCTTCATCACATATATGAGAACACCCACAACAACACAACAAGAACTTCAATACGGGGAACCAATTCAGGTCACGACGCATTAACGAAAATATATGGCATTATTTAGTTCCTAGAACCATACTTTGTTGTGGCATTGCTATCACCGTTTTTTGCTATTCTAGTGATCCGTATCAATATCTAAAAACAGAATTTTCCACGATCGCCTCGGTGTTGTCTTCAAGCGTGTGGCCGTAGGTCACGCCGCCTACCGCGCACACCGGCCGGGAGCTTGTAGTGTTTTGACAGTTCTGGTGGCGACCCGCTCCGGTATACAAGTTTTTCTTTGCGACATTTCCCTTCATAAGTAAAACCATGATTTGATAAGACCTCGAAGTTTGTATGTACGTTGTATTAGCAATGGCTTCGAAATGTATTAAAATACAAAATGTAATACGACATGGGTATTAAAAGATATATTGGAAATAAAATATAGATAATTATGGATATAAAATGAAAACAAGAAAAATAATGATTGACCGTCATTAAGGACTGTATCAAGCGAAATATAGAAATTTTTTATAGTAAAATTAATACGCCATAATAGAAAATGGTTATTATTTACTTAGTAGATTTCTATTTGATTTTTCGTTTAGTGTAGTAGTCAAATAATTTTTTTTTGTAGTTATGTACCATAATAAAATGGATTTCTTGATATAAACCGATATCAGATAATTAATGTGTGTAAGCTCGTTAAGATAATCATAAATTTAAAATCTAGTTATGCTAAGAAATAATTTACTCTGAATGGATCTATTTTCTCAAATTTTTTATGGACACGGAACCCTAACAATCCAGATAATTGATTTAGAATCTGTCACATCGAAATCGGCGAGGACGCGATCAGTCTACTCCAATATTAAGGATTGACTCGCTGATGAAAACTAAATAAAAAAAACGGAGGAGACAAATATATCCGCGGACAAGCGCATGCGCAAGGAGGGGGGCGGGTAAAAAAGGACCCCCCGCAGACGGCGCCGCGGGGCGTAGCCTCAAATCCCAAATGACAGATTTTAGCATTCGTTAGGTAAACACTAAGATTTCTCGATGACTTCATTGCCGAATGACATTTTTTTTCTCTTGTTTTATCTCATTTTTGTTTATCCATTAACATCGCTAATTTTGAACTCTGTGTCCGATGACCACTAAGAGTCTTACCTTTCTTCTAACGTTAAATTTTAATGGACCGGGAAGGACTTCTCTGTCAAATTATACGTATATATATATTAGTATTTTCTTTTTAAACATAACTTTTCTACTTAATGTACTGTCCGAATTTGAATAGGTAGAATTGTGGGAATATTTGTAGGGTCATAGCGTAAGTTGTGCCCAGTTGAGTTACAACGCAAATTATATCGTTTAAGAAATTAATAAATTAATGCTCAGATTATAACAATGTATGCCATTGTGTGATCTGAGCGAATACTTTGTTATAATACCCAAAAAGGTATAAGTGGGTTACATTTTCATTGGTAGTTATACTAAAAAGTATATATATAGACCTTCCTCATTGCAACAATACCTGAATAAATATTTAACAAAAGCCATTTCAACGATATCCCATTGCGACAACATAGGATAGAATGTGAAAATCCACCGAATGCATGCAGCGGATGCAATTTGTGAGATAAATAATAAGTCGATATTTTGGAGCACGACATGAACTTGAAAGGTCGCATGTATATTGAAAAGAAGATGACGCATCAGCTACTGTCCTAATCTTGCCAATTGTCAAGGCCGATGGCGATCACTGATCACAGCATCACCCATGATGTGGACATTTGTTATCCATGTACACAAAAAAATAAACTTATAATTGAATTTTGCACGATTAGTACACTGCTCCAGATAGCAGCTGAAAATATTTAAATGTAATGGCAGAAATATAAAATTATAATTGAAAGGATGTTATATTCAATAGAAATATAAAATAGTAATTAAAAGAACATTTTACTTCGTTTTCGAACGAAATTATAAAATTTATCCCGTAAAAAGCTTGTCACAAGACAAATCTCGTGGGTATGCACCTACGGGATCAAGTCCATTATCCATATTAAAGATATGCCTCAGAACTTTAAATGTTTTGTTTTTATAGAAAATACAAAATTACATTTTACAAAAAACTTAAAAAACACTTTCTCGCTTAAGTTTTTACTATTTTTTTTTTATCAATAGTTTAATTTAATAATTTATTTCAATAAATGTGTATGCAAAATTTAAAATCGATACTATCAACGGTAAGAATGTTAACTCGCGGTTAGATTATGTTAGTTAACACAATTAGGTTACGTTATAGAAAACGAATATGTATAGAAATTTCCATATCGACATACCTACCATTCAAGAGTTCCTGAATTTTCATTGCAGCATTAGTGAAGAGCTTTATTACCGACTGGCTATTGGGTGCATACATGTATACTAAATGTCCGGAAAATATTCACCCGTAAGGTTCTATGCGGACACGTGGACAAAGAAAACGAGCTAATTAAACGAACCCGCGTTGTATTGAATTGAACTAATTAAATTGCATCGAATCAGAATTGAACTATGGGCCTCAACACGTCCAACAGTCGACGATGACGCCGGTCGAATCACTCGCCCAGCGGAGTGCGATGTTCGCGACAGCGACCTCGAAACACTGACAAGGGTCTGATAATGACTCCCAACAGAAAGAACAATTACCTCACCAAATAAAAAACTTGCTGAAAAATGACGCAGGCAGATTATAGCTAATGTCTTGAACCAACCTATACAAAAAAAAACCTAATTCACTTCATATTTACGCGTTTTTAACCGCGTATTTCATTTTTAAGTTCTTTTATTTATATCTCACGATTTTACCATTCCAATAAATTTATGAACGATGCTCTATAATTTTAAACTCATATGCCTTAATCACCACGCTGGATAAACGGATTTGTAATTTACATACGACTGGGATATGGCACGCACCAGGGCCTTAAGTGTCAGATTACGACCCTCATGCATGCCATATCACTAAATGCTACCGGCAGCCGTCGTTCATGTAAGCATTCAGACATCTTTCGGTAGCCAAAAGGCGTACTGGTGGTCCTTAAAAGCTTTTTACCACATAGAAATGATGAGAAAGCATCTAATGTTACGTATCAGACAGACATTATTTCTTTTTTTAAAGGAAAAGCTCAAATACCTACAAGTTTGATTGAAACCGATATAGTTGGTATTTTCTTCTGGATGTACTCACTAAGCTATTATTCTTATTAATTCAGGCACTGAAACATCATGGACTGAATTTAGGCCGGTTTCAAAACCTGCCACCCATTCTTAACATAATTGCGGCTCCAGCAACAATTCGATTTTCGTAAATCGTTCGCTTTGCCGATTCCAAAACGAAAACCTCGTTATCGAAGCCAGCAAGAAGGGTAGATTTTACAGACGCACGCCTGGATGGAGTTTTGACGCGAGAGAAATAGGCTTTTGATGTACTTCCACGAATTTTAACGAAAAATACAGTAAATGGTTTTTGTGGTTTTTCCGCAAATTTACAATCCGGCGGCTGATTCTAGGCTCTTAGTGAGTTTATGATAATGGGCTATCACAGGTGTAATTTACACGTTAATAGTATGATTTGTGTAGGTAGCACGTTTTGATACGTTTTCGAAAGTTACGTATTTATTTATGTATTTTTATTACGTATGATCATTTCATTTCACAATGTATATATTGTATGGGGACTGGGGTCGCTTTCCTTGCATGTGCTGAAAACAAATCGCCGAGTAGTAAGTATTTAAGCAAAGTCAAATGAAAGGAAATAAATGCGTTTTTGAAAATAATCTACTATATTAAATAAAAGCGCGTTAAAAAGTATGCAGATTCGATATTATATTTTTACTTGGTTATTTTTTAACTTGAATTACCATATCTTCACATTTGGCTAAAATGCTGATATTATATTGGTAACGACTTTCCGAATAGAGATTTTTGGTATTCTCGCTGAAGTAAATCCATCGGTTTCAATTTTAAAGCATAAAATGAATTAATGACATACAAATAAAACATATAGTCACTCGTATTTAATTAAGCTATATATATATATATATATATATATATATATATATATATATTTCTTCCATTATTATATCATATAATTAATTAAGTAGTCCAATTTTAATAATTAACTACGTTACTTTTGACAAAATATAATATCGTTTCAAAGAGCGACTTTGATTTCATTTATTTCTAAACGAATAAATACATAATAAACTCTGATACGATATTTAAAATTATGCGTATCCATGACTCCTCATGCGCAATCAAATATAAAAATGACGATGGAAGCAATACGTCAATTTGTAAGACCGCAGTAACTTCATTCCTTGACTAAATAAGACTGTTGTATTTATGGAGGTAGGCATGCGCTAGCGTCCGATCCTCGTACAAAACATAACAACAAAGTGGTCACGTGAACTGACATGGCGTAATTTGTACAGCGGATAGTTTTAAATAAATCCAAATATGTAAGTCGATAAAAAAGTGTGAACACCGGCTAAATTATTTTTCAATTTTTCCGAAATTCACCCAGATGTTTTTAAACGGCTAACTTTTCACCGACGTGAGTGTCACGACGCGTCGCCATACAAAAGGTGATATCTCTACGAAATTCACCTTGTCTCTTAGAAAGAAAAGAGATTAGGTATATTTCAAATACGTCGCGATTCAAAGCGGCCGCGCGCCCCGTCCGACACGACGCGCGGGCGCGTCCCTAGGAAAAAATCCAGGAATTCGGGAAAAATTCCGTCGCGAGCCGGCCGGCGGCCGCGCCCGCCGCGTTTTTTCCGCGAGCCCCGCCCGCCGCGTGCATAAATCGGTGTTTCCTCGAGCGGCCGACGCTCGCCGGCGGTTTTTCGGTCGGACCGCTCGCTGTTGTAATTGCGCTGCGGATAATTATTGTCCGGACGCGTGTGCGCCTGATTAACGGGGGGACGCCGGCCGGCGACGGCCGACGGGGCCGCTTCGTTAGATATTTCCGATTATACAGATTATTCACAGATAAAACACTGGCAGAAAGAAGTATCTATATTTTAAAATCGAAGTCGCCTCTATCTAAATATTAAGTTTAATATTATTTTGATGTTATACGTAGTGAGCCTCATGATTGTAGAGTAAATTATTTCATTTATCATGTATAACGATCTCGTTGTAGTGTACAATTCTACTCCTAACTCCCCTCTCCACGCGGGTATCAGCCCCGTTTTTGATTCCGATGCCGGTCTCGTTTCCTATCTCTATCAAAAAATGATCCCACAGAAACGCTTCATCGAGATAAAAAATAAAATTATGTGTAATCTAAAACATATTTATTATATTATAGGTTATACGTTATTGAATTACAAATATTCAAACATCATAATAAACTTTTCTTTATAATATTATAGGACAATACGGACTGATTATTCACGGACTAGTATTTCTAAAGGAAAAAATATACAGTATTTTTTAGACATAGAGCATATATTATCACGATGCGGTCTTTCGAAATGATACGGCATCTATTTTTGATAACGAAGATAAAAATACCTTAAACAGACAAGGCATTTAACAGAAGCGTTTTAACTTTAGCGATTCCAGTCTTATTAACAGATATTGTATTATCTATAGAACCCACATCTAGAATTTCTCGTATTTTATTTACTTAGATTCTTCAATTCATGGGTAACAAACGTTGTGTAGAAAGCTAAATAGCCGTTCAAAAGTTAATAGAGCCCATGTCCTTGTATGAATGCAAGCAATGAATAACACATCGCGACCATGGCCCAAAAACTGATCTAACAGAACAAAAAAAAAATATCAACCTTCAAACCTGTCCACCATTCGAACGAGAATCGAACCTACAATCTAGACAGAATCCGAAACAAGCATCTCACCCATTAGGTGATAGGGGTCACCCTCAACCATCCAACACATGGAGAGTTACAACTTATGCTCATACGGTTGGTATTCTCTAAAAAAGGCAAATCCCATTCCGAATTAATCTAACACGCTCACTGTTTCAAATTCCGACCAGCACTCGAGCCCGGGCCGGCCAGCGCGCCGGGTCGTGTGTGAGCGCCTTCGTGCCGGTCGCCGGTGCATCGGCCGGCCCGCAGTTTCGACGATATTAAAAAGCTTCCACCGAGCGCGTGTCGGTGTCGTTTTTCGGCGCGGACTTTGCATGAGGGCCGGCCCGCGCCGCCGGCCCGCGCCGCTGAGTGCGCCGCGCGATGCATTTTCATGAGAATTCAAGAATTTCGAGGGATACACGCGTACCTACCGGCCGTTATCTTGTCTTCGACGATTTATCGTTTTGGTTCTATTTCGAATTCGTAATGGTGAACGGCCAAGAATGAGTCGGTAGTACATGATTTTATCCGATGCTAAAGTTTTGTCGCCGGATGCATTCTGTTAGTCAATTTTCATTCTATATTTACCTTTTTATGTGTCGAAAGATATCAAAAAATAAGGATTCATTTCATAATATGCATGGTTTACGTTTGGAAAATAATAAATAAGGTCCACAACACCATACGTTCGACTTGTATCACAATTATCGATATGAAATGACAATCACCTGAAGACAAATTGTATAAGTTAATGTTAACGTGTGTATATAATTTAATGCGAACATTTTTAGAAGTTGATATCTTCACAATCATTTCCAACGTACTTACCTCTACCGCCGAATATGTCTGTAAGTCCTATAAGCTCCAAAACACATAACAATAGTAAATTTTTAAACCTATTATTATTTTATAGGTCGACAAAGCTTGACCGAGCTTTCTCAAGTGCTGTCGAGCGCAAAAATCAAAATTCAATGACGCGTTGGAAAGATATAGCTGAAATATTACAAAATTAACTTCCCACTATAAAAATTGATGTATTTTATAAAATAAAACAATACTGTTTTCAGCTTAATTTTCAAAAATCTGATTATCATCAGATCTTGTCGTATTAGGGTCTTACTTATCTATTTCGACAAATTTACCAGTGATGTCTGTACGTATGTATATGTGATTGGGTGTATGTAAACTTCTCATAAATTTTGAACGGATTAACCGATTAAAAGGTAGTATTTGCGTTTTAGTCGGTTTCGGTTTGAATATTGCGGTATTCAAAAGTGGTCCACTCAACTTAGACTTGTTGAAAATATTAACTAATTCCGCCAGGTAGATTTTGGGAAATCTCAAAAATAAAGTTATCAGGAAAATGTGATTATTAAAATAATTTTTAGACTACTCTACCCACTGACACCAAAATCTAACCAGTACATCTCTTTAAAAAACAACATCGATTGTTACAGACTGTATCACAAGCGGTCGGTTCGTATGAGAGATATGGTTAACGAAAAAATTATTAAAAAGCTTTTTTAAATTAACTTGTGAAATACTTAACGGATTACTGTTTGATACCTTATCATCTTTTTTTACATAAAAAGCTACGTCGAATACCGTAGAGCAGATCCAAACCTAACAACGTGTTCGAAAGATATCATATATGAAATTTGATTTTTTTTTAATTAATTTACGTTTTTGAATTTGAAGAGCTTAAAACTTATTATAACTATATTTTTGCTTCGAGCTTTGAGCTCAAAAGTAGGAAAAAATTTCAGCGATGGCTTTCAAGGTCAACGATCATTCGAATTTCTGAGCTCGAAAACCTCAAAAACTTATAGACGACTATGTTTTGGAACCCAAAGACCTAGAAAACACATTGTTAAATATCATAGCGGGAATTTTTAGGGATGGCTTGCACGGTCAACAGTTTTTCAAATTTTTTCTCTTATAACCGCTACATGTTCTTTGAAACTATAGTGTTGTCTAACATAAGTATTCCTATATATATAAATCTTTCACACATTATTATTATTATCCATGAATTTCAAAAGCATTTTTTTCATAACTGCGTTTATTGGAATTGGAAAGAGAATCGGAAAACGATTTTCAAAAAATTGCTAATTATATTCAAACTGTATTTTCTACTTAGAACAGTCATTTTATACATCTTTACGGAGTTTACAGAAAAATTGGAAGCGCACTGTTCTAATTTTTCTAATGCTTTTATTTTTCTATATAGATATATTTTAATTTCATTTTTATTGTATATTGTGTTATTATATAAAATAAGATTAGTACAGTCGTTCACACCTTTAATAAAGAAGAATGTAACACGAGCGAAAGTCCGTGGACCGGTATTGGTGAAAGAAGCTACGTGTAGGTATAAAACAAATATAATTAAGTTCAGATGGCAGCGGGATCGCGCCCGCGCTGCTGTGGGCGCGGGCGCATGGCCCCATCAACCCGTAGGAGACCAAGATAACGACGTAATTAAAAGTTTACGGGGTTAGCGTTCCTTGTCGACGTGTTTCGCTGAACACTTAAGGAACTCCAAACGGCTGTTTATACAATAGATAGGAAAACTTTCAGATGAAAGCATTCTAGACTACAATCGCTGTCACTGGTAAATGCTGAAATAAATAATGTTATAATTAAGATTATTTACAACATTAATTATGCATAAGTAACTATTGCCATAAATCCCACTTTTTAAATTGACGCGTATAGTTTATTAATTATAAGACGGGACATTCAAAACACTAAAGAACTAAAAATCAATAATCTGATCTTCAACTAGAAATTTTTTGGTTTTTCTAGAAATTTTAGTAACATTTAAACATAACCTAGAGCCCTAGTCTCCAAGACAACAAGCAATATTTTTTTATTGCTACGTCACTGATAATAATAACGGATAATATTGTTAAATTTTATTATAAAACTGTTTCGATATTGCATGAAACCTTTCGACACATTCGAATCGAATAGATATCAATTTGAGTCAAATTAATCGCTCTGACGCGGCGCCGCTCATCGGTGATTTTGAGCACGAAAAAAAGCCTCAATGTCTGTAATTTAGTCATCGCCCCATGATCTCTATTAATGCCCCACTTACGGCTTAAACAGCGGTTGCGGCGGAGGCGACGACGCGATCTAGATGATCCCATCGATCAATGATCTATCTTGTATCGATCATTATTAAGTGCTACGAATCGAGTACCCTCCATTAGTAATTACTGTTTAATCTATACTTACTGGCTAAATTGTGGCCGTCGTGTAATATTTTTAATGGAGTTCGACGAGTGGCGTTAGATGGGTACGGGTGTTTGTTCACGGTTCACTTATTGCGATCTTGAAAACTCCTTTAAATATGTGATTCGGATTGAGAATGATAATCAACACGATATTTTTTTATGTATATTAAATTTGAAAATGAACGTTATACGTAATATTAGCGAGTTTCATCCATTATGCTAAATGCCCACTCTTTCTTCGATCCGTTGTATGAACAATATGGTCCGCCCGTTGCAATTTCAATTTTCCCGATTCTATGAAATATGTCGGTTATTTTGCTTCTTCTGCGGATTTTCTAGTTTTGGACTTTATCATGCAGAATAATCCAACTTACTGACAAAGGATAGGTCTTTCCAACTCAGATTGAAAAACTCTGACTTTGTTTACTAGAACAACAGTAGACCATCAATGTTCGAGGAGTTTTGTTTTTAGGCATCGGGGTATGTTGTACTCGAAAACGCCTTGTAGTTTTCCGAATGCCACCTAACGGGGTTGAATTATTTGTGTAAACGTTTTATCGCAATAGGGTTTGCATAATCGGACACTATTCTAAGAAGATGTAGTCTTCAACAACTACGATTGAAGACTCCTTAACTATCTATCGGTGTGCGTACAACGTTGGATATTGTAACAATTCTATTAGAATGTCCGAGAATGACGTCCGGGTCAATCAGAGATTTTGCCATTATCAAAATGGCGGCAATTCAAAGCTGACTGATGCATTCGTTATTGATGTTGATGCTGTCTCTTCTTCGATTTACAATTTCAAAATCAATGCATATGCTGTAATCGGCCTATTGTACTCTTCGATATTCTGCGTACTTTTTCTAAACATGAGGATATGGTCCACGGTGCTGAAGTCTTTTCGAAGACCGGGTGGTTCTCGAAAACATCACATCTGCTCGTAAGAGTGTTTGTGGTAACCTCCGAAAACAAATTATGTATATGACATAAAAATTCTAATTGATTTTTAGTTTTCACTTTATTAGGAAGATCAAACAGGTACAATATTATATTAAGGTATTTGTACATAGTGCTGTTACACTGTAACCAGCGGCGTTGTCCACGAGTACATGTACAATTTAATATACGGCTATATTAAATTTAATAATTTTGAAATAACAGTACCAGTTTATAAATAAATACAATAATAATTTACATTTTGTTCATAGAAATTTGTAAGTTTCTTTCTTATGTGAAAGAAACGACAGTGAAAATAAATCGACTCTGAGTAAATGCTCATTGTACGTGTTCGTTGTTCTGGTTACAGGAGCTCGTTCTTCCGCGTCGTACTTTTATGTCGCTGAGGCGTGAAGAGGTGGTGAGGACGTCCGCTGCGAATGTGAGTGAGGCCGCGTGAAACACGGTATTGCATTGTTGACTCGGCTGAATACAGCTCAATTTGTTGCGACAAATATTAATAAAAGTAGTGCATCGTGCAGCATACGTCTCATTCGCAGCAAACTCTTGTTCAGAAAAGTATTATTTTCTTTTTTTTTTTTGGGGGACATCTTCATCAGACCTCGAGCTGGACTTAATTTATCTTCGATTACGATAGTATTAAACAGACTGTCTAGAAGGCTGACAGTACCGATTATAAACCCACTCCCGTAAGTTCAGTCGTACATCCTACTTTGTTATTGTTTTTTAGCTTTCAACGGCGGTTCTAATCTCGTGCAGACCGACTAATAGGATCTAATCTCTTTATTTTGAGATTAACTTTGCTCGAAGTTCGCTAATTGTGGTCATAATAAGTTTTTATTTCGGTGGGTTTAACTGTCAACCTTATTTACCGATCTTATCTAAAATCACTGGCCTTGACACACAAAAAAGCTCCAACAAAAGCATTTGAGTATCTAAGTCCATTTACTGTAAGACCGTCTCTTATAGAAGCAGTTAATTATGAATAATCCCTCCTTTTCCGAGAAATCGAACAATCGCTGTCCGATAGTATAACAACAATGAAATTTCCTCAAAATTCTACAAAATAGCGCTGTAAATGTTTAGAATAATACTTTTAATCGCGTTTTTCGCGGCGAGGGGGGTCAAAAAGCTTATAATTTAGGGATCGCCCCTTACAAGGGTGCCAAGGTGCCAGGTGCCAGGTGTTAATTTTCAAAAACAAATGGTACTACATGAAAAATGACGATTAATATTATAAGTAAAAACAATAATAAACAAGGTCTAACTGAACATTATTATTTTTTTAGAATTTCAAAGTTTATTCTCATAAATTATCCCAATTTTGATTTAATCGCCTATTAGATACATACTAATAAAAACACATTGATTTTTTTGTTTTGAAACCGTGTTTAGACAGTCCTTTATCAAACCCTAGTTTCATTTATTTTTGTTATAACACTGTACCAAAGTAACGATTGAACTATCCACTCGTAGGATGATTATCATGTTACTATCATGCAAACAAAGAAAAACTAAAAAACATTAGGCACGTGACAAACTTCAAAACAAACAAAAGATAATCAGGTAATTTAATAACAAAGTAAATGAGGCCCCGATCGGCGCCTTACAAGGCGACTGACTCATCTGGCCGCAGAAACTGTATCGGCGATCTCGATTCTACCTAAAACGGGCTTTAAGTTCTCTCAATAGCGTCCAAAGTTAATTGAACCACCTCCATAAAGTATGTAAGAATAGTGCCGTGTGCAGGCTACTACTTTTGGACCGGCACATTATAACGAAATATAGTTTATCATGTATTAATTTCCCTATAAAGTTATTAAACGTACAATAGATATCCTTACATGTTACAAAACTTAAATATTATACAAGCTAACTCTATGTCTGTACGTTTGTGCGTTTATGAATCGAGAATTTCTGGTCCGATTTATAAGTTCTTTCTTATACGGAAATAAATTATCTTACCAGGTGTTAGTATACCCTAGCTTTTGCTCTCGGTCGCGCATGTATAAAAATAGAAGAAATATATATTTTTTTTATTACTTATATCGTTTGGTAACAGGTAATAATATTTTTGAAAGAAGAATTGAGTTTGACAACAGTTCGGAATTGGAATCACAAGTGGCACCGAGTTCGAGACCAAATGTGGGGAAAAGGTGAGAATGAATTTATTAATGACGTATTTCAAGTGTAATTTCATTACCTACGAAATAAAGATATTTTTGATTTGATTTGATTTGATTTGAATGAGATAGTTTCGGATTGGATCGGAGTCGAAAGCCTTACCGAGATTGGGACTGAGAGCGAACCGGGATTGGTCAGTATTAAAGAAGAAGGAGTTCATTTAATTTTTATGTCCACGCGGGCGGAGACGCTCTTTGATAGGCTAACGTACATAAACGATTTTCTGTTACATTCCTTTTCAGTCTCTTCACGCATTTCATCCGACCGCGATGAAGCTTTCGTGAGTTATTGTGGATACGCTATGGAAGATTACTCACAAAATAAAACAATATTTTTTAATCGGGCGCGAGACGGAGACAATTAAAACTTTAAAATCAAGAACAGAACCGGGATCTGCATCATAGTTAACAACACCTTCGGTCCATATAAAAGATGATTTTATGTCCATGAGGGTGAACCGAGGGCAAAAACTAATGCATGATAAAATATCACTGTATCCTTGCACATGATTTCATTAAATAAGTGAAATATTATTCCACGAATGAATAGGCTGTATATATGTTAGAGATGATGTTGTTGCGTCAATATGACGATCCTGCAACTGAGGCATATTTCCCCCACTCTCTATTTTTCAAGTCGAGCGGTTTCGATCTTAAGCCCTCCATGTCGGCCCAGTGCGACTTAGGGCTACTGACAACCGTTGTCACGATGCTAATAATGATCACTCGTTGTGCGATGACAACGACCAGGACCAACGGCTTAATGTGCTCCCTTACGGTGCTCTCTAGGGGTCGTATTAATAACGCACCCTTAAGTTCGGCGTTTCATCTCAAGAGTGGAAAGAGCAAGACAGTTATAGTGCTTCGCTATAGAAGATAATATATCTGTATCTAGTTTCCATGTTACTTCTTGAGATAGAGCATCATTGAAGTGACTCATTGAATCTTTTTAAAGGTTTAAATTATTTTAGACATCTGCAAGACAATGTTATAGTATAATATGCAAATGTACATAATCAGCGTCGCCAAGATCTAGAATATTGCACCGATTTCATAAGATCTACTTTTCGAAAATCATATATGATCTAAATTTGAAACCATTTTCGAGTATTGAATGTTTGACGTTGAAGTATCCCGAAACATCATCAGTAAGCAAGTTATGGCTTGGGCTGAGTTACGGAACTGTCGATGCAAAAGACCAACTCTTATTTGTCTTGTTTATTTCCCGTTGAATTTTTATTGTTATTAAAAAATGTATATTTAATAACAATGAAAATTCATATATTAGAAATTAATGAGTATTTGAATCAAGAACCAAATGGTGAGAATCATATCAAATCCTTAATGTAAGTAATCCTATTTTATCGATAAAGACATCGAAAACATTTTTATAAATTGTTTGACGTGACTTGATATAAATGAACTGACGCGTCATACGTGTAAATTTCAATCAATTAACACTCATTAGATCAATCGTCTACCGATGTTGATCCTCATCTAGCACATAAAACATTTTTTTTTTTTATAAAAATCAATAGAAAAAAAAAGTAAAATGAGAGCGAATGCACGCCATTACAAAGATCATCGTTCTACAATTTACAAGGTATTAAACATATTTGCAAACGACGCGATCGTCGCATCCGTCGAGGGGCTGAGTTATTTCGCAGTCCGAGATTTATTCCATACAAAAGTGTCACAAAAAACCGATCGTTTTCCATCGGGGCCGATATAAACATGTCGCCGCCGCCGATTTCGATTGTTCGCCGCCTGTAATTGACGGCGGAGATGGAGCGCGCGAGCCGTCGCCGGCCGTCGCTAATTCTTAAGAACCTCTCGATAAATCTGACGAGCGCACGTGATTGCATCCATTAAACCTACGCCGCGCGGCTGAACGAGATCATTTAATCATGAAAGGGGAACGAAAACGGAAAGAAGCCACGGTGAACCTCATCGATGCAAAAATTTTGAAGAATAAATTGGAGAAAGTCGCCGCAGTGGGAAGTCAACTTTCCCTTCGTGAGAGAGACACAATATTTAAACACAGAGACATTTTAACGAAACATTCTATATCTAATAGTTATCGACGGTTGAAGCATTGTATTCCAAAAGATTGAAACTAGGCTATGGCTAAATCCATTAATTCTTCGTAAATGGAAAAGATCATTTTACGACCAGTTGTGTAGTTCAAACTTCATTAAAAAGACGAATTCACGTTCGTTGGGTACGTATATAAATCGTAAATAAACACGCCGGTTTCTTATTTCGTCAAACGTTTCTTGCTTAAAGCATGTCGGTTTCTTATTTCGTTCTTGCTTAAAGCATGTCGGTTTCTTATTTTGTTCTTGCTTAAAGCATGCTTTCAGGTGGTATGACCGGAGTCTGCAGCTTATGAAATACGGCCGTTTGAGGAGTTACAGAATTCAAATTGAGCAAAGACAGGTCACTGTTACAGTACAGATACAAGGACCCGGACAACTAACGCGACACGGAAAATATTAACATTATTACAAAAGCAAAATTAAATATACAACTATAAAAGACCAGAATTATTTCAAAGGCGGACAAACGTTTAATATACGTGCACTCGTTCCGAAGCCAAATTATTTCCACGCAATTCTTGTGGTTCAACTAAATCAAATGTCATTGCCGCACAAGCAATTGCTGTTTCTTTATTCAGCGATAAGGCGCTCGATTTTCAGTCGTTAGTCGATCCTGAAGACGAATTGGCAAAGTTTTTTAAAACTTAAATACCTACATCCGTTTATTTTGAAACACTACTTCATTACGGTCTAGAAAACACTCGTGATGAAAGCCACAATTCGAGGACAGGTAATCTGTCACTAAAGAATCGACACGAGTACCATTCAAAACGTGCCGTGCTTCAAGTGTATTATCTCTGGTTACCCCACAACGAGAACCATTTCGTTAGGTAAGTTATCTATCCTTTTTGAGTACGACGTAGTAAGAACACGTCTTCGGCGATCTTGTCAGAATTTTTTTCTCTACGTTTCATATTCACATAACATTTGACAAAAATAACGATTATTAAAAGAAAACAATGGTTCAGTAAAAAATAAATTTTTCACTGAAATTTTTATTCTCTTATCTTTCAAATATTCGTCGAGGATTGTCAAAATGAAAAATAATAGCACATAATATTACGACAACACAAAATGATTCACAACGGACGGCGTCAATCACAAAGGTGCGACGCACGCGCGCTGTATTTGGATCGGCGCACGCGGTTCCAGTAAACGCATAGCGTTGTACTTATTGATACGGAGCGCATCAGTAAATTCTTGCAATATATTTGTTTGATATACGACACGATGCACTCGACGCTTTGATAAACCGTTTTAAATATCGGCCCACCGGCGAAGTTTTATTTTATATAATATTTCATTTAACAACGTTTGATATTTTGTATACACATGAGTAAGCTTTACTTTATATGCTCTGTATTTCACGCTCTCTTTTCTCTTGGTAATTGGGCCCTAATGGGCTGTAAGTCTGTTTTTTTTAAATTCTTTTTGTAAATTTAAAATACTGTAACGTTTTAGGTTAGTACTTTCATGGAAAAGTACTAAATTTTAAACAGCTAGTTTTGACCTACATTTAACCAAAAGGCTTGGTTAATTCTTTTTAATTCATGTAAATAAAAAGTAATAATAAAGTATATACTCAGGAATCTTGCATGAATGGATTGATGGATGTCAATGAAGCAAAAGATGTATGCAAAGCTCTCCGTTTACCGTCCTGGGAACAGATATCAGTTTATATACATATATATATTTATTTATATAGCCAGGAGAATAGCCTAAAAACTTGTAACCAAATAAAAACGGAAAAATATTAAGGCCCTAAAATCTCCTCGACACGCTTTTACAATTGTGTGATCCAACATTTATAACACTTATAAACAGTGGGCTTCGCATATTGGTCACTGGCATTGTTAAAAGAAAGCATTAATTTTATTATTTTAATTACTTTTATAAAATGCAAGTTACTGACTTGTAAGACTCTTTAAGGGATAAATAAAGTTATCTATCGGATGGCGAAATAGCACCTTCAAAAAGTTCACCTTTCTGGCATGGAATCCTTAAAACTTTAAATAAGAAAATAATTTTGTATCTATAAACTGATCACACCTTCCTTTTACAATTTTCTCTCCACGAAATTCACCGAAATCTCGCGTGCGTTCGTCTGCGCGTACGCACCCGACCACTAATTTGAACGTATTTTAAGTGTCAGTTTTGATTATTTATTACCGTGATTAAGAAATTATCGCACTGCGACTGATAAACGAAAAACCATGTCCATTTTAGGGTTTGAAAGTGCCGCAGAAAGTTTGGTAAAAATAAAAATTCGCTAAATACTTTGAACTAAGCATCTTCGAATGACGGTTAAGAGACTTTTTAAAATATCCGGACTTTCAATATATTAACAAATATTTAAGTATAACTGCCATCATTGGTTTACCATGTGTGATAGAAGAAGAAGAAAATAGAGTGTTTACCTTTGTACTCACGTGAGAATTTATACTTATATGAATATAAAAATATGAATGAAATTGATACACATTTAGGGAGATCAAAAATTCGCATTTAGAGATTTAAAAAAAAATCACATATTAATTTTATCAAAAAATTATGTGATATGTGTTTTTTGGGGGCGGTAATAAATACAATTTTATTCACAAAAATTATAATACTTACATAAATAACTTGATAAACAATTTTCACAGCAAAAGAATAAATATACGGTACAATACAAGTAAAAGTTTGCAAATATAAACACCAATATTAACAACGTAAAATATCAGTCATGTACATACGAAATCATGAATATAAATTTATATTTCTTTTACTGACTTGATACCTATTTGCGATATTATTTACATTTACAATACGCAATACGTGCATTGACGACTGTATAAAATACAGTACACGCAAGCGCGTTGGGCTTCTAAACTCTCATTTCAAAATTTACTTCATGGTGTCTTACATCGGAGCACAACTTTCATTACTTACATGCATTCCGATTATTTCACTCTTATGTGACGAAATAAGTATAACTTCAAAAAAACTAATCAAGGAATTATTTTAGTTTTACTTCAAAAGATATCACAGACTGTCACAATGAAACCCATCCAATATGAGATTACTTACTTATTTTAGTCTTGATTCCAAGGATATCACCGACTGTCATAATGAAACCCGCCCAGTATCAGATCACTTACTTATTTTAGCATTTATTTCAAAGTTATCACCGACTGTCATAATGAAACCCGCCCAGTATCAGATCACTTACTTGTTTTAGCTCTAATTTCAAAGTTATCACCGACTGTCATAATGAAACCCGTCCTTTACTTTGATTGAGTAATTTACTTCAGCTTTCTTAGATCACTGTTGACTACAGATATTCAGGTAATATTAATGTAACTCACTTTTTGGATCAGTATTCATGTGTAAAACTTGCCTAGGCATTTTTGTTTACGTGTTTTCATTACTTGACCATACCACACGACATGCGCTTCTCTGCGTTTTTCTTCAATCGGGCAGATCATAAACTTCCACAGATATGTTTGTTTCTAAACCTATTATTTAGAGTGACACCTCCTGACATCTCAGCGTCCTTATCTTAGTCGTATGCGTTTTTGTGGCGTAGGGTTTTTATGTGGCACAGTAGATTAGAGCTGAGAGACCATGGTTTTATAAACTTTTTTTTGACATATACTGGTATTTTGGTGTCGCGCCATACTTCTGAAACCTGACGCCAATTCAACCAGCCAATGATAATACAGGGGGTTACGTCAGCGTCAAACTGTTGCTGGAGATCACAGAGTCTAATTATCTGAAATACCTACCAGGAGTCACCAGGTGGTACTGGTAGGTTGTCGTATGACAGAACGGCAAATATTCTGTTTTTTTCCTGACTTATCCTTAGTTCGATCACCAGTAGATGCCTCCAGCTCACGAGTACTTGCTTTTTAGAGTTCAGCGGGACTGTGTCTGATGATATCATCCGCGTAAAATAAGTCCCAGCGTGACTCCTTGTGCATACTTGCATTAAGGTATTCTATGACAAGATTAAAGAGAAAAGAGCTCAGAGGTGGTCCCCAATCTACCTACTCCTGCTTTGAATTCATCGCTTATTCCAACCAGGCTCTTTACTTCGATTGAGACTTTATGGTGTATGTTTATGGTACATACTCTATAATATAGTAACTGCTCGAGTTTATTGAATTAATTGGTCTATGGCAAAATCGATTGATACATTTTCACTCACCAATAATATGTTCTGTTAAGAGTTTGAAGACAAAATTTTTGTTTAGGTGTTGCTGAAAACTATTTATGAAGTGTTATAGTGACATTTTTCTCAAAATTTAATGCTCACTAATTTCAGAAATTGGATGAGATGCCGATGTCCTTTTTGTACATTTTTCTTAAGTAATATTTTTTAAGACTAACCTTTTAAATTTAAAAATAATATATTTATATCTCTTATAAGAAACTTTTTGTTAATACGTTTTGTAATGTACTTTGTAAATTTTTTTTCGTTACTGTTTAATTTACTCACCAGTTATCTTTCAAAACGAGAATTGTGAATTAACGTAAATAGGTATACAATTTTAAATTATCTAATACTGTTTATGAACAAAATGTCAATTTCTCTTTCAGTAGATTCACAGAAAACAGACCACTACAGATGTGTAGAAAAGAAACAAACACAAGAGTAATCCCGTAAGGATTCCGTTCAGCGGATGTATACAATTTACAACGAGTTAAGCATAAAAACATGATCACCTGAGAGTAATGTTTTCATAGACTAATGCATTACTGATTACATAGTACAAATAAAATTGCCTTAATTAGCAAAAGCAATAAAATACTGAAGTAGAAACACGAGGTCACTTGCGAAGGCCCGGAAACACGTGACACCATTAGTTACGGCCGCGGAACATTGGCATAATTTCACTTTATATGGACAAACAGACGTACGCGCACGTGTTCAATTCTTCGATCGGCGACTCTCGTGGTTTCCAGCGAAAAAATACAAACAGTAACTTTATATCATTCGTAAAGGGACGGAAGGTTATATAGAACTCGCACATTACTCGCCTATAGAAAGCACATCGGCGGCAACTCTTATTACTTCATTATAGGGATATACTCTCCCACAATCCTGATTCATATTGAGGGATTTAAACGTGAATGCCCCACATCACAGGACATGTACGAGTAGAGGGGTACTAACGAGTGTCGTCAGTAATGCGGCAACAACTTTTTAACTTTTGATACAAAAAACAAAGGAGCTCTTAAACAATCGAGCACCTTGAAAATTTTTATTTTGCATTATTTATGAGGACTGTACAACCCCGTAACCTCATTACAATAAAGGATTGTAATAAGTATAAGATTGTGGTTGTATCTTTTTCCAGAAAACTATAACATGACATATTTACAACCACTGTGCTGCTTAATCTGGACAATATCAATTTTGGTGTATCTATTTGGTCTAAACAAGTTGACAAAAATTCATATCGTCAGTCCAATTAGTGTTTGTTATTTTTTATCAATTTTAAGTTAGTACCAAATCATATAATATCGTTATAAAATTGCGAAAACAATGAATAGGAATAAAAAGTAGATACTTTTATAGTATCTTAGATTATTTTTACCTATTTTCTGAGGTACTATAATCTTATCGCTGCATCATTTTGTCAATAAATAATATAGTTCTAAAGCAGACGACACAAGACTACGAGTCTCGTCAGCATACACCGAGGGTTTCATAATGAATAACATGTCGGGATTTTAACGCAAAAGTACGAATAAATTAGCCTTGAACTCCGTGTCTAGAAGAATTAGAAATATAGAAGGGCATGACGTTTATGGTGCTTTGTAACTTGAAGACCGGAACCACGTAGCCCGGCATCACTTACGGCCACGGCGGAATATTGACACAATTCCGCCCGATAAGGATAATCGCCTCGTCGTCCGTCCCTTTCCAACTCGACCACAACTCGATAGGTTCGTCTTTCCTTGACGAAAGGCACCGATGTCCCGCAAGCGGATGCGCTGCATGCGTCCTCCATTTTCTTTTTATTTTTTTTGGAAAGGCAAAAGTACCTACGTAACGCATGATTTATCAAACGTATCTGTGACATTTATCGGCGTTTTACGTGATAACAGAAAAAACGTGCTAAATTTTCAAAATAGTAAGCGTCTCGGGAAACAGATCACGTGGAGTGATAAATGGTATAATTATAAATCATCACGTCGTTAGAGGAAGAGGAGAAATCTAATACAAAATGAAACAAAAGTCAATGTTTAAATGGTTCTAATGTCCGATTGCATTTATATACAAACGAAGGGTGTTTTGAACCCTTTATAAATTAGAATTCCGTAGGTTTACTTGTATTACAGATTATTACTAGGAAAAGTCGCCATCTTGTCCGAATTCTGTAGGCCGGATACTTTGATTTTTTTTATAGTAACAGAGGTGTCACTTTAAGAATTCGAGAGAAAGTAGATTTTTTGGAAATAGATTAATAAGTGACTATGAAAAGTACGATGGTTTTACGAATAATCCAAAAAAATCTTCTCGACTGAACGGCTTTTATCCGTCATATACACTAAAAAAAAGCAAAGAATCAAATAAATCCTAATTATTCCTAATATTGCAAGAGAACATTTTGTGGCCTATCATATGCGCAACTACATTTTATTATTGTATACCAATTTTCATTTCGATCGTCCGAGATGTTCTTGAGTTATAAGAAGATATACAGATAGACAGACAGACAGACAGATAAAAATAAAAAAAATAGTAGAACGTGAATCACTGCATCACAAAATGATTATCTATCACAAAATTAGGTGAAAAAAAAATGTACATACAGAGCTAGTAGATTTATATAGTGGTATAGATTAAACACCTTCAACCTCCAGCCCCTCACGTTACACCAGCGAGTGTTCGAGGCTGACCAAAGAACTCTTAAAGTAATGAGTATTAGATGCTGACCAAAAATCTCTTAGACCAATGAGTATTAGAAACTGACCAAAGAACTCTTAAACCAATGAGTATTAGAGGCTGACCAAAGAACTCTTAGACCAATGAATATTAGAGGCTGACCAAAGGACTCTTAAACCAATGAGTATTAGAGGCTGATCATTCTGTCACTACATCATTGACAACGTCCGGGACCGGCGACTTAACGCGCTTTCCTAGTCAAGGAAACCGTGGTTCAATTTGACTTCTTTTGTGTTTGATAATGCTGTCGTACAGGGACTTACTCTGGATAACAGGCCCAATGGGGTCCTCGTATTGGTAAGTTAGTGAAAAGGCTCAGCTCCGTCGCCTATGTAGATAAAGAAATACATAATTTATCAATTAATCGCTCAGTAAAAAAGTGTATGAAACAATTTCCTCATATTTAGAACACAAATATCAATGTGCGTAAATCCGCTCGACTTCTTACCGGGCCGTTCGTTCACCAATGGTTTAGTATTTGTGTTGTCTATGCATGATAAAATTAGAATAGAGGTACCCTTAAGTTTCTTACTCCGTCTTGTTGAGACAAAACTGCCTTCCGAACGAGAGATAAAGTGTTAATTCCCAAAAAATTATGACGTATTTCGAATGTTATTTTATAACCTATGAAATAGAGATATTTTGACTTTAAATTTGAATTGAATTCCATGAACAAAATTCAAACTAAGTACTTTCCGGTGCAAAAGCAAAGGTTTTAACCACACAACCACACCACACGCAAACTGATAATAATCGTTTCGTACTCAAACACGATAACGGGTAACGCACTAAATAACTAAATAAAAAGGCGCCGAATAATGGAATATTTTGCTATCATAGTTCGTCAGCATAAAATAAAGGTCACACGAGTTTCACCTCGGTTATACCTCGAACGAAATTCACAAACTTCATATGCATGTAAATGAAAAATTAACTCATGAAAAAGGTTTCATCACGTAATTGGTGTGTAGGTGTTTCACATACTATACTTGAATTTCATCACTTTTTATAAATATGTAATGGTTGCGAATTAGAATTTGAAAGTTAAGGTAAAACATATTGAAATAATACGAGACTTGATGGATAATTTGAATTCCTATAAATTTATTTCGGAGCCTATTTATGTATCTGAAACACAAACTTATTTGACAAGCAATGGCATATACGGCACAAAAGGTAAAATATTTCTAATTTGAAATAAGGTTTGATTTCTGCTGAAGGAGAATATAAATTAATTTTCACAGCTTTCTAAATAAGCTCCCACAGTTTGCCCCAGAATTATCTTTGGACTAGGGCTCTTGAAACAGGTATGCTTACTACATCGAGACTATTCTAACCGGCGTGTTTTTTTTTTCTTATTTTCGAAAACAAAGCTTTTTAGTATTAGATACCTGATTGCCTACACATTAACATTAATATGCATAAGATGGTCAATTTCCATCGTGGAGCATATTCTGATTAAATATTATTAATTTTTTTGAATACATCAAAAGTGTTGTTTTACAATATTTTAAAAATGTTTTTGTTATAGAACTAGAAATAACAAAAATGTCGTTATGCTAGAAAAAGAAATAAAACCAAAGCACGTGAATATCCTAGAGATACACCGATTCTTCTTGCCTTGACACATTGCTAAAATATGAAACTATTAGAATAATCACATCAAATACTATAAAGTACCATCGAAATTTTAAGACCTTCTTACACAAACATTAAATCATTAAACCCTTTTACATTAAATGATATGAAATGTCATTGTAATGTCCTAATTTATCACGCAATATCCGTTATTTCAAACGTAAATAACGCGCTCCTTGCTTCTAAATGTCGATACGATAGTATTAGCATGAAACACCGAGAAGCACAAAAATCACTTGAACTTATTTTCTGAACAGACAGCGTATACAGGCAAAATGAAGGAATACTAATATTTGTCGAAGTAGTTACACTCAAATAACTACTACTGCAAATAAGCGATCTATCAATAAATATGCCAACATGTAATGTTATTAAATATAAACGTGTGTAATAAATAAGTATAGCGAAATCAACAAAACAACGAAATAAAGTTGCATTAACAAATAGGTGAGAAACAGAACAGAGACGATGTAGAGAGTAGCGAGTTAAATGATATTTGGTTTAATTAAGCCAGTGTTTATTTTGGCATATCACATACCCAGTGGTCGAGTTGGTTCAGAAAGTATCACTCGTACGAATGTTTATAGTATACGTATGTTATCTATGGGATGTAACGTGAATTGTCACCACGATAACGCCCGTTATTTTCGAGATTATATTTCGAGAAAAGTGAACAATTTAAAACCGGAAGTTCTCCCGCTAAAAATCGGGAGAAATCGGGAAATATTTATTCATGAGAGAAGAGTAATTTTTAATGTTAATATTACAATCATATATATATATTCAATTATGGGTTTTGTCTTCATGTCACTTCTAATTAGATATTTTTGTAAATATTTTTTCATTATTATTAAAATTGTAGCAACTTTCATTATTTTCTCGTACACATCTCTTTCCGTGGAGACGACCTATCACTGATTCCCTGGAAAATTTATTCCGCTGCCTAGTTTCCACCAAATTGATGGATAGAAACATTCTTTCCACATTTACAGATAAGTGCGGCAAACTCAAAACCTTAAAGAAGAAGAACAGACATTTTCAAACATGCGTAAACTATCACCACACTTCATATCGTCACACCTGTCCAAATTCTTCAAAGCAAACATTATTCTATATTAATATTTTGATTAAGATTATTGCCAAATAAATTGAGGAATTTTCTATACACTGGGACATTACAATTGACGACAATTCATCTTTTTTGACATTTTGTGAATAGAAAACCCCCCAAATCTATAACAACTTGTTTCTAATTGGAAATTTTTGTGTGATTTGATTACAAGCTTCAATATAAAACTGAATGTATCTCATTTGAGCTAAATGCATTTCTAGTTTATTTGTGTTACCAGTGAGCCTGGTAATGCTCTAGACAAGGGTTTCTCTATAGCGCTATCCCTGTCGCATCAATATAATGAGCGAGTTATCGCATCAATATAAGAGACAGTTCTATAAAAAGACTCTTCTTCAGGGCGTCATGCTAAGCCCGCTGGTCTTTACTGGTGTTGTTAAATTTAGATTATTATTTGAATGTTGGTTTAGTTGACAATAAAACAAATATGGGGTAGAGCTCGCTAAATCGAGATATCGGGAGACAATAGCTAAAAATCGGTGTATCTACTGATAAATCGAGAACTTTCGCAGCGCTGTCTTTAGGTGATCACCTTGGACAAGTTCGAAGATGAACAAAACTGGGCGATAACTTTAGAAATGGTGACCATATAAAATTTTCAAAATACCATAAAATGCTATTTCGGTGTTTTCTCAATAGAATTACTTTTTTATGAAAGGATTACTTAAAGGCTCTGAATTTCGAAAAAAAATAGCATTCATTCATAAAATTCTATGTATTGTAAGTAACAGAGAGAAATTTACCTAGCCATGGCCTGCCCTATCTCAAAATTTGTACAGTCATCGATTACAGTGATTTTAAAATAAATTTTAGTAGTTATAAGATTGCTTTAGATATTTTGAATATTTAAATGCGTTTCCTTGAGGATTCTTCCAAAGCGGATATTCCAATCCAATAGAATCAGTATTATTCCACGTTAATGCATTTTTCGGATTTAATCGAAGTATAACGACACTAACACCTACTATTTATTTTTCATAAGTTTACCTTTTAAATGGTCTAATATCCTCTTATAAATAAACTAATGTCAAGCGACATTGTACACGTGCGTCTTCGTATGTATACAGCTTGTACAATCCATATAAAATTGATTTACTTTGATATTTCATCAACAAAATTGTAAGTTTAAACTAAAACACTGAATTGCAAAGTACGTATTTCCGTGGTCGCGCCGTCGGTCGCCGGCGGGCGCTTGTGCGCCTGCGCTGTGGCTCATTTGTCATTGGGATTAATTGTTTTGTGTTAATTAAAACTCGTGTTCATTGAAGTCCTCTAAATGGAATACAGTTAAGGAGAGATGTCCCCTCTTCCTTAAATGTTATTTCTACTCCACAATTTTCTGATATCTTTGACGTTTTCCTTAATTTCCTAGATTGATCAATTTGTAAGCACAAATATTATAGATATTATTTTCGATTTTGAAAATCTATAAAGGTTACTTATCCACACTACTTTCAAACCTCGTTTTCGCTGGCGAAACGTTTAAATAAAACAGCTTGCCATTTATTATTATTAGACATTCCTGAAATTTTAGCAAGAGGTTTGTGCATGTATTTTACACTAGATGGTCTAACGGATAGACCTGAAGTCTTGTTCTCTTATAAATATTAACACTATCCAATGAAATTCCATTAATGTCTATTAAATTGAAACTCACTCTTTATTGTTGTTGGTTGTTTTCTTTAACGTTGCAATTAGAGTTCCTGTCAACACAGCAGACAATCTTAATTTCAATCGATGTCTCAGCGTATATGTAATGAAAGCCAATGACTGACAGACAAACGGATATACGGAGTTAATGACGTGACTGGGTTTGTGTCGAAAGCGTACACGGAACCCTAATTATAATATAATAAATGGCAGCACGTGTGGCGATAGGAATTTATTATTGTATAGTAATTGTATATGGAATACGGTTTACATTGTTACAAAATTCATAAAGGTTTATTGTTAAAACTATAAACCTTTGAAAAATATTTTAAATAAAAAGCGCACATCTACTACTGCCTCGCAGTTATAAAAATAATAGTGTATTTTCAAAATAATGGGAAAGCCAACCGCCTTAAAGCGATCAATAAATAAATAAACGTCGCCTTTATAATATCGAAGAAATATGAATCATCCGGATCTTTATTATTGACTTTCGCGTTATTAATTCTGATTTATCACTTGTTTAGTGATATTACCGCGAAAATGTTTTCCCTCTTTATTAAACTACCTTTTTATTTTTGATATTCCTTCGGTGACTACAAAAAACTAGGAAATCTGAAACGTTGGTTGTATTGTTGTACTGTTAATTATATGGTTGGCAATATGGTTATAATTATGGACAAAATGTTGATTATATGGTTACATTTATAAAACAGATCTCAACATCGAATTGAGCTGCTATCAATTCGTCAATTTATGAGGTGATTATTTTAGATCCTATAAAAAGACCTCAGCAATTTTTTGTTACACCGTTGTAAACGATTTTCTTCTTTTTTATAAAATTTTTTAATAGTAGTTTACACATCGACACATATGGATACGGCCTTGCTTCACAGAAAAACGTACCGTTTGAGAGATGCCTTTTTCATTTAATTACCGTATTTGGCTCACTTTGAACAAGTTTTCTGATTCACCGGAAATCAATCACACGAAAAGTACAAAATAAGCTATCGCGGTGTCTAGTCGGTCAACTTTTGAAATGCTTTCATTATGTTTCAAATACTTTAACGTTTTTTCAGATCGAAGATTTTACGCCCGTTTCCATTCTATATCCATTTGTAGTGAATACGGGCGATGGGCGGCGACACCGAAGTGATTAGGCGGCGTGGAACTTCTAAAAGTAAAACACATTCTATTAGGGTTGGATATAGGCTATATATATTTTTCTTACTAGCAAAGGTCAGGTGTATATAATTTGTTTTACTAGTAAAGGTTAGATACAAAAAATAAGCACTTTGCGCCTCCCACGTTTATATCCACCCATACAAAGATGCATTCTGACTGTCGTGACAATACCCGTAGCAAATAAATATTTTATTTAAAAAACCTGCCAATAATAAGTCTGATTTGCGGAATTACGGTACCGTATTCTGGCAACGAACACTCAACAAAACAAAAGACTACTTTCAAATATATGAAAATATTGTCCAACTTACTTCGTAATAACTGAATAAATCTATAGCAAGTATTAATTGAAATTACGTAATTTAAAGGAACAAATCAATATGCTTTTGAAGTTTCAGATAATTAGGTTCTAAGGTGGTTAATACGACGGGGATTATTATATTTGTGCAGTTTAAAAGACCTAGGCAAATTAACTCCTATTAGAAAAAAGTCCTTTCCTATTATAATATCGAAAAAAGACCCTACTTTTCTGTTGTTCATGAACTGGCTTTAACAAAATTCTTAAACTGATTGTTATTCAAGCTAAACATTTATTTCAGAATTTAATTACAAAATAGAATATAGTTAGAAATAGGGGAACTACCAACCCTCAAAAGTATAAACTCTAGCACAACAATTTTATATTTATTCTGATATTTGGAATGTAACAATCAGTATTTTTCGAAAAATCAATAATGTTTGTACAAACATACATTACATTTACGTAAATGTACTGGCAAACCAGACTTAGAATATTACATTTCATAAAGATTTTTCGTAAACTAGCTCTGAACTTCAAACCATATGTGTTTCAAATAATCGTTTTACGTATTATAAATATCGGTTTAATATCTGCAACTTTTCCCCACAATAACACTCCTTAGGACATAACACTACGAACGTAAAAGTCGCGCATCGACATCGGGCGGGCAAATATCGATGATACTGATATCATCGGCATTACCGCTTGAGAGTTTTACAGCTCACGAACAAATTGGAATATCTGCCATCGCTCGTTTAAAGATCAAATAAACACAACGTCCATATATTTTGGTTAGGATCCACCAGAATTTAACGATGTTTTCGAACGAGCATCGGAGCAATAACGAAGTAGAGCCCTGCGCCCCATTTGGTGGAGCGCACTTGGTGCTCGAGTGCCCTGGAGAGGGCAGAAGCTGCAATTGCAGCGGACGAGTTTCCGTGTGAGTACAGAGCTTAATATTCGCCGCGGATCGATCTGATTCCGGCGTTGACGGGCCTCATTATTCTAGACCCGTGTGTGCCGAAATTACATCGCGTAGCTGTCGGTGGACGAGCGATGCGCCGGCGGCGGCCGATGCACGGAACCCGATCCCTGTCGGCTGCGACAAGTTGACGGTACGCCGCTTCTGTATCATCAACGCTCGGCATATTGAACTAATAAATTTCCTATGCACGTCATAAAAGGTTTAAGGTTCAAATATAAAATAGGTTCAAAGGTTCAATAAAGGCGCTTTTAAGCGCCCGAAACCGATAAGCTTGCTTGAAAAAGTTGATGGATGTCAGTGAAGCAAGAATCGTACCGTGTGGAAATCCATAGTCTCTACCTAACCCTCTATAGAACAGACGTATGTAATAATATTCCTGTTTACAACATGCAATATTAAGGTCTACACTTTCTATTCGGTATCACTAGTAAAATGTCATTAGCAATGTTAACTGCAGTAGATGCACTTAGCACATAGAGTAATGCATCTGAAGATCTCTTCGGACGGCATGCAAGTCGAATGTTAATATGTATATGTATAGATTTAAAGTCTATTCGTTATCTGCGTGCTCCACGTTATGGGTTATGAAAGTATTAAAAAAAATGAGGAATGTATGAAATTCAAAAAGTAAGTAGCCTAAAACCATTTAAAAACAATACTGCGTCGAAGGATCGCATATCGATGCGTTCAGTAGCTTTCATCATATCCGGAAAAAGAACACAGATACAATAAAAACTACTTGGAATATAATCGATAGTGAAACTGGAAAACACATATACCGGAAAACAGAATTTCAATTAAAAATTGATGATAAAATTTTAAACATATATATAAAAACTGCCTTTGCATTTGAAAAATTTTTTTACTAGCATTCCAGTTTCAAGTACACAATCTCGAAAATCATCGCCCACTTTCGCTGAATCTTTGTTGAAGCGAAACGTCGATGATAGTGATGTTATGTTTGATTATACTCATGTCAACTAAAATGACGTTAATAAAATATTCAAATGTAAAAAATTAAAAACAAACTGTTGATTTTAATGACCTTTCTTTAAAAATAATAAACTGCATTTCTCCATGCTATAAATTAATTTTTATAATAAGATTCCAGCTGAAATTCAAAACCTAGCATTTTATTCATGGAAACTTTTCGTTGAACAAAAGTTATATGGTAAGGACTATTATACCGTGTCTGAACATCTTAATGAAAAAATCCATGGGATTGAACTCGCTCGACTATCAGATCGCTTCATGGTACTTCTAAATGTTGTAATAAATTATTAATTACTCAATACTTTGTATTGTTGAGTAGAAAAAAGCAACTCGAGTTTTTTGCCCATTCTTCTTGAAATGAATCAGCATTTGGAATAGGTGGTAATGTTAATGTCGAAAATAATTCATTAAAGACGTATTTCAAGTGAGATTTCTATCACCTACGAAAAAAAGCCATTTGCAATTTGATTTCATTTTGATTTGATATCATAGTATTATACTATAGTAGTTATACCTCCTGCATTCAAATTGCCGTTAATTACAATTACGCCCTTTATGAACCCAACAGTGAAAAGTGCTCGAGAATTAAAGCATCACGGTGGTGTGTGCACGAAAAGTTGTGTAAATTAATTAATATTTAAAAAATAAAATAATTGTTGTGGTAATAAGTGGGTACAAACTGCAACTCCCATCGTACTTTTACGCTATCAAAGTTAATTATATTCAGACATATACTCAATATACATATTTCTATTACGCATACGGTATTAAACCGATAACAAAAAGAAAGTTATTAGATCTGTCAAGAATATAAATAAATCCACACACAATCAGCCAAATAAAAACATTAAAAAACGACAAAGATTGTTGCTGTCTGTGTTCGACACAAAAGAAAAAGAGAAAAATTTTATGCTGTATTTTTAAAGACTTTAATTATGACATTAACTGATTTGGGCGCTAAATCGTATGCGCATGCTTCATCATTATTCATGGCGCTGATAATCATTATAACTTTCACACAGAACACCGAGCGAACTTTAATACTTTTATTATGCATAATTTTATAGGGCAGATAATCAACGATGACGTCAGAGAATAAATCCGGGTAATAAATGGTAAAACAATTATAAAAGTGCTTCGAAATGCTTTTTTAAGGACAACCAATTCGCATCGCCTTGCAAATATTTCACATGCTTAATGAGATAGTGATTTCATCCAAGATTCCGTTACGTCGTTTCGGTGACAACCGCCGTCGGCTATCCCTTAATAGACCGGGGTGGATAAGTTGAAATCAAAGTCCCACAATATACAGAGATTGTGGGAGGGTGTGCCTCAGAACGTAGAGTCAAAAAACTTGACGCAACAACTTCATTGGAGAAACCTTTAAAATGAGCATTTTCTTATATGAGATAAAATTAGACTGTCCTGCCTTTAAACTAGTAAATAACAGATATTATATTTGCAATAATGCGATAATGTACGCATTTTTATGTGAACAGATAATTTGCGGATTACAGTAGAATGGGTACAGTTAAATTCTACTTTTATAATATGAACTGCTATGATTCGCATTTTGTGAATCTGTAATAAAGGAAAATCTATTTTTTAGATTAAATATACTAAGAGTTGAAATATACGCTCCTGTAACCGAGAGTTAGATATAAACCATGATAGATTGAGTTGACAATGGCATGAAATCTCAAAAGTCTTAATATTTATTTATGCATCCATTTATTTAGGTATTTGGATTTACAAACAATGATACACGCAAACTGCTAGTATCGAAATATCTGCATGTGTAACAACAACATCGTGAACCACAGAGTAACTATTTAGCATATTTAAATTTTTTACGTGCTAAAGATTAATTATACAGAGATGTCTAATTATGGCTCATCAAATGCGCAGTACAGTCTTGACAATATCTTTTTTGAAGAGCCCGACAGCCGACGCCTTGATGTCGATAGGGTTGAATTGATTGTAAACGGCAACGAGTCGACGCATCGGTGACCGCTCAGCAGCTACGCTACGACAGCGGGTGCTTGAAGACAATCGGCGTGGCCGAGCGCGTCTCTTTGTTAGACTCATTAAGGATTCCTTCCTAGCGTGACATTCTATTGAGAGCCACGCGATCATATTTGATGTGACATATAATAAATAGGTCGTACCACATCATAACATCAAGCTGGAGACGTGTGGAACTCGAGTCCAATAAGTTATACTTCTTTAATAGACACCTGTATAAAAATCTATCAAAATAACACTGTAGTGCATTGGCTGACAGTATCGATAAGCTTTAGGATTTCTACGACGTTGCCAACTCGAATTTTCGTGGTTTATAATTCTAGATCGGTTAAGCCTACACTTGTTTGATTACAAGCGAATATTCGTGGAAAAGCAATTAATAAAACGATATTATGTGAAACCGAGGATTATAGATTTTATCATTATCACGAATTGATGGGATCAAATACTATGGCTGTAATCTGTACGTGTACCTATTAATAAGTAAATTGATTTTTAAATCCTTGTATGACCTTGTTATAACTGTCGTCTTAAAAATATTACAATAAAGACCTACATAAACATTAAGAGCAAGATGACAATAACTGCATTTAATCTTGGACTGAGACACTTTGCCCAAACTATGCAAGAAATATCTACAAAAATTTTTGCAAAAAACTATTTCCCCACCTAATCGGCAACACAAATCATGCGACCACAAAATCTATGATAATGGGACAAACGGACGTGGAGTGCCGCTTGCGCGGACCGAGTCGCGGCACGAGCGCGCGGCAGCGCCCGGCGCACGTCCGGCGCTTCCGGTCACTTTCGGACACTATCGGGTGACCACGCCACCACCGTCAAAATCACTCGTCGGCCCTTCTCTTTAAGCGAATAAAACAACTTATGTATTAAACTAGAATTGAGATGGTAGACGATAAGAGAAATAAATTTTCGTAAAATAATAGTTCTAGTTTTGGTGTTTTACTTGTGTATATATAAATGACCTTAGCGAGATCTACCGCGGTCCTGTGGATAACATGGTGTAATATTGTGATCAATAGTTGGCTCATTACATACATAGGAATTAAGTGCCAATTGAATCACGGTCCGCGTATAACGAGCCGCCCACTCGGTCCTCTGTTAGCGTCTGCAATTGATAGCAGAACCTGGAGTTTATATTCTCTTCAACTACTCAATGCATACAAATAAAAGCTTCGAAAATGAAGACTGCAAGCTCATCAATTTTGACGGTATACGTATGAAGTTTAAAGATGATATAAGCTAATTAAATTAGATAAAATCTACAAAAATCCTATACATTCTTATATACTGGAGATTATTTTAAGGTCTTGGTTCTCCACGCGGGATCGGTCGGTATATAATCTGATAGTAACTCCAAAAGTAAATGAAGAAAGGTTCAAATCGCTATAAGCATCAAACTTGACAGGTAACCAGTTTGGTTCAAGGATGTCCATTAAGACAAAATGTAAAATCTTATCGAAATGTATGCAAAAGTTTAGGATTCCATAAGGACTTTTCTCGATCGTATGAAAAGGAATTCTATACATGGCGATCTGAGCCTTCTCACTTCACTATATGGGTGGTTATCATCAATTATAAGCTCACCAAACCCGAGAAAAGAACCAAGGATTTTCGAACGATTTTAACGACGACAGTGTATATTGAAATTAGCACTGACTATCTAATGCCGTTCGGAGCTGGAAATCATAAGCACCGTATGACTTCCGCGGGTATCGCATGTGAAATCACGGCCGCGCTCCGCATTTTTAATTTCGATGTGCGCGGACGCAGGCCAATGGACTTTTCGGTGCCGGAAGTCGTCTACGCGGAAACAGCGTGGCGCTCTGTGCATTTTATTTTCGTCGCAGGATATTACGATTTTCGTGAGGGTTCATTCACACTGCGCCGACGACACATCTCGATTGGAGATTGCTATCACGCGTACCGTTTCCTATCGCCGTCGCAGGTAAAGACTATAAATTTAAAAGTCGTATACGACACGACTCTTTGATATGGCATAATATTGTAATATGTAATATGTCGTTTAGCTCGTTAACTTCGGCCTCCGTTACGGAAAAATACTTTGTTTTGAAATTTTTCAACGATACAAACAAAACATGTCAAGGTTATATTCTACAATGAAGACAAAAATTATCACATGCAAGTATTTTAAAATAATAATGTAATAGAAAAATAATAACACGGTTTCAGATAAAAAGCAAGAAATGTTTTTCGAATACAGTACAGCTTATATTTAAAGGTCTTTTTATTTCCTAGGGAGCTTTAAGTCTTTTCCACTAGGTGGCTTATCAAGAAAAGTTACTTTTAAGAATAATTTTGACTTTGAAATCAACCTGTAAAAGTATTTTTTTGTTAAAAACGAATTTAAAAGGAGTCCATGATTTTCGACCTAATCTAATATACTGTGTTCACATCAATGTAAAAAGTACTAAATTTCCATACTATATTAACTAAATATCTAAAGTAAAACTGTCATCTGTCGTGACAAATAAATCATCTCAGTTTTAAACGAAGGCTGAATGAACACGCTCGCGTGGGCAGTGCAGGTTCGACTGGACGCACAATGCAAAATAATATGAACCATATCACGATGCAATAGAATTTACTTTATAATTGCAACCAACTTTTGTCGATTTAATTCAACCTGTAATTTAAACCATTATTTTCAAACTTTATTATAATGGTGGTAAAGTCTAAACTTAAAGAGTACGACTTTGAAGAGACAAATGTACAGTGTTTACGTCCAAAAAAGGTGCTAAACGTAGCCGTGGCCGGCGAAGTCGTTTAACTGATCTAGTAACGAGCCAGATCGAAATCGGCCTTTGCGTGGTCTCGTGCGCGCGCGCCGGACTCGACGCTTGACAAAATCGTAGAGCGCATCCGACTTTCGTCGTCCGGATACGCCGCGGACCTTCGGAATAGCCACGAAGGTCCGGATTTGATTCCGGTAAGGCCACATCGCGACGTACGTCGACAAATCCGATGGTTAACGTTTAAAATTGTAGCGAGTTTTTTGTCCGTTTTCTTTGATTGTCCGCAATATTGGCTTATTTATAAGATAATGGTTTGTATTTACGAATTCACAAAAAAAAAATTAGCTTATTTCTTCAACAGTACCAAATTAGTTTATTGCAAAGATGTTATTTTTTCTTTTAGGAATTAGTATCAAAAATTTACAATCAGTCTAGTAATCAAAGTACCTTCAAGACATTACAATATAATGCTTTAAAATGCTAGAATCATAAACTTTGTACATCGACCTAGTTGCGTGAAATAATATAATATACGTTATAGGCATTTTTGAAAAGGAAACAAAGCGAGTTAAAAGTAAATCAACAAATGTTTCTTAAGATATTGGTTTTATTATTTTGTTGTTTTATAATATATATAACGCATGATCGAATTTCATGGTTTTTACATTTTAGCTGATCATTTTGTAACGCATAAAGTACACCATGTAAGTATTTGCTACAAAAGAAATCTAGCCTATGGCACTTAAACAATCGAAACTAATCGAATAGTGCCCATCATTTAGGATTCGATTTAGTACTTCAGATTTTATAATGGAACAGATGTTCATACATTGATACATATACACGCCAGTAAAAACATAATTCTTTTTTCGGGTCGCACTAGTCAGGTTAAAATCATCGTAAGCATCAAACAAACAAATGAGCATTCTCAAGTAAGTTTTACAAACAAACTTCTCGTGGACTAACATAAATTAATTTCAAACATGTCCGAAAGTCGAAAGCCACCGCGTGACACGTCCATTATCAAACTATCAAGTTAATTTATTGTGGGCCATTGTTGCCGGCGCTTGTGGGCCGCGGGCCACATTAATTTGAATAAATCGTATTTATCTCGGGAGCACTCCGATACAGTAGCCGGCGCGCGCCCAAAAAAGGTCGACTTTCGTGTCGCCACTCGGACGAGAGAGGAAAAAAAAACGGACACGTGTCTAGATCGCGCCAGCGCCAAATTTGGGGCGGCGTTAGGCGCGATAAAAGCCTAAAACGGCGAGCGCTCTGAGTCAGCCGCCCACGCGGCGCAGGTTGATTGCGGCCGATCAAATTAAGTTTTGCCGCGCGCGAGAGCGCCCGCGCCGCGCGCGACGACCCCTCGCGATCTCGTCGGTCGAACGACTAGCCACCGGATAATGGGGCTTCTGACCATTATCATATTGTCCGAGAAAGGAAAAAAGACAAATTTACACAAATCTGATGATACAATTCATTCATATTTACGATCTGCAATTACGGCTTTCAACGTGATCTATTCGAGTAGATGTGTAATTCGATATATCGTTTCAGCTATTGGACATCCACTGTTGGACCTAAACTTAATATGCGTAATAATTATAATAATCCAGATAAGCTAGAATACTAGAATTCCGTGCCATAAAATCATAAGCCACTTGCAGCCAACAGTGGTCCCGGGCCTTCACCAATTCGTTGGTCCGCTCACGGGAGACCGTCCCACGCTGCGAGACGCAGTTCGTAGTAGCCACTCGAGAAGTTTTATTTCCCAGCGTTTGTCAGCTATACCAGCCATGTAGTCTGCCTATTGCCACTTCAACTTATTCTGCGAGCTACGTCGATTAGTGGCGTTCTTTTGCGGATTTCCTCGTTTCGTATTTTATCTCACACAGACACCCCGAATACGGTCTTTCCTTCACGCGTCGAGTGACTTTGAAATAGTATTCGAATCTCATCACTGGCAACGTGCTATTAAAAACCATACGTCTATGGACATCAAAGTATATTAAATTTGAAGATACTTCACAATTAATCAAATTCGACGTATAATATTTTTCGAGGGAATCCAGCAATTTCGTACAGAAATTAATTTATTATTATTACTTATACGATTTATAAACTTCAGTAGGGTTACGGTGAGTTGGTGAAAAAACGCTTAGTTCTGCTGTATATGCAATTAAAAAGATAAGAAATTTGTCCGATATCCAAACTGCCAGATTGGTTTATTTCGATTGTTTCCATAACTTGATGTCATATGGTTGGTGACATGCTGCGGATGTTAACAGAATACTCGTGCTCCAACAGCGGCCAAAAGATGTACAGACCGGGACCTTATGTTTCTCTTGGAAATAAGTTTAAAGAATATGTAATCCTAACTGTCATATCGAAGTTTCTATACCAAAATTTAATACACGTAAGCAAAACTACAATTTTTTAATAAAAATTGTGATAGACTTAATTTCAATATGAGAACTAAAAATAAACTGTGTGCATGTTACTCGACTACATGAAGTCGCGAATTCATTCAGGAGGCTCTGTGTGCAGGTCTCCTCGTCACATCGCAGGGTTGACTACGATTTCTGAAGATATACAAAATTGACCCTTATACAAATTTAAAGTTTTTATTAAGCAAACATTTTGCAAAAAAGCGCTATTACACAATTTCTGAATATTTAAAGGATAAATGGTAATAACCAGTTCGACTCCCTAGAGGTCCGTTTTTCTTGCAATAGTTTCACATATGATTGCAATTCTATATAAATTCGGTTTGAAAAGAGCCACCCTCAAGTTTCATGATCGTTTTTTTTTGAAGAATTACAATAAAAAAAAATATTAAAATACTGTAAATTTTCTAAATGTTATGGAGTGGATGTTTTGAATTTGAATTTATTTTATAGCCGCTTACACTTGAATACCAATCCCGATCATATCTACATTTCACTCAATTCACAGTGATTTTCAAAACGATTTCGACACTAATACGTTGTTTGAAGATGCCGATTGGATGAAAACATTTTGAACGGTGCCAATGTCAGTCGGCCGCATTTTTTTACAAGAACGCTAGATCAAAAGAGCAAAATCGTCGTACATAAGCCCTCTAAATTGCGATGGCATATTGCAAAGGGCAGAGTTCATCACGCTGCCCACCGCCACCGGCTCGGTAAAATATTAAGAACACCAACGGGCGTCCACGCTATTCGCTTCGAGAAGAAATATTTATAAGGTTTTTCGTAAATTAAAAATAACTTTAAACTTTATATAGCGATGTTCAAAATATAACGATTACCAATAACGTTCTGAAGATTATTAAAGCAATTCATCGATACTCTGATGTCATTATCTTCGATGACTAAGTACACCACATTAGCACTGCATATTGTTTATGTGCTGTCCTGTATTGTACTGGTGTGGTCACTGGTCTGCCTTTTCCAAAATATGTGCCTGATGATTATTTAGAAAAAAGTTGCATCATGTCGTGTTTATCTATAATTTGACATCGCATCGAAAAAATATTATCAACTTGTTTTCATTATTTTGTAAATCTTATTTTTGTCATCCTACTATAATAGTCACTACGGCTTTATAGCCGTATGAATCATTTTAAATTACACCATTATTGGTATAAATTACACCATTACACCAATAATGGTGTAATTTAAAATGATTCATTAAATCCATCCAATTACCTACAGTTCATGTTATTCTAGACGTCTTCGAATTCAGTAATTCAGTATATGTCAGTCACTCAAGAAGGAGCTATGCTCGATGCACCTCTGCGATGCAATATTCGAAACTAGAAAATACGCGCAATAACCAGAGCGACCAACATAGCTCATAAAATCAATACGTTGAAATAGTAGTCAGCAGTTCATATTGCTAGAGAAAAGTGTTTTAATGGTGACCACACACCGCACGACGGTTTGTGGTCACCACTACCAAGGACGGCGTCTCACAGTGTGGACTGACGACCCGGTCGAGGTGGCGGGCCATCGTTGATTACGGTTGGCTCAGGACCGTACGCTGTTTAAATCCAAGGAGAAGACTTATAACTAGCAGGTCTTATTGCTGAAACATTATTAGTAAAGAAGTAATTAGCCATACTAGGCATAGTATTACCCGATCAGGTATCGAACTCAAAACACAGTGTCGGAACCACAGATTCGGAAGGACGCGTACGCACGCCCAGTCCGCGACTCCTCCCGAAAATTTGTGGTCGGAACAAAAGATTCCCCCGTGGGAAGTCGAAATCTTTTATCAACGCGAAACATTAAATCATGTCAAATACTACCCTAAGGAAGTGCGACATTATTAAACGGAAAACGAGCTGTTAGTGTCAATAAATTTATATTGTATCCAGTTTTTCCAATATTTATTACCATTGCCCTGCCAAGGAGTCTTTTCGACCTGTTTTTTTTTTTTTATCAAAACTTAAAAACTTTTGCTAATGCAACTTTTCAAAATGCTCGGAACTTGACAACATCTAATTTATCTAACGCAATTCACATTTTATAAGATTTTTCATACTTTTAGAATAATGTATAATTAGTATTCATCCTTACCTAGGTCCGACGACGGATGTCCTAGGCCACGCATCATAATAGATCATTGGCGTGACGTCGTGGGTGGTATTCACGCATTCTACATTTTAAATTGATATACTTAAAGCTGTATTAGTCGGAAATAAAATGAATAGACATGCTGTGCCAAAATTACATTTATATTATAATTCCGTTTTCTTAAACCGTATACCAATCTAGGTTTGGTATCTGTACCACTAAATGCCCGAACTGCAGCAAAATAGTCATTACGAAAACAGATCTAGATCTACGATCCAGAGCCTAAAATTAGATTCTTAGACTGATTCATATTGACAATATATAGAAAAATATTTTGACTGCTCACACGGACAAATCAAATAATCAATAATACCTGTTATTTAACGGCCGTGCGTATTATAATCAACATATAAATTAAAGGCTTTAAATATTAGCATATTAGTCGTATATCAACTACAATGGATGAAGATGATGTTAATTATGTGATAATAAATAAAATTTAATTTCAATAATTAATCAAAAAATACGTAATAATCCCGACGAAAACATCGAGAAAATCTATTAACACTCCGTACATCACAATATTACACCTATCTTATTCACCATTTATGAGAATAACGAAAACATAAACCACATTTAAAATACGTTTGTTTATTCGGTTACGTAAATGAACTATCTTCTTAATTCTTTTCTAGTCATCCCATACGAGTCGGATTCCCCTAATATGTAATATTGTAAAGGATATTCACTTTATTTTTAGAGCAATAGAGACAGAAGAACGGAGCAATTATCATTATATTTTTTCCATATTTCCTAATTTAGTTAATGTCTCTCGACAAATGTTTGGCTATCCATAGTAGGGTCTCGATCCCTACACTTATGTTCAGTAATACATAGGCAACGGTACGGTAACACTTAAGTTGAGTATGGCAGAAGAAAAGTAGAATCAATGCAGTGGAGAAGCTTTCACTGCGTGTGGAGTTTCTATGAAAAGCAGATGTAGGAACAGTGACATCAGAGAGCGATGTGATTTGAAAGAAGAGAAAGGTAAGTTGCCATCCTTTCCAGATGATCTGGCCTTCTGGAAAAAATGAATGAAAGAAGATTTACAAAACAAATATATGGAACAAATGTGTGTGGTGGACAGATCCCAAAAAAAAAAACTCTATGCAGACCAAATTGGTGGCATATTATAAAGGGCGTAATTTTAAGCACGCGAAACCGAAAAGCTTGAATGGAAATATTGATGGATATCAGCGAAGCAAGAGAGATATGCAAGGACCGTACTATGTGCAAATCTCCAGGTTCTGCCCATCCCTCTGCAAATTGGATCGCATAACCAGTGAAAGCTCAGATGACTATTATTGTTTACCTAATATCGCAAAATAGCAACCATAAATTAAATTATTTGAAAATTGCAAATATGAATTAATTTCCAATAATTTCTTTGTGCAAGAATTAGCCACATGAATATTTTTTTACAAACGCAAAATTTATGGAATAACTTTCAAGTATTCATTTTGTGTTATTGTAAATTACATTATGTAAATCCCACATTCTGATAGACGTTTCTGAGTGACTACACACACAAAGCGGAAAAGGAAACTCGATTTATGTTCGTGCAATCATGACGTCAGTATCGATGAGCATTGGTTTTTGAGATTAAACTGAATGGCCAAGTGAATAACTTTCCATTCCACGAGCAAATGATTATTTCTATAGCTTAGCAAACAAAACGTACGTTTCAGAAACGATTTTCAAAAGTCGATTCCCGTACTGGCACGTCCCTTTACGTTCATTTGTCTATAGATCGTCGTAGCGCACGGAGTCTTGATCCTCTTACTATTAAAGTTTTCCCGTAGATTTAGAAAACGTTTATAGTAAACGTGAATTTAAATACTTTGAGACTAATAACTTACGTATACAGTAGCGTCATTAAAAAATAAGTCGATGGAAGCTATCTGCCAATGGCGCAAATCTATTGTACAAAAAAAAAATAGCAAAAGTAAGCCGTAGCATTGAACAGATAATGTACGAAATGCGTTCTTCTTTTTAGTGCGACCCGCCGTAAGTGCTCTAGTGACAAAATGTGTTCTACTGTCTATTCTTTGAAACGGCAATACCGAAGGTGCACGCCCGAGAGAAAGGGTTATCCCTCTCGAGATGTGGAACTTTTCGTATCGACTCCGTTCGACACTCGCGCCGGCATTAACCCGCGGGCGCAGACGGCCGCCGGGCGCGCCCGCGCCGGCCCGCGGGAAATCTGCCCAATGCATCTGGAAGGCTTTAGGAGACCGTTGTTTGTGTCACGACGAACGGTACTTATCTGAAGCGAAGCGTTACTCAGCTCGGTGTCGATGGAAGTGTTCGTTTGCAATGTTGTTATTATTTAGTGATGTTTTCTAATGCTGTGTTCTTATGTCAAAGTTGCTGAAAGATTCACAGTATCGATATAATAGATACCGGGTTTTGCATATTAATTATATTGTTTCAGTCTATTATCTGATACAAAAGGACTGGAGGAAGACATTCCCCAGCAATGCGGCCTAAGTGTGACAACAAGCGCACGCACGCATGCACACACACAGTCGACCAACCGACCAAATTTTTGTATTCGACTTTGCGGCAGATATCTCAACTAAACTAAAAATCAATAAGTCAATTTAGATTTCAGTATTTTAGATCGAGTTCGGAACCTTCATTAAGAGAGAGATTGCTTGATGCAGAAAATGTAAAAATTCGTTCTATATCTCTTAGGGCAAAGCCATAGATATAGCTAATTTTATTAATACCAATATTAAAAAACCTATTAGGGATTTATATGGAAGTTGCCGTTTCCGAATATTGGCTACTTTGATCTTAAATACTGCGGACTCGGCGCCAAATTCGAAATTCAAATTATAAAAGCGGAAACTGCGTAAGAACGTTACTTTCGTCCTCAAAAGGCTTTCAATTACTCTCGAGTCGTCTTCAAACAAGTTATACTTCAAAAAAATACGGTGACGGTCCGCAAAATGACGGTCCTGTTCTTCTACTTAGATTAGAATCATCGTCGACGAAATGAAGAAGTTATTTGTAAACCCAAGAAATTCGTAGGACCATTAAAAACAGTTAGAAAGTTTCAGGAAAACTGAATCCGTCCAGGAATAAGCAAACTAAAAGAAAAATCGACAATGTAATCGAACGAGGGCGCTGTTTTTAAAACGTGTTTGTTTGTGTACGTCATAAACTAAACATGGATTTCGATTTGCAAAATATCTTTGTGTTAGCAATGTTAGACATGTTTAATTTGTCTGTGAAGTTTAAAGTGGATCATTTATTTTGGCTAATGAAAGATCACTAATTGTCCGAGATAGATCTAGCTTAGCGGCATTTTGTTAGTTTGACGAAGGGTTAGATGAAATGGAAAGTGAAAATAAATTACGGAAGAACTAACATTTAACCAAATACGTTCGTCGATTATGTACAATACGATTAGAATTCAATTACATCGTACAGCATGGTATTTTCGTTTTGAAGGCAATGCGTAAGTTATATACTGTGAAGTAGCGGATAAGCTTCTACAAATTACCTAACGCACGTCGATGTTTACAGACCATAGAACTGTGATTCTCACGTTAATCATACTACAAGTGAGTTGTTATCTCTGCATATAAAATGTCCGTTCGTTTTTTAAAATCGAAGAAGCATAGAAAGGAACGTTGGATCAAGTACCTAACACATTATCGTACTATAGTTGTGTACTGTTTATACCATTGTGGACGGGTCTATTCCGTACAAACATCTTTTAATATCAAAAAATTGGTTGCCTGTAAAGTCGGTATACGGGCGAAAGTTTTACGTGACAACGACTTTGAATGGTAAAATCATTTTAATGTGAATATTCATTCGTATAGTAGGAAGAAGGATGAAATAATAGTAACAATTTAAAACATTTATTTATACAAAGAATTATATTTAAAACATTAATTTATACAAAGAATCTCGCACTGAATTTCATATTAACAAAATTTTATTTTTACCTTTACACATACATACGTATTTATATACAAATATACATACAATAACTTGCAATACATTTGCAAGCTATGCACTAATTCTCTAGTGCTGCGCGCGCGGCAGACCGATCATAGTTGAGTGGGAGAGAGACGCAAGGCATTCGGCGGGCCTCTCTCTCGTTCGGTGACTCATCGTAACGTTACCGAGCGTTACACTTTTTCATAAGTGACTCCCAGCCGCAACCTAATTTAAGACGTTGTCACGTCAAAAATACACTCATCTTTGTACCGGCATGTGTGATGATGATAAGGCAATTATTGATGCCTTCGTGACGGCAAAGCAGCACAGTTACCGACATGTTTGCGGTTCGTTTTTTGTGAATGTGTTTACTTTGATAGGGCCAATCTGTACACAACGATCTCACTAATTATCACTTTCGTCCCAGTAGGTCCTACTCATATTGGGTACATGTTCATTACACATTGCTCTAGCGACAGAAGTAACCATGGCTATGGATCGGAATCATACCGACGACGTGTGCGTTGTTTAATTCACACTCCGTCTATTATGTTCGTATGGCCCTATCTAGCCACCACCGGCAGGTTGTTAGGCTTGAAGTTGCAGCGAGTAAGTGGGCGTGGCGGGGGTGGGGCGGGGCGGAGCGGTAGAAGCCCGCCCCCCGCTGCTGCCACAGCACGACAGCCGGTGCGCCGCGGTGACGTGCCGGTGCGCTCGGCCGATGAACGTATCGTAGGAATGTCGATCGTTTACTAATCACCGACAAAGGTTGTCAAGTTTGTCGATATCGACTCGGTATAGAACGATTTAAAGAGTCGACAAATCTCATACCACATTATTTTCATAAATAGAGTTATGGAACTCATAAAATGTTTCTATTTTTCAAAACTCTACAATTCCTGCTTTATGACGAACGGATCAAATGATACTCAGTCAAACTACTATTAATATTATCGGGCTAATCACTGTAATTTTAATTATTCTTTGGTGTAAAGTCTCTTTATTTACATCCGTAAATCCTCGAAAATTTAGATGTTAAATGATAGGTATTCCAAAATCTTACAAAAAATTCTTTATAGAAATAAACTCACATATAAAAGTTAACACGAGTTGTGACCTCGGTCAGTTACATGGACCTAAATCGCCTATAGCCGTGCACTCTATAAAGGTAATTCAGAAAAGTTGCCTATCTCGCCGAACTCAATTCTTGCTCAAGGAAAATTAGTTTTTTATGCAGCTTAGTGGTCACTAATTAACAATGCATTCTACTCGATAAATCCGCGTCACAGTCAAGATATATCTATCGGTCGAAGTTACAATTAAAATCGAAAAGGGTAACATTAACTCATAACGCGTATCTACAATGATGCTACAAAATGACCTACTGAACATTGATACTACAGAATGACGTTATTGCACTCGCATCTAAAAAACGGTTGAGCGAAAAAAATATTAGTATCATAATTTGAGTATTGACAGACTCAGTCCCTCCCACGACCGCCGCGCCGCTACGGCAATACGACAAACTAAAAGGTCCACTTTTCGTGAAGGGGTCCGACGAATACGCGGCGGTCGCGGCTCGGACAGGTGACTAAGTAGCACGCATGTGTAAAACCGTATGACCTTTTCCACTATTTGTCGACGCTCATGCCTTATTCATGGCCGGCGGCCGACGTCAGTTTTTGCCACATAAATTTCATGTACGCCGTATATAAGTGCGCGGTCGCATACGACAGATATTGTAATTGGCGCATGCAGTGGGCGCATTGTCTGTGCGGCGCGAGCGGCGGCGTGGAGTGTGCGCGCGCAGCAAAAACTTAAAACGAGTGCATCGCTAAGGGAGCTTTAATAGATTGAATGTTTTTGTTGGAAGGGGATCTCCATAGTCGCGCGGCGTGACTGCCGTGTTGGATATCTATTCGAAGTTTAGTCAGGACGAGACATCGTGAATAGAGATATCATGCTGTTTTGTTGATGTCACAAGTCGTCTGCACATCTCATGAAAACTCTAAACCATCATCACCAAGCATCATCGAAAATGAACACTGTCTTATATGCTATACACTACACTTCACATGTGCATATACAGGGTTGCTTTGCATTTTAAGTGCAAATGAGTGTATTTACAGTCATCATTTGAATTTAAATCAAATTTGATTTTTCCATTGAAATTTACACTCGATTTCACGAATAAAACATAACATTCACAATAACAATTTTCATAAGCGCGTTGGACGAATTTATCAATAGACGTTTATTTTAACATTCATTAATGTAAAAAAAAATTAGTACAATGTAACCTTAATAAAAATCTATCCAGCGAACTAGACACCATTCTCGGAGTCGGGTCGTGAAGATAGTGCTGCCGGTCCACGGTCGAAGCGTTCGCGAACGAAGGACATTGTTCGGCGTGGATGTCAATTACAGATAATGACGGGGAGACAGACAGTCAAACGGCTCGAAATATAACTATTAGCTAAGGTAATTCTGGATGAAGCGAAATAGTAAAATACAATTATACCTAAGCACCAAGACAGAGAATCGATAAGTCAAATTTCCTCTGTTCTTGCGATACACCGTTTCAGAATCGGGATACTTCAGGATAAGCATTAATACTTCAGAGCAAGTTTTGCCTTGCCTCGTATTTTAAGAGTGTCATAAATAAAAAAACATAAGTGTTAAGAAATAACTTAGGTGTTCATCCGCATATTAATTTGTCACATGTTTTGACGTTTGCAGTAGATATAGTTAGTGACTGCCCAATATAAGTCAAAATGCGAAACTTAAATTCGAAGCAACTAGAGTGATTATGAAAATCAAACAATATCGAAACTGTTGCAAAAACAGGGCGTACGATGGGAATGGCAAACAAGGATAAGAATTATCCAGTATTAAAAAAAATACAACGAATATTATGTAGTAACTATACTCTTTGATTTTAATGAACCGATTGAAGCCTTTTTAAATTAAAAAAAAATCAAAGTCAAACTTATGCGCCTCGAAAATTCTGTAACATACTAAATTTAAAATAAAATTGGACCTGGTCTTTGGTAATTTACAAAATTTTTGTGAGCAGATTCAAGAAATTTACATATTTAGCTTTTTTCCTTCGATGACTGTAAACGCTTGAAACCCAATTTTATTAATCCTGATCATGGTGAATGTTATTAAAAACATTTCAAATACTTTCATCACAAATGGGTACGGTTAAATACGAGAAAACGAGCTTTCCGCTCGCAACTTCATCCTCGTGAATGTATTCCTTCATGTTTTATATTGTTCAATTTTCCCATAAATACCAATCTCCGGTTTCAATCCTAGTCCCGGCATTCTTTAAGGCTTCAATTTTGGTTGCGCTCTTGATTCTAATCCCGTTCTTACAATCAACATCGATCCCGATGTCGTTCTCAATGCCGTTTCCGATCTTGACTCTCGATTCTGCTCCCCGTTCTGCTTTCAATTTCGATATCGTCTCCGTTCACGGTTTTGATTCGGAAGAACTCGTAGAAAATGCTTGAATCAAAATAAAATATAGCTATATTACTTGAGTTTAATAATAATAGTTTCGTATGAATTAAAGAATTTCTAGAATCGATCGATTTAGTTTAATAGTATAAATACGCAGACAAAGTCGGAATACAAATTAGTAGATATAATAAAAAGACACACGTTTTCTAATGCAACGTTGTGTCGAAATTTCATATACAATCGAGTGACTGTTTTTGAGTTTTGTGACCACAAATATATGGAAATTGAATTTTTATATATACAGCGTATCAATTTTTAACACGTTTAGCATTTTTAGAAATAAAACGATAAATCAAATGAAACGAATTAAAGTACGCAAAAACTATGAGTGTTGAAATGCATCACATTTTAATTCAATTGTTAATTTTGTGTTAGGATTCAAATTAATCAAATTGTTATCCAAAAAAAAAAAAAAAAATTAAACAATGCTACGGAGGAAGTCATAAAAGTTACTCTAATACTTTATAAGCTAATTGTTTTGTGTAATTTGATAAAGAAAATGGTAATTATCTATTTACAAATTTCTTACGAAGTAAATTTCTGCCATTCAGCTGTAATAGTGAGTAATATATGCGTTTTCCGGTTACATATTCTGACGTGTAGCATAACATGTGAATAATAAATAAAATAAAAATACAATTAAATATAATTAAATACAAAAACATTTAGATTCAGTATTCGATTGTAGAATAGGCTTCATTTTCATACCATTTTAAATCAATCAGCCATCAAAACGTTTGACTCGGGAACTTAACTACTTAACTTATTTATTAGCTATTAAAATGAATTTATATTTTCATTTGTAGTCAGATATTAGTTTCTATATAGTCTTATGCAGTTTGAAATTCATGATATTTCGGGGAGGGAGCAATCAGGCACCCGACATCGTTTAACTGGAAAAAGTTATTTCTAATTGTTGCACCTTAAAAAATAGTTACATGTCGTAACCTATTACAAAAAGACGTTTCCTTTTCCTATCTTTCACTTCGATTGCGCTATCATAATTATCATTACGCTAGTAAACGTCAATCTTAACTATGAAAAATACTAAACAAGTTTACCTTTTTTGCATTACTTTCACGCTTGAACTGAAATTTGCAGTTGAAGTGAAGATTGGCATGGATATAATTAATATCACATAGAGTGATAACATACCATAAAGTATCCCATGACGCCACATAGGTCACTGTCTTTATTCTAAGCAAGAACGGGACCAAGATTAGGACCGAAAACTAAACTGTAGTAGACACCTAGAGCGTGACCGGAAATCGAACCGTAAATGGACGCTGGATGGAATTAGAAACGGCACTGAGGTCATCACGAAACCGAAGACAATATTAGGTTGAGATGTATACAAGATATGAATTGCTATTACGAGAAGTGCTCCACAACAAAATCGGAAGAATGAGAAACTCATGCGACTTCTACAACATGTGCAAGATATCGCAATAGCTGTGATAGGAGACGGTCGGGCGGCTGTGGAAAGCTGCGTGTATAGAACCCGTACAGAGCAACAACATCGCTTATAAATCTTCTTTAAAAATTGCAGCGGAATTATAGTTTGTCGATATCTTATGTCTGAACGTCACAGTACATCTAACAGGCAGTCAGACGTACTGTGACGTCGAGCGTATTCGGAGGCGAACTCAATAGTCATGAAGAAAGAGAAGAGAATTTTGTAATTACTCTGTTTCTCGTATCTCAGAATACAAAAAAAAAAGGGAAAAGAGAGAATTTACAAAATAGACTTTGCAGAAAAATGAATTCACCGTTGGAGAGCTCCATTTAAATTTCAAAGGTCAATCCGGCGCCAAACGAGAGAGGACACGACGTGTAATAGGTGTGCAGAGCGGCTAGGGCGCAGATTTAGTGGGGCCCTCGGAGGGTCGGCCGATAGCCCTGGGCCTCGCCGCGGCCGAGCACTTGTCCGCGGCCGGCCGCTGTTTACATCCCGCGAACACTATAATTGGACCGGAGCGGTCCCGTCTGGCCGTCCGGTGATTTATTCCTACAGATCCCGCGGCGCCGCGTGCGTATGTTTGTACGTACTACACGATACACGAAGCTCATACGGTTGCCGGTATAGACTATAGTGATGCGTCGGATGTTATCGATGAATTTTCAATTGATTCGGCTTTACATTTGAGTCTACGACGCTATTAAGATATTGTCGACGGGCACCATTATTTAAACAATAATACGCTTTCGAGCTTTCTATGCTTTTGAGAAAAGTATACAAAATAGTTTAAATGCCTGCGTAGGTTCCACCTTTGACGACCGATCGAAACACAATTAATTCGTTTTTTGCCCACTGTTAATATTATACATAGAAACAAAAGTGAGACTATTTCCAGAGTAGATCAAAAGCTTTCGGGTCCGACTCTACTTACGCGCGTACCGTCTCTTCTAAATACTTCCCTCTCCGTGGTACCAAACAGTTACACACCATTGCCGGTTCTCCTCGCTCGTGTAATATAATCGTTAGCGCGGAGGCTTCGCGGGACGTGTCCGCGTATCTCGCGAATTTCTAATTTATAGTGCGCGATAGCGGCGGCGCGCGCGTCGCCCGCCGCCCGCCACTAAATTGCGCAAGAATCTAATCTCGCGCGGTGCTATCGCGGCGCCTTTGGCAGCGCGATGCAGTCCGCGCCGCCGCCGACGCCGCCGAGATACGGGACCCGGCGATACAATAATAAGCTAAATGTTTGCGTTAGACGATGATAGAGAACAGTGTTTTCGTGTAGATCGGCGTACGCAGCGAGCGAGCGCGCGGACCGCGAGCAGCGAGAGCTCCGTATTGAACAAACTGACTGCATTGATATCAGAAATAAATCCCTTTACACCTTTATACTCTATAAACGAGGAATTTTCGCCGAAAAACAAATGCGTATTTTTTGCGGAAGCAGTTTTAACGACTGATGAAATTTCTTATTTAAATAATATTTCATTTTACAAGTTTATACAGTTAAGTGACATTTTTGAGAAAATTGTTTTAATTTCTTGTCAAAAGCTATTTCGTAGAATATTAAGGTACCAACACGTTCAGATTGCGTCATTATATTGGATTGCACTAAACTTGAGTCATTCTTCTACTAATGCTTCATAAACTTATCTATTTTAAAAAAACCGGCCAAGTGCGAGTCGAACTCGCGCACGAAGAGTTCCGTACCATTATGTATAACAATGGTAGCGGAATTTTATTTGTTAAATACCTATTGAAATTAAATTTGAGTTTGGTGGCTCCGTGGCTAAAGAAACATAACCCATTCAGCCAAATTGATAAAAATTGGTAGGTTAGCTAATTATTATGTTTCGATTCACGAAACTTCGTGAAAGTCACTGCAGTGGTCAGTCAGTGTTGTCATACTCATAGACACTCATTTCATAATTTGCGTATTCGATGTTTCGAATAAAAAACATCGATATATATTCGATATTGAAATATTATCAATATATCGATTCAAAACGATTCATCGTTACTATACAATACATCTATGTGTATCGTCCACCTCTAAAGTGAATATATAACTAAATATTCTGTGAATATTTCAAGCGTCTACCTGTTGCCGTTATCAATATCGAGCCAAAACGAGCAAAAAAATCACGTTTGTTGTATAGGAGCCCCCTTAAATATTTATTTTATTCGGTTTTTTGGTTTTTTTTTATTATAGGGGCAACAGAAATACAGTATCTGTGAAAATTTCAACTATTTGACTATCACGGTTCATGAGATACAGACTGGTGACAGACGGACGGACGGACGGACAGCGGAGTCTTAGTAATAGGGTCCCGTTTTTTACACTTTGGGTACGGAACCCTAAAAAGAACATTAATTTAAGGTTCTAGCATTTATAAACAATATTGGCCACTTATTTGGTTGTTAAAAGTTGAAATAGATATGGTCTGAATAACGATTTTTAATTTATCGTGTAATTAACCTTACGCTTAAATTTCAACTAATTTTAATGAGTCGAACATTTATAAGATATATATTTAAATCAATATTAATTACTCAATAGCGGATGGCATTACCCTATATCGTTAGTGTAATTTTAATAGTATGCTCAAATGTTAATGCATTATATTATTACCTACTCAACAACCGATGGCACTACACGACAGCGTCACTGAACACTAGAGGTACGTACATTTAAAGAAGCAACAATGTGTGTTACGATCGATTCCAACGATAACGATCTGGATACAGAACTTCTCAATGGCAAAAGATCGATCAAGCTAGGTCTAATCACTGGCAAAGCTAGATATCTCACCATACATTAAGAGCAATTCCTGTACAACTCCACGTTAACGGCTTCCCGAGACATCAAGTGGATATGCAGCTTTTTTACGATGAGGTATATGAAATTCGTTCATCGAACAATAAGGTTGTAACATACCTTGTATTGAAAGTCGAGATAGATTTTCCAATGAGACACACTTGACTTAATGCAACGCTGTCCCAACAAAATCAAACCAACGGACACTGCTTTAATATTTAAGTATCGAGACATTAGGTGTCGATATATCGAGTGCCGTTGAGTGTATTTTGTCGATGTCGATGTTCTATTTAGCATTTGATTACAGCAGAGGGTAAATCGAATATGTTCAACAGAACGCGCCAAATCCAACTACCGTCTTCAACTACATAAGTCGCAGGTGTACATGAATGGCTTTCATCTCACATGTAGGGCACATTACATTGGGGCCCTCAATATCGACTCATTAAATTTACAACCCTAAAGTGTTTGAATAGGCCATAACCCACTGATCTACGGTACACTTGTAAAATAGTAACTTCAAATTTTACTTATTGCTTACTTATGAGATTATTTAAGCTAAAATAAAAATGATTTGGCGTCTTAGTACCTCTTCTACCATCACCTCTCTCTTCCACCACCACTGCGATTACTTTTTTTTAATGGGTTTTGGCCCAAACAACCGTTAGAAGAAAGATGTGGAACGCAAATTTTATTTTAAAAGAGACTTTTTGTTAAATGCTAGCTTAAAAGGAAATGATGGAAGAGGCTCTTAAAGTAGAAGAGATGAAAGTACACGTTTTAAAATTTTACAACAATAAGTCATTTAAAATCATTATAATAACGTACATCTATGCTAGTATTCCAAAAATATCTAGATATTGCTGAACACCAGGTGATGGATACGTTGTTAGCGCGTTTGCCTTTGAATCGAAAAGTACCGAGTATAAAGCCTAACTACGGAAGAATTTACCGACGAATTTTAAACTTAAAACAAAACGCTCGCTCCATACTTTACAGAGCATCTGGTATCGGTCGCGGAATGTGGTCGAGGACATCGTCACCGCATTGGTCACAACGGTCATTAGTGGAACCCAACCTGGGCTACCCCAGCGTGAACGAATTAAAGTTGGAAAAACCCCCGTATTTGAAATAATTATATTATAGAGAGATATATCTATACAGTGGAGAACATAAATCTGGCACAGCAAGCACCAAATAAATACCAATTATAAACTATCAATAAAATTAAAGCCAATATCAAGCATTAACGATTACGTGCCCATTAAACTCATACAAAAGTAATACATTTCAATACTTTCACAGTTATCAACATTAAAGATAAAGAAAGAAGCCCATCAACGTACTGGCCACGAAGTCGGTGTCGGACCAAAAGGGGCCGATCTTCAAAATACTCGGAAACGAAACGATCTCGATATAAAACATGAACATTAAGCACATGTCATTACATTACAAATAATACGCAGCATTGTTTATAGGACGGAGGCACGCATGGACGGCGATATTCAAATTGCAACCTTACCATGAGGCAATAAAGTCCGCTGCAATTGGAATCTGAACGCTCGGATTCGGCTCGCGGGGATGGCGCCTGCGACGGTGTTTTATTACGGGATTTCGTAGCGATTCCGAGTACTGGCTCCAAAAAAGCATCATTAAACATTATAACTCACAACGTTAAACATTATTGAAACACGTAGGTATTGACACCCCGTAATGTCTGTGGGGTTTATTAAACTGTTTTGCGTGTTGAGTAAAAATGGGTGTCTGCAATATTATATGTTGTTGATAGTATACAATAAGAACATCTGAAGTTAAGAACATTCTAAAAGTAATTTACTTTTGGGAATCGTTTCATATTTTAGGTTCTAGAGCATAACATATGAATAAGCGTGAATTTATAAAGTTGTGATATTTTTTATTTAACTTTGTAAAACGTTTAAACGATTAAATATACAAGAATTATGGATTTTTCAAAATGTGCAGAAACTGGAATGTTATTATAATTTCATCGGTACTCATAGCTGATAGTTTATTTGCCCCAATCTTTTATATAATTCCACTACTTCATAAAAAGAAACCCTATATAATGATTGATATATAAAACTCAATATTCAGTTGTCATTTATTTGTGATATTAAGAAGAATTGTTATCAGAAAACATTGATTATGATAAACAGACTTACAACTACATGAGCAATCTTGTAATTGTATCGCTTGTTTAAGTCTTTATTTTTTTTTTAGTTATTAATGATGATACGACATCTGATAATGTCTTTACATTTGGACTATCAATCTATTTACATCTTTATCTTATACATATATTGTAAATGTAAAAGTATGTTTGTCCTTCAATCACGCTCGGACGGTTGAACGGATTGTAATTAATTTTTGCACAAAGATTGCTGAAATAGAACCTAATATTAAATATTTTATACAAAAAAATATTTCTTTTGTATTAGTAGCAGATAAACAGTAATCGAAACCGTGAGCAAATTCTGATCATGAAACAAACAATCACTGCTAAATTTAGATTTACGACCCGCAAAGAAGATGAGAAACAGCTATCATGGAATATAAGTACATTATATTATTCTCCGGATGGCTATCGGTGTGAACGGAAGTAATTTTATTTACTATGACGCTAGTGCTGCGCACCGTACGAATATGATTTAGCGGACGGATATCGATTACACGGCGGTGCCGATAAATCTTCGCCCCGTCACGGGAGCGTCGCCCGCGCACCGCATTAACGAACTCGCGCATGCGTGGCCCACATCCACGTCGTCGTTCGCTCTTATTTCGCCATGAATGAAGATCACGCTAGGCTTTATTGGCATTCGATATCCTGAGCATTTAACTGTATGCACGTCAAGTTAATACCGATGTATTAACTTAATATCGGTGATTAGGCTTTTGATCATCGTGTGTAAGCAAACTGTATACAAATTTGTTGTACATACTCACATGCTGCACAGTCGCCTTAAAGACAGCTTACCTGCAAACAAAAATTTTCGATATTATAAAAATTTAGACATTTTTTTATAGATTAAAAAAAAAACATTTTTTCATTAAATAAGAACTCATAATTTTCTACAAACTGTCCGAAAGGATCACTCTCTTATTACTCCTTTGAAACATATCGTTCCTAGAATCGAGAATACGAATTTAAATAAAAGAAACGAAAAAAAAAATAGAGATTTAAGCTTCATTTAATATTAGTTATATACATAGAATATCGTACTTTTTTATACAGATATAATTTAAAGAGCACATCTCTCAGCAATCACTCAATCATCCGGATCTGGTATAAAATCGATCTCCGATCATTAAAATGGTAAAGACTATGATTACGGTGGTCAGGTTTCGGGCCGCTAGCTGTAATGGCCACCCCTCTCGGCGTAACGGCAATGTTTGTTTGTTCGAGCGGCCACCAATTCCGTTGAATGACAAATAAGATGCGCGCTCATTAGCGGGCAATGCCGCGCCGATACGTCGTATGATAATCACCGATCGGCCGACGCGCTTTTGATCATCCATCGCGAAGGCTTACGTTAGATTTAATCGATTGTCGGGTGTCATTTTATTTCAATGATAGTACGGAATCGCTTATCTATCGCTTATTATCATCGAACATTATTTTTTGTATTACAGCTATAATATAAAAATGAAGTACCCGAGCTTACATGAAAAGGTTGATGGATGCAATGAAACAAGAGAGATATGCAAGGATAGTACCAACTATGTGGAAATCTGTAGGCTCCGTGTCTACCCCTCTGGGAAACTGTTGTGAATGTAGTATAAATAATAACAAATAATACAACTGTATTTCTAAATTCAAAACAATTAAATACAAATGTACGTTCTGGAAATATTACAATAGTTAATGCAGTCAAATAAGTAACAATTACGGTCCAGTGTCAGCATGTTCACCGATGAAGCCGGATACGCCAGTACGAGCCCGTGGGCGCGTATCGCTGAGTACGTTTATAATTCATATGTTTCCTCGGACTTGTATCACTCCATCACAGAAGTGTGCTCTCTCACAATATTTTTGTTTCAAATTGAGAGTCTTGGATCTTAAAACTCTCCACGAGGACTTTATATGAATTAGAACCTGCTGAAGACCGTTGTCATTGGTGCGGTGACGACACCCTGAATTAAAAGCTTCATTTTTATCAGAGTCATGGCACGCATAGTTTGATTTGACTTGATTCAAAATCCCGTCCATCAATTTACTCATGACTAAAGTCGTTAACTTCGAGATTCAAAGGCAATATGTTGACCACTGAACTCGCACTGCTTTGCATGCGTATAGCAACATCAAATTACTTTGTTCAACGGCGAACGGGAATGTAGCGGTGAAACTAGCACGTCGGATGAAACTTATGATGTATGAAGTTCGACTATATCGTATCGGATCCGAGTTTGAGAGGAAGTCGACCGACCCTCTCGTCTTAATGAAGGACCACGCAAGTTGTACAACTCATATGGGTTGTAGAAATCGCATTTACACACTTAATGCGCACACGTTCAGCGTTCGGGTAACACCGTCACTCGTATCGCCGGTTCACATTAATGTGCTCTGTCCAACTGAGCGTGTACATTTTTTAACTGGCCACTTCAATTATACAAACAATAAATCTAATATCGTAAACCAGTATAAAATCCATTCGCGCCCGCGCTTTCGTTTCCGCCCGCATAGACTTAGAATGAAATCCTTCATCTTGTACATCGATCGACCATGCTCTGAATCATGATCCCGTTCCCCATACCGTTCTCGACTCTGCTCCCGGTAGCAGTGCCGGAATCAGAATCAAAAACGAGATATAAAGAGCAGCCGATGTCGATTTGTCTCGCTCTTGATTCCGATCACGGTCCTGCTTTTGGTTCCGAACCCGATCTTGACCTAAATACATGGATTTCGATTCTGATCTTCTGGTCCCGCTCTCAATATTGATTTTGGTACTGCTACTTGATGCGATTCTGTTCACCCTCTTGTCCTAATTTTAATCCTATATTCGATTTCGCCCCCAAGGTCAACATCGAATGTGGGATAGGAAGAGCACGAGATGAACCCGTTCTCGACTTCGATATCTCCCAGTCTCGACTCCGATTGTGTTCCCCGCCCCCCCCTGCGGTTTCGATTCCGCTATTGGTTACGTTTCACATTTAGATGAAGCCGGGGTAACCACTAATACAAGTGCTAGTATCAAACAAAAATTTAGGCTATATTGCTCGGGAATAGTGTAGTTCTTTATGAGTGAAAGGATAGTCTATTTTGCTCAAGGAGCTACTTATCAGTGAAGGAATTTTTAGAATCGGTTGAGCATTTCTGTTCAATAGTAGAAATACGTAAATGAAATCAGACATAAATGTTAGTTTTATTTTCAGAAACCTTATCATTCGTGCGTACAACATATCGATAGTTTGGTAGAAATCAAATGATTAGTTTAGGCACGCAAATAAAGGAATAAAATATAAAAACATTGAAATAGTTTATTCCTTTGCAAAATATGATTTAAATCCATTCAACTTTTTCGAAGATTAGCTTGGACAGACAGACAAACAAACAGACAGACACTCTGATGTAAGTTTTTACTATAGATTACTTTTTTGAAAATTTGATCAAGTTCAGCCGTTTGAGAGATTGTCCCAGCCAAACAAACAGACAAACCCTTTATCGAAATCATGTATTGCCAATCATTTGAGTAATTACATGTTCTTATTGTACACCAATTTTTATAAAGATCAGTCAAACCATTTTTGCGTTATAAAAAGGCATACAGACATAGATACCAGAGCCAGTGAATCGCAAAAGTGTATTTGTCATAAAATTTGACAAAAAAATATATATATACAGAAATACGCTACAGATTAACATATTGATGATAAATATTAATAAGTATAAAAATTCAAAAATTGAATTCTATTTATTTTGAATTATTTGTAATATCATAAAATGATAATATCAATTGCATTCTTACTTTTCCCTATTTCAATGGATGTGCGATATTATTTAATTAATACGCAAACTTATTAAGCTTTTAATTTTAAAATAACTTATATGTAAACCGAACAATCCATTTTTAATTAAAAATATAATATTTATTTAGAATATACTTTAAAAAATGTCAAAATATCGTCTAGAAGCAATTATAGACGGATCACGTAATAACAGTTATAGAGTATAACATTATTTTGAACAAATAAAATGAAGTTAATTTGCGACCATATCGAGAAAGCGAACGTGCCATAAATTAAAGACCACGCGGGCACTCGGCGGACGTCGCTCAACATAATAATATATTTAATAATTTTCATGTCTCCCTTGACGTGGAAATGGCCGGATTTTTTCACGTGGCGACGGCAGAAACTCCATATCGGCGGCCGCGGGCTGTTCCAACAATTAACAAAAACGCGATTGAAACGTAAATCGATTATCGGAACGATCGGCATTGATCGATGTAAGCGCAACTTTAAATCGCTTTTTGTTGAGAGCGCATGCGCAGTGAAAGACGTATGAAAAGGTATCGGTATTGTTATAATATTATTGAAACTGCATTATTAGAAATATATTTAATCTCCTATGAAACTAAAGGTTATATGGTATTTAACGACTGTTGCAATAATAGTAAATAGTACTGAAATAATAAAAATATATGTGCCTTATTAATTTAAAATGATATTATTATAGCCGAAAATATGTCACGATTTTTGAAGTAAATTATATCGGATACGTAATATCGAATTTAAACCTCTAATTGAAAATAAAACGAAAACGTATTGCTATGTTTTATTTTTAAAACTGTAAGGATCAAAATGCATTTTTTTTAAGCTTTTATTTACGTTACCTGTAACGTAAATAAAAGCTTATAAAAAATGCATTTGTGTCTGCAATCAAATCTAGCAAGGGAATTTTAGAATAAACCCGTTTTGCGATTGAGTTAAAATTTTAATACACATATATATCTCTTGAGAATGCAATAATGTCGTACCACCGAGATAACGTGATGATGGAGTCCGAAGATGGATAGCGGAGCTTTTTAACGGTGAGCAGCAGAAACACGAAATTTTGTGCATGTACAGTTGAACCTCGATAACTCAAACCTCGGTAACCTTAAAAACCTCTATAACTTCAAAAAATAATATGTTCCCTTCCCATCAGAGCCCAAAACCTGTATAACTTAAAATACGTAACCTCTATAACTTAAATAAGTAATCTCTGTATTGGCCCTTAGTAACTTAAAGAAATGTTTCCACAACCTCTATAACATAAAATTGTTTGTCAATGAGTCATTTTGAAAGAGTGTGCAAAACAAAAGGTTTCGGTATTTATTGCTTGCACGTGTTCACTAGTTAAATTGTTAATGTAAACAATACATATGTCACCTATTGTTTGCTTCTTCGAAATTCTTTAAAGCTTTGCGGCGGTTAGCCTTAAGACATAAGTAAGCCTTGGATCATAAGTTTTTGATCATTGTCCTGGAAACATCGCTTTACTTACTGTGTGATAAAACTGGCTTAAAATGAGTTCAAAAAGAAAACTAACAACACTCACATACGCTGATAAAAGGGTGGAACAAGAGTACATACATACATATGTACATACCTACCTCTATATTAACCTATCCCTAACATAGACCCTTGATAACTTAAAACCTTTATAACTTAAAATATTTTGTGTTTCCCTTGGACTTTAACTTATCGAGGTTCAACTGTATTTAACTGTGATAGCCTGTTCTAAACATCATCTTGAGATGGCTGCTCCAATCAGGGTTGGCTCCCTCTAAACGGATGTAAGCGAATCCGCAGGAAAAAGTGGCTACAACAGTATAGTAATTATTATAGCTAATTATATTATTATTAAGCTAAGCTAGTTATACTAAATACTCATACAAAAATAACCATACAATAGTAAAAAGTACAAAATAAATATTCATAAATAAAAGTTAAAACAAGTCTTTATATAATTAAAAAAGAAGTAAAAAGATAAAAATAAAGAGTTTAACACACTTTTAGTCTGGTAATTCAATGGTTTGACATAAAAAGAAAGAGCTTTAATGTCGATCAATGGTCAAAATATAGAAAATGGCTTATCTCTGTTAGAGATTTTTAATTTGTTTCTTCGTTTTGAATAATTAAAAAGTTTATTTTAATATTTTATTTGAGGTTATGTTTTTCGCTTATTTTATTTATTGAGACATCGAATCTCTAAGCGAATCAGTGAGGTGGAATTTTACTTGCGTTTATAGCAAAACATGGACATTATATTCGATCAATATAATTAAGAAAAGTTACGTGCTAGTTATATTCTTAGTTAATGTATAAATTCGTTTTGTCTGTTCTTTTGATTTCTCGTCTCATCAAATTTGATTTCGTTTAACACAAAGCATCTGTAACCTTATATATTAAATATAAGTTACTATATAAGCTATTATTTACATAATAACTTATCTCATCTATTAATTTTAAACAGAAGCTAAGGGACACAGAATAAGATAAAAATGCTGCAGCAAGCCGAATAAACGCCTAGTATACTTCAATTACGTAAAATTAGTACTGTTAATTGCGGTAGGGCCGAGCGCTGCTGAGATAGATTGCGTGCGATTAGCGCGCGCGCACCGCCGCGGCGGCGGGCCGCACTCTGTCCGCAGCCTACACGCTTGGTACAACTCTACAGTAATTATTTATAGGATTGCACGGCGCCATCCGCGGGTGCTAAGACTAAAAGTTTTTTCGATCCTGTCACGCTCCCCTGAGACACGTCCGGCACGCACTATATACTAAATACTCAATAACCTAAAAAATATCAAATTCAAATGCAAATACAATTTCCATGTTTATCTCCATCATTACAACTGCTCCTTTGACGGATTTGTATTTCTCACTTCCCCCTTAGTTGAAGCGCAATGCATAAACGAATAGAATTTAATTTAGTACTAAATCTTTTTATTTCTACAAAAGTCACAATACAGAGAATGAATATGTCTAGTTTGTTTTTATGAATGCTATTCCCGAAATGTAATCGGTGACCTACGAATAAATGTTCTGTTACTATTGATCATTGAGAATATTCTATGTTAGGGTCTGTAGGTTTTGTGGTTTTGTAGAAGTACTTTTTTTTACAAATCCATAAAATTTTTTGACCCTAAAATACTCATAGGAGGAAGTTGGAACAAAATGGATAACAATCATAATATCTTTAATATTGTATATAATTTAGACGATCAAAGATTATAACACCTTATTTTGAACAAAAATAATTGATTTCATTTTTATTTTGATTTTGATGAGTAATGTTTTTCCGCATACAGCATACACAGTGGATTGATAAAAGCACGATAATAGTCTTCTGTGTGAGGCGCACCTTAAGTTTCTGGAACTGGCCACTTACATAAACAATATTTAAAAAGTATAGTTTTGCAACAATTACATTTGAAAATGGACCTCTTTGTCAGTAGAATACAGTTTGTTTCTTCTAACTTTCAATTGTTTTTACATTGTGGTGTAATTTTAAATATTGCGTGTCTTCGTTTATGGATTTGAAATTGCGTGTCTTCACTATGGATTTAAAATTTTCGTAGTGATTTTCGCCGATTTTAAGTATAATTTGACAGTTCAGCAGAAAGTCGCTCGGTTTCGAACTGCTTTTGATACCATGCAATACCACCATTTATAACTAGTTTGCAGAATTTAAGCGCAGTCGTGTCAATCCCAGTGATGAATTTCGTGACGATCGCCCGTCTACCGCTGTGAACAACAGAAACGTCGATGCTATGCGCCATATGATCAAAGCAAACAGGCCTGTGATCTACCATGAGATTCAGGCATCCTTAACTAAAAGCATAAGTCAAATACAATGAATCTTACACAAATATTTGAGTATGAAAAAGCTTAGCTCGCGATGGATCCTACACAATTTGACTGAAGCACAAAAAAACAGACTATGTCACTTAGTGTAAGGCCATGCTTACCAGATTCAAGGAAGGAGCTTCAAATTTGATGTAGGACATAGTAATAGGTGACTAAACATGAATTTCTTGATATGACCCCAAAACAAGGCAACAATCGACCGTATGGGTCTATCGAGATGAGCCGAAACCAATCAAAGTGAGGCGCGAATGAAGTGCCTCTAAGCGGATGATTACCTCTTTAAAAAAAAAACTGGACACGTGGCTACTGTTGCTTTGGAAAATTTCGTACAATAAATAGTGATTGGTTACACGACCATTTGTTTGCCGGATGTTATTGACTAAATCCCTAAATATAACCGTAAACGTCATATCATCTTACACCACGACAATGCCAGGTCTCATACGATCAAACAGATAAATGAAGTTTTTAAGGAGAAAAAGTAAAACTCATGAGCAATCCTGCATACAGTCCCGACCTGGCACTTTGTAACTTTTTTGTTTGTAAGAATTGAGAAATAATTACGCGGTCAATGATTTTAATTACCAGAAGAAACTGTCGAAAAGTATGAAAAACATGCTAACGGAGAATATTTTGTGAAACAAAAAATTAATTTTCAGCCATTCATAGTAATTATTTCTCATTTATTCCAGAAATTTTCAGTGCACACCACGTATAGAAAGGCTTTGACGAGGCCAGAAAGAGGCATGCTCACGTTAAAACATCACGTTGGAGTATGTGCTGATCAGCCATACGGCAATATGCCAAACACGAATGTGTAACATCGGGTGACTTTAACCACTAATGTTGAACCTGGTCATGGATAGATGACGTAATAATTGAATAAAAGTACAAATGTCAACTATGAATCGGTGAGTTAGTTGTAAAATAGAAGATGTTTGACAAGCTACTCGTCTATTACATGTCTACGATCAAGCAATCCTTGCACCTTCGGCGCACGAGCTACAGAATATGGCAACTAAAATAAACAAGACAATCAAAAATGGGATGTGTAATTGAACAAAGACAAGCAAAACAACGTATTATGTATTAATCATTCGAAATGTACAACACTTGTACATGCAAAAACTGTTCTCGCTTATGCCCGGCAGTGGTAGTTCGTTGCGGGGCGCCGGCGGCGTCGCCCGCGCACCACCTACCCGCATGATTCGTCTGCAAAGTACACTCGTACGCCTACTATAGACACTTTCTTCGATCAGAGGTCAACTACATACTTTATTATGAAACAAAAACAATTGGCCGATTGCACTTCACAACCCATACCTAGGAGAGATCTCACAACTTCCTGTTATCGACTAATAGCCGAGTTACGATAACAAACTAGTGTAAGATTTCATTATTTTAATTAATGATTAATCGATAATGGGAAGTTGCGAGACAGACGCTTAGACTTTTACAGCATTAAAATAATATTTGGTACAGTCTATCTATAATAAAAAAATTAAGATACTCCGTTAGTAACCGCATATTATTCTAAAATGTGGACGATATTTGAGATATCAAACCGTACAATTGAAACAAACATCACGAAAAATGTATCCGCAAACAAAAACGGTGAAGAATCAATTATCAATCTATTGACGACGATTTGTTGTATACCTACGGGAGCACATGATACAATATTTGCGCTGTCGACAAGTTCGATTCTTCATTGAAACAGCGGATATAAACGATAATATAGCTTTCGAAAATACCGTATTGACTTACATTAATACATGCTAGTGTACACCAAAATTTATAATAGTATTATATTATAACTTAAACTACTCGCTCCGTACCTCGAATAGAACGATAAGCTGTCGGTGTAGGACTTTGTCCTTAACGGAAACTTTGCAGTTTTCGACCCAGATCAGTGTGGATGAATTAAAGATCAATCATCTCAATATAATAAAATAAAAAGATTCCGGGAGGATATTTCTTAGCAGCGATGTGATTATCTTCTGCCCCAAAAACAAAAATATATATATAAATATATATAATTACTAGGTTCAATTAATTTAGTGAGACTAAAAAAGTCCATGTTACAAATACAACAATAATAGAAACTTCCACCTAGATATCCCAAAACGTCTTTATCACCGTGAAGATCGCTCAAGCGGGTGGCGCGAGTGGCGCCCCCTGCGGCGGAGTCGCGACATATAGACCCGTCTGAAGAGAACTTCGCTGGATTTTTCTTCGAGATTAAAAGTTTACATTATGGAGAAGAGCCCCGTGTAAGTGCTACTGGGCTTATGTATTATTCAGAAAATGCGCTTGCTGTATTGGAATACGAGCTGTTTGCGTAATAACTTCGTAATGTTTTTATAACATTCATGGAGTAGAGAAAGATGGTTTACAGCTGCACCGCCTTCTTGTCATTAGCGAAAAAAGTATTTTGCACTTGTATGTTCGCGACTTAATGTGTTTGGGTAACACGTGTATATAAATCAGAACTGATGGCGTAATAATTTCAGTATTTTAATCTGTTACAGTAAGAGTATTACATTAATATCGCAAATACTACGATATTGTATTAAGTATTAAAATAAATCGGCCATTACAATAAAAAGGACATAAAATTAAAACGGGACGAAGAGCAATGGAATTATGAGAATGAAAGATTCTTTGTTCCATCTTATTTGCGAAATGTATATTTGGAATGGCATTTTACATGTGTTGTAAATAGAACGCTTACTTGCAATACGCGTAAACGTGCAACATGCAATTCACCGCTGACCCTCGAATCTGTTTTTCTACCACGAATGTCTATACAACGACTTGAATATTGACTCGAAAGGATTGACAAGTACCGAACACCTTAACCTAAGTGTCACTATTTTGTTTACATTAATCCACTAAATAGTTAGAACGTAATTTCTATATGCGCGTCGTGCCAAATTAGCACATCCTCAGAAAAAGCCGGATCGTTACATCTGTCAGGGTACTAGGGGTATTGAAACCACAAACAGTGCTTCCCCAGCCGCCTCGTTTGACAAAGGTTCATGCAAATCACAATAAATCAAAGGGTGATACCGGCAATCACAGACGATCACAATAGGCATGCGTGTCAATTGTCATGAAAAAACGAACAACAACCGTTTGTCAACTTATCACAGGCAGGCGTCCAGCGACGCCAAATGTAAACGTTAATTGGATCACTAAGCATATTATTATTATTTTTATGTGTTAAAATATCAAATGATTCCAAAACTTTTATGTGTTACCCCTGCCAACACAGACATGTATAACATTGAGTTGAGATCTTTATTGAATTTATGACCGGTTTCTATCAAATGATTGGTAAAAATAGATCTATCTACTTTATTATTTTCAAAGACAAAAATATGTTCTTGGTATCTGGTTTTTCCAGATTTTTTTATTTCTTTATAATTTATTCATTATTATTATATAAAGTTTTTACGTTGTTATCTGTCTTGAAAGCTGTATAAATGTTATGTCTTTTTAATATACTTGAAATTTTATCTCAAAATGTACCATAACTTAATAAACTAGCTACGTATTTCTTTTGGTCTTCTTTTTGTACTGGATAGATACTGTTGTTTATAACACTTTTTTGGTTTTTATTAACTAGTCCTTCAATACATTTCGTACTACGTTCATTTGCTGATGCAGTAAGTGAATGATATTTAATTTTAGACAGGAGTTACGATAATTAAGAAGTGTAGTGAAAAACCGATGGGTCATAGATTTTATAAACGTAACGATCATAAATCGTTTAGAAGATCCATTATTTTTATTTTCTATATGTTATGGCAACTACATTACATTAACTTTTAAATCTACAACTGTCTACGAATCGCATAACAGTTTCGCGTCCGTCACGAACATGCACTCGATGTATATACGATGAGAAAGTGTATATCCAACTAATTTTCATCCGAATCATCGATCAAATGTGTGGCCACATTGGGAAATATAATCCTAGTATTGTCAGGATATCTAAGGTCATCGAACACGGGACGCGTGTGCTACATAGAAATCCGTAAACCACGACGTTACGTTATGGAATAGCAAATTAAAAATAGCATTACGCAAGTGCAACGCAGCTTGCAGTCGGCGGCGCGCGCTGAGTCAGCGGCGGCGCCGCATCTGGTAACGCGACGCGAGCCCCGCGGGCACGCGCCGTGACGTCACCCGCTCATTTGAGCTTAGTTGGACTAGGTCACGCGTCGCATATTCGTTTTCAGAGCGTTTCACTCTGAATGCGCACGACGCAAGAAACTCTGCCGCTTTGTATTGCCGACGTATGATATAATGCAAAAGTTTCAACGCTCTCCGACCATGCCTTCTTCTCCTTGGAGTTCCTATTTCACAGCATTGCGAAGATTTCGTGTCTAACTTCACAGCGGCAGAGTTTAGTTCGTTGTACTTTACAATATTTGGTAGTAGTCTGTGATCTTGGCGTAAACGTACGGGCATGGTTTATCATCGTAAAAGTATTACTTAATAGTTTTACGATGACTTTAGATGTCCTAAAAAGGTTTAGGAAATACAACGTGTCTACTTACGTACAGACATTAGGAGTATGACTTCTAACGAGTGTATATAAATGCATAATTGCATATACTACTATGTTATTATAAACATGGTTGTTAACACTTCCACGGTTAAAGTTTATACTCTGCATTCTCTTCAATTTTCCGTTTCTTTTAGTTGAAGAACGGTTGCTCAGTGGTTAATAACGTTGCCTACCCAATTGGAAGGCGATGGCTCTCCAAAGGTATCGGATTCGAATCTAGACAAATTTGAAGTGACAAATAAGTTTTACATAACTAAAATGAAACTACCTACCACAATCATACGCAAACGTAGCGTGTAGACTATTGTAGAGCCCCAATACCTAAACTGATTGCATCAGCTTTGTTTAAACTTAAAATATGCAATTTAGCATGTGGTTGTTGTATTGTGTTGTATTTTCACATTAATTAACAAGTCGAAATAAAGCAAATCTGCCGTTGTAGCACAGTATTTGCGAGTATTTAGTATTTTTTAAGAAAAAATTTAAAAACCGTTATAAATACTGTTCTTCAATCTTTTTTCATGCTACCTGTAGGAATTTTTACTATTCATGTTACTCCTCGATTCTTCAATCGAGTCAAGCTTATGACGCCCCGCCGATGTGACGCAAACACAGTTAATAACGTAAATCGCGTTATATTGCGAACTCGAAGCGTCTGCGCATAAAAAGATTTTTCCGAACGAAATCACGCTGTCACTGCGCATACCGGCGACGTCAAATTTAAATAAGCAATTACTCGTTGCCCGGCTGCGTCTGATTTATCGATCAATTTAACACTACATCGGTTATGCGCCGAAATTAAAATCCGCGAACGCGACTCGAGGAAGCTGAGCTTTTAAGATTATGGTATGATGATACGTAACTTACAAAATTTGTGGGTATAATTATTTTGACACTGCATTCAATTGACCTTGCCGGAGTTGATGCACTTGTCGCACTGTCATACCAATAGGTACGCCTTCGCAGGGCCTATTTTATACATGTTATCGTTATTTAGTTTTTATCATTTCTAAGTTTTAATATATCACTATTCTTTCAAAATTCTCAAAAGATTTTGAATAAAAAAAATGTTTCAGCTCAACACTCCTTTCTATAATAAGAATCGTCTTGTTTGGCTGGCACTCTAGATGTCTTTTACGTTGTCCAGTTCAGAAATAGGAGTTTATAATTTTAAAATGTATCGAGTCATTTAATATAACGGAATAATTGCAGAACATTTTCTTTTGTTTTTCATCAAATTGTATTGAAAAGTTCTTAATGATTTCATGATCCAAAAATCCATTTCTATTACAAAATGGCTTCTATATGGAAATTTTATGAGATAGTAACGTCTCATTTGCTACTTACTTCCATTTAGTGGTAGATGTAGGACAGTGCTACAAATATTAGCAGCTACTATAGGACTCAGATCCAAGTTTCAGTTGGCGCACTAAAGTTTACAAGCGTTTCTTGGGTGTTTATAATTTTTATATTTCTATTTTACATATTTATGAATTACATTTCTATGCTTTCTAGTACATATTTGTTTATAGATAAATTTTTATGTTATTATTCTATGATGGAACTAAATAAATAAGAAATGAATGTTTATGTAAACCAGGTGCTTACTAACAATTTTATAAAATGACAATAAATTTACAGATATGTCATTATTTACGGTCGTAATTTGTATGTAGTTTGGTTTGTATTTAAAGAAAATGCCAGACTTTAAACTCAATGTCATAAGGCATAAAATCTAGTAAGAGCTGCCTCGAGAAAAAGTATTAAGTAATCGAAGCAAACGTGAAACCTACTCGAAAAAAAAACTTGACTTAACACTTGGCACTCAATTTGTTAACTGAGCTATTTTTGATTGGTGAAAAAATTAGTAATCTTTTTAAGAAAGAACTTGAGAAAGATTCATGAAATTGAAATGCCGCTCTATTTGGTTTCTGTGATATAAACAGCGTTACGGGATGTACTTGCCTCTTGGACGCCATTTAGAAATAGTCTACCAAACTAAATCGCCTCATTAAAATCAGCAGCACAGTACTAATCGTCGAAACGGACCCTGGCCACCCACGAGCGGGCCCGCGTGGTCATACAGCGCACCCCGCCGTCCATCCGCGAGCTGTGTGGCCGAAGCCCCGTGGCGAGCGATCCGTTTCTCTCGGCCGCTCTGCCCCTGATAATAATTAACAAGAAACGACGGCACGACCGAGGACTGTGATATAATTATTGCCGTAACGCGCCGCTCGCCGCTCTACGCTCGTACTACAAAAGCGTATTAATATTCAGCTGCCTGTTGGCACTGGTCGCGTAATTGCGTCACACCACGTCAAAAAGAAGTCTCAACTTCCATTTTAAGCTTTCGTTGTAACGACGCTCCGCGTTAACTTTTACTGATAGCTTTTCCCGCACCGACTTGCGCTGAACTTCGGCTGCAACGTAGACAAATGGACAAACTTAGTGGAGCACAAAATGTTAAGGAAGAGAGTGATAGTTTTTTATAACTAAACGGAGTGAAGTCGACCTATATGTAGTCGATATCGAGATAAGCATGCCAATATAATTAGATCAGACACGCTAATGTTAGCGAATGTCATAATTAAATCTGTCATTTTGGCATTTAGATGGTGGTCAAATCAGTGCTAATACATAAAGTATGAAGAGAGAAATACTTTTTAATAACTATTTAATAACTATGATTGCATTTATTAAATTTTGAATCAAAATTTTATAAACCACAATTACAAATACGCCTGTCGTTATATAAATATACTTTTTTCATAAGCGATATCAATTTTTTGCAACTAATCGTCTAGTTGCGAAATATTGACATCGCCCAACAACTGCAACGCAGTGGGTTCTCAAATTTATTTTGATTTTATTGAAATTATTGTCATGGTTTCTGAATGAATTATGTAGTAATTATGATTTACTTTTTCGTGTGCAGTACAATGTAGAGAATTAAGGGAATTAATATTTTAACGTTCCAAAAAAGGAACGACATCGATAACTTTAACACTAGAAAGATTTCGCTGCTCATAAAACCCATCTAAGCAAACTTAATAAATCGTTTAAGGGGCAATGTGTACGCTTTTATAATAGGATTCCAACTGAAATTCAAAATTTACCATTTTACGTTTCGTTAAAAGAAGGTTATACGGCAAGGGCTATTATTATACCGTGTCTGAATATCTTAATGAAAAAAACCCATGGGATCGAACTGCTCAGCTATCAGGTTGCTTCATGTTCTTACTAAATGCTATACTAAATTATTAATTACTCAATATTTTGTATCGATGAGTAAAAAAGAGCAAACCTTGGGTTTCTTGCCCATTCTTCTCATGGTGAATCAACATTGGGTATGCATGGTATTGTTAATGTTGAAAACAATCGTTCATGACACATTTCAAGTGTAACTTCTATTACCTACGAAATAAAGTTATTTTTCATTTGATTTGATTTGAATACAAATCTTCAAAGGTCCCTACATTTTTTGTACCTTTTCCTTTCATTCATCCTGTTACGCAAGCACGTCGATGTGGAGTGTTTAAAACTTCGCCCTAATTTGCACCAGAATGATTTAAATGAGACTTTTTAAGATTCGTCTTGTGATCCTCTTAGCAAATAACTTTTATCTACGTACGTGTATATATTGTTTATATACGCAAAATAAATATAAAAACCAAAAAAAAAGTGGACGACCGTCATTTTAAAATATACAGGAATAAAATACATGTCATGTTGTAACACCTCAAAATCAATATCGATGTGAATTAAGTAATTTAAATTTCTCTCGTAAATTGGCAATTTAATGACGGACGGCTTCTGAACGATATGATAAAGTGTCGTGGTAATAGTCTCGTAAATCGTTTTTTTTTTAAAGTAAAATTAGGTAACTGGTCTGTTAATCTCTTTTTTCATTTATGATGCGATTCGATGCATTATCCTTAAAAATAATGAAACTTAAAAATTACATACGTTGCATATTTTAATGTCGTTCAACCCTAGATTGTCAATAGGTTACATGTAAAATTCTTTTTTATGCTCAGAAGTACGTGGGTATTATTTTCCTGGTTAGAGAATAGTCTAAGAAACTATTGTTCTTAACCAAATATTTCTCCATGGAAGCAATAGCTTGAGAATCGACTCCTGTTCAATATTGATTTTTATGAGGGAGCATGCTATAAAGCGGGTGAGGTATAAAAATTTTACCATAAAAATGTTTTGTGAAACTCGGCATTCCTATTATAGCTGGAGACGTATGTCGGTTGTAATTCTAGGGATCATTTTTTTACTCCTGATAGAATGGAATACTGATGTTTGGATGTGCAGACGCCGGTCAAGTGCACACGGCGTCCTAATTCTATGTCAGCTTTGCTGGTAACATTTTTTGGCAAAAGACCTAAAACAGCACCTGTTTACACTGCCAACCGTTGAATTTCTATCGCATGATCACAACAAAACTTGCAAAGTATATAGGGGAAGTATAGCTTTATCCAGTACATTGTTATTGCATTTTTCACATAATTATTTACGTGAACATTGCGATGATTAATAATGATCCTGATCGCTATCTCGTTCTCATTTCCGATCTCGGTCCTGTTCCCAGTGCCAATTTATATCACTCTCGATCCTGAACCGGGTCTCGGCTTAAATAGGCTCAAATTCTGATCTCGCTTTCGACCCCAGTCCCGCTTTCTGTTCTGATGTCCTCTTATTTCGATTCCAGTCACGATCTTCATTCTAATTTTGATTCCACGTTTCATTACGTCCTTGGTCCCGTTCTCTACTTCGAATCCTCCCCAATTTCGGCTCTCCATTTTGGGCTACATCCTGTTTATAATTTCGATTACATTATCGCTCACAGTTCCAATTTGGACGAAACCGGGGCAAATTTCAAAAACTAAATATTTTTTTAATAAATTATTACTTGGAGATGGTGTTGCTGTCTATGAGTGAAATAATTTTTAGAGTCTGTAATAACACAAATATGTACATGAAGCCAAAGCGAGATGTTAATAGTCTATTTTATTCGAGGAGTTTCTTATTAATTAAGTAATTCTTAGCATCAATTTATTAGTTCGGTTCAATAGTAAAATATACACACGACGTCAGATACAAGTGCCAGTTTCCTTTTTCAGAAACCTTCCCATTCGCGAGTACAACATAACGCCAGTTTCACAGTAACTGTATGAATGGTTTCAGCACGCAAAAAAAAAACCAACAAAATTATGAAAGACGCATCTCACCACTTTTCAAATTATTACCTCGTTCCATAAAAAGTTTCATGCAAAATTCAACCTCCCGCAACTCCGATAAAAGTAAATTATGCACACATTTAAACTTTTTAGAGAGTTGTTTTCGTTACTATGTGAATTGGTGAAGCCTTCTTGAGGAGAATGCGCTAAGTTTTATTCATGAACTTTAGCGAAGTACCTTTTAAATATGCGTTTCCTGTAGAATACAATTGTTATGCTATCCCAAAGGAACCGTGAATTTTTCTGGAAAAAAAGTAACCCATAACATTCTATAACCCCTATACCACCATTGAGCAAGAAATCATGTATATCCCTTGCTATGCGAAAAACAAAAACAAACTCACGCCACGGGAACCGTATATTCTTTCAGAATAAAAAGTAGCCCTTGTATTATTCCAGACTATAGTGTATCTCTGTACCAAGTGCCATTCAGATCCATTCAGTTATTCTGACGTGATTGAGCAACAAAAACCCATCCAAACTTTTGCATTCATAATATTATATTGAAAATATTGAGATTGAGATGAGGTGAGATTGTACAATAGTTATTTATTTGAGACTACCAAACAAGAAACGAAAACAAAACAGAAGAATCAGTTCTAAAGCGAAGTTTGGTAATATGTCAAAGGTCACAATAAAATAAGAATCATACGCATAAGTTTTAAGTGTCCCTTGCACACAATTAAATATTTATGCATTACGGTCTTTTAACTTTCATTTTGTCTTTGTTCTGTTAAAATGGAAAGCGTTACAATGTTAGCAAACTGAATACCAACAACAACTTGTACACAACAAAAATTACTTATCTGTCTTATTAAGATTACATAAACTGACGCCTATCTCCCAGAACAGTACGCAAAGATTATAGATTTCCACATGGTGCCATCTTTACACACCTCTCTTACTTCACTCACATTCATCAATCGTTTCATCCAAAATCGTCGGTTTTGGGTGCTTAAAATTTTGTCCCTTTTTTAATAGACTACCAATTTCATAGGCATAACATTTCCTAAGGCGACCCTGACCCTTGCCGACCTTTCAATCTATTAATCATTTATCCTTTACGTTAAACTTAATTCTATTATCTTCTACTTTATTAATTACGTCCATCTTACAAAGACACGCCTGATTATATGATAGATAGATGATAAACTATCTGATTAGCGCAGTTAATAATGACCCTACTTATTGCGGTGGGGATGTGGGTTCGATTTCCACACAATACAAACATTTGTTTATTTGATTAAAAAATAATTTATATCTCGAGTCTAGCAAAAAAAAAAAAAATAATTTTATGTCTATACGGGCGGAGCCACGAACAGAAGCAAGCATATTATATCGCTATCTGCTACTCATAGCACAAACCTAGTTGCTAAGCTTGGGATAAGATGACGCTATCCTCCAATGTCCAAAAATATTATTATATTATTAAACCACATATGCATTCACTCTCCTTCTAATGTCTACCGTAATTTGTATACAGATTACTCAAATAGACAAACTCTTCCACTTTTTCATCTTTCTCGCCTTCCATACATATATAATATTCCGTCATGCTTTCCCTTCTTGTATGCACCTTGACCACAGTCTTTGTAAACATTTATTTTCATACCTCTTCTCTTAACAGAATCATATACTTTAGTTACGAACGCTTGTAACTCGCACGCTGACGTCGTAATGAATACATGGTCCTCGGCATATAGGAGGCATTTGACAGACAGCAAACCCACAGCCATTCCTTTTCAAATCACACAAACAACCATACATAAATGGGTAGAATAGCAATGGTGAAGCTATACATTCCTGTCTGACAAATCTACGGATGTCAACCAGTCACTGTATCCTAACCATTAAAGAGGGCTGTGGCTTCCATAATGAGCTCAGCGGCATGAGGTGATGACTCCGAGACTCAAACATCTAAATAACTAAAAAAAAAAGCTGAAATACACTATAAGTGCCTATAATATTTTAGGGTACCCCTCGATTTCCTCGGGATCCTATTATCAGATCTTGACTTGGTGGCGATGAGACCAGGTGGTGGTCTATTCGTGAATATTTTCTTTCGGATAAAAAAAATGTTTTCAAAATTAGTTCAAAATTGACGAAAATATCGCGTAACATATAAAAACAAAATACAGATGAATTGAGAGGATTCTCGTTTTTTTATTTTGAAATTCGGTCAAAAATAATAGTGACTGGATTTAATATTACTACAGATAACCAACCTGTAACAGGATCCAGACTGGTTTTATTTAATAGAACCAGAGGTGGGATTAGAACCAGGAGTGACTAGGGCAAGGACGTAGCTAGTTTTTAGTTTCGAGCTTTCAAAAAGTTAAAACAACAAAAATGTGCAGGAAATGAATTTAATATTAATTTAAAAAATTCGGTAAGATTTCGCTATCCTAAAACCCCCGGCTACGAAATCCAGGTATCGAAATCAAAACCAAAATTGTATTAAAAATATACGGTAATAGTCGCTAAATGAAGAGTTCAATTTTTAATTAAAAAAAATGCCTTAATAATAATAAAGATATTTAATTTACAGTTTCAGTCGCACCGAGGCAATCAAACGGTCTCCTGTCCAGCGGAGGCGAAAACAGTTAAAAGGATAAGTTACGCGCGCGGCGGCGCGCACGGCGGCGCGGGCGGCGCTGGGCGGCCGCGTAAATTAGCCGGGTAATTGCTCCGATTTTTCGATGGTTACGCAACTTATCGCTACCGTTTTAATTCGGTCCGAACTCCGAATTAAGAATATAAATCTGTCGCGGCGTTACGCGGAACGGGGTTGTCGAGAGGCTTGTTTTGAAACTTTTGAGATACATTTGTCGGCGCGTTCGTCGGTTATAAATGCTTCGAATGAAACTTAGACGGACGAACTGTAAAAAGTTATTCGATGCGTTTTTAACCACACAGCTGCAGAAAGGTCGTGTAAATGTAACTTTTTAGTAAAGCAGGATTGATTACCATTAATCAAATTAGGATTCAACGAAACGAAAAACAGGCAAGTTCTAGTAAAACTCGTATTTAGTAACAGATGAAACAATATGTTATAAATCTATGAAAATTTACGCGTTTACTGTTTACAAATTAAGTATAAAAAAACGGGTAAACAATTGACACTATCTCCGATCAGGCTTTCTATTAAATTGAAAGAACATTTTACATTTTTTATCGTATAAAATTTGGATTCAATACATACATTTCTACGAAAAGGATATAATTAGTGTTTAAAATAGAAATAATTTCAATGCATTTTGGAAAAATACTATAAAAAGTAATTAAAACCTATGTATTTTCAAAATGGACAAGTGCGACTTAGATGCCTGTAGCGAGGGTTTATCGCAATATTGAAAAAGTGAACGTGATAATTTTTATTTTGTGAACGGTCGCGTAGTATATATTACATGCAATCAAGGAACAGTAGAAATATAAATTTATTTCGTAAGAGTGCAACACGGGATTCAAAAATGGTGATTTTCGGGTTAACACATTTACTTATGCCAAAAGGGCTCTACTTATGTCAAACTTTAAGACTGTTAATTATCGGAATAATCAGGAATATGCCCTCATTTAACAGATTACTTAAAGATGTGCATTTTGTATGACTTTGCAAACGAAGCTTTGTTCACCTTTAACACTGCTTTCTATCACTCATCTTAGTAGTATCAAGGACTGACCTTAAAATAGTTGTCCAGTCATTGATTTCAGCTACGAAACTATCTCATGTTCATTACCTCATACGATACCTGATGGTCGAATTCGTGGTCCTAAATAAATCAACAGTGATCCAAAAACCAAATATCTTTATTTCTTTCAGTCACCACGTATGTATAGACAAAAATAAAATACGCAGACGAGGAAAGCGTTTTTTTATTGTAAGGCATAAACTGTACAACTGCAGGCTTAATATATAATTATTACGAGGCGTTCATTACGAAACTGAATTTTGTACCTGTTATCGGATCAGTAATTATAATTGTCCGGCCACACTACTTCATAAATCAGTCAGAGCATTACGAACGAATTTTTTTTTCTGATTCTGAGATATTTTAGTAAAAGTTTCAAGTGTTACACTTTTAAAAAGTGACATTTTATGGAGATTAAGTCAGTTCACTTTACATTTATGACACTTTAAAAGTATCAACTTACTGTAGTAGACATACAGATTCGCAACATATCATACAAGATCACTTTAACCCATTTTTTTTAACTTCTTGTTTTGAAACAGCAAATATACCTGTGCTTCTCTTATATTACAGCACATACGTGGGGCGCATTATAAATTTCTGAAACTGGCCACTCATATAAACATTATTTGAAAACTAATTACTACATTTGAAAATGGAACTCTTTGGCTTTGCTCTTAACCCTGTAGGCGCCACATCATGCAACTCATTAAATTTAACATCCTGGCTCATCTTTTTAGCATGATCTTGACGGATCTGGTTTTGCGATGAAAATATACGAAATTTCTTAACTGTGTCAAGTTACACATTACTCTAGCTTAACAATGATGATTTATTGACTTGTCTCGAATGGGCGATGCGGTCGGCCCATGGGATTATTTTTAATAATGAACTTTATGCATTCGCATTTGTGTTCATTTTACTTATTTGGACAATGAATCAGCACCATGATTTCGATCTAACACACCAAAATAACGCTCATCGTTAAGAAAACGAACTAGCAAACACACTGGCTATTTCCGCAAATATTGGGATAGACGTTGCAAATAGAAAAAAATACTTATCATTGTGTAAAAAGTGTGTTAAAATTGTCAAATCTAGTTTAAATCTATTGTAGGACAACTTTACAAGTTTATCGTGAGATATATTGAGACAAACTATAATACAAAATACATATTTACCCACAATTAGGCTCCGAGGATTTAATGGTTTTGCTCTAGACTTATGTTTTGTACTTAAAAAAATTGAAGGTGTTCCGTGAGAATATGAAATATACTTAAATGAGTGAGAGTATTTAGTTAGTAACATTTTATTTACACAATGCATTATTCCATCTTGAGGAAATATAACCAGTAACATAATTCTTAACATCATCAATCCTCAGGCATTATCGATTCTTCAATGGACAAAAACGCATCTACCACAATTTTATTATTAAATTATTATTATTCTCAAATAATCTCAAACTATTATTATTAAATCAGGGAAAAGGTTTTTTTTTTGTATTTGATAAGTAAAAATTTGCAGTAAAATCTCTTTGGTTGTACTATTTTTATCTGGATACTTTTGATATTGTTAAATAGAAGACAATATAAGAAAAGAAAAAAACTGTGTCCCACTATTTCTCTAATGTTTTTCTGTCCACCAGAATAACTGAATCTAACGTAAAAATTCTATACATTTTGAAGTTTTATAACAAAATAAGGAAAAATGTGACACAAACCGTGAAAAAAATTGTGATATTTATGGATTTAATGCAGTGTCAGTAAGAGTAACACAAAACTAGTTCAAGTCCTTATATCCAGTAACTTGCATGTTGGAGCTGAGCCTCGCTTTAGTCGAACTGTTGTAGATAAAGTAGATGCTATTTTGGAAAAAATAGAGCATGTTCGGCATTTTAGTTCTTACGACATCGCTGAAGAATTGGAGATTGACCACAAAGCAGTTTTAACCCATTTGAACAAAGCTGGATACACAAAGAAGCTCGATATTTGGTCGCACACGAGCTCACTAAAAGAAATCTAATGAATCGTATGCTCATTTGAGATTCTCTATTGAAACGTAATGAAATCGAACCGTTCTTGAAAAGATTGATCACTGGTGATGAAAAATGGATTACCTACGACAAGAATGTATGAAAAAGATCATGGTCAAAAGATGGGCAATCTTCACAGACTAGTGAAACTCGGATTCACTCGCAATAAGTTGATGCTATGTGTATGGTGGGATCGGGAGGGACTTTTACCGTCGGACAAAACCATAAATTCGGATATCAACTGATAAGATTCAAACAAGAAGTAGAGGCAAAAGACCTGAATTTGTTAACAGAAAGGGTGTAGTTTTTTACCATAACGCCAGATTACATACAAGTTTAGCCATTCAGCATACATTGAGAAAGATGTTAATGCATCCACCATATATCCCTGACGTTGCACCCTCAGAAATTCATCTGTTTCGGTCTCTCCAGAATTCTTTAGGTAGTGTTAGGTTAACAGCAGGAAAGGACTGTCAAAACTACTTTTCCCAGTTTTTTGAAGTAAAGTCCTAAACTTTCTCCAGCAACGGGATTATGTCACTTCCTACAAAATGGCAACAGATTCTTGAACAAAATGGCATACATACATATATATTACATTCAAAGGTAAATAAAATATGCTGAAAAATTATCTTTAAGTTGTATATAAAACATGAAAAAACATATTCCACGACCTTAAATAATCACCGTCCAAAATAATCACCGTCCAAAATAATCACTCTATCAGTTTATCTCTGGATAGACGGCTCTCCCTAAAGAGTGTCCTGAACTACTATCGTAATCGTCATGATCATCAGCCACTAAGCCCTATAAGTCCAAGCTAAACATGACCTCTCCAAAAAGTACTCTACTACTTTAATATCTATGACATTCGCAGTAAATATTTATAAAGGAGACTAAGGTAACATTGGAGAATTGGTGAAGTTTAAGTTGGAGTAGAAGTTAGGAGTACGTGGGTCAAGCAGAAAGTTCTTAGAAAACCAAAAATTGAGCAAATTAAAAAGTTATTTTTACTATTATTGTTTTTAAATTGTCGTTAAATTCGATGGAACCATTTATAGAAACACCCACTTTGCCCACTCAAACTTAGGGGTCGTTTTGACACCCTTTTCATAAGCAAATTCGACACTTCCTCGACGTTCATGAACCACTTTCCTCGAAGTTTTTCCTTTATTTTAGAAAATAGATAAAAATCGCATAGTGCAAGTTCGGGCTACAAAATGGGTGCGCCAGTATTTCTATACCTAACGTCCTCAAATAATTAGATGTTTGTCTGGCGGTATGTGCTGATGCGTTGTCATGATAAAGGACAAACCTACCGCGAGGTCATTTTTCACGAAATTTTTCCACAAAAAGAACCAAACAATTCTTGGTGTACCAGTCTACAGTGGCTGTTTTTTTTATATTCTAATACAGTTGTTGCATAATGACCTGTTATTCCAAACAAAGAGGGTATACAGCATTTGCATCACCTTGCGGCACTAATCAACACGACCAAGTTTTTGAGCTTCGGTCAAATTATGAGGTATCCACCAAATACAAAGTTTCCTTACCATTAAATATTCATGAAGGATTTTGTACACTTGACTCATACCGATGCCTAAGTTTATCTGAATCAGTTAGTAAGTCACTCTTTTGTCAGTCTCTAACCTGAGCCACACAACACTGCAGTTGTCTACGGTCATCGCCGTAGAAGGAAGTCCCTCACGCACATCGTAAGTCAAATTAGTGCGGGCGCGTTGGAACTAGTTAAGCCAGGTTAAATAATGGCGAGGAATAGAGCTTCATAATGTAAACCGATGTCTGTTATAACTTTCATACCGATTTAAATGGCAAAAATTTCTCGCATTAAATTCATATTGACATTAGACAAACAATTTTCTTTTTTCTGTATCGTCAACTTGTAGAAACAATGACAGATAAATACAATATACGTAATAAGGTTGGCAAATCATTCAATTTTTTTAAATTTAAATATGCTTACGGTTTCTAAGTTACCAAATCTAAAAAAATTAAATGTGACCTACATATGCTGCTGCCCACTGTTTACCTACATTATTGTGATACTAAGACCTAGTAACTATTTGGAAATTAGACAATGTGTTTATTCAACAATTTAAATATTTTTTTCACAATTCAACGTTACTTAATAATTCTATAAGATTGTAATCCCGTTATGTTTTACAACTTAATTAATTTAATTCTCTTAATATAAAATGTTCTTTTAGAATAGTAGGAGAGTTTTTAATCCCCTTTTATGAGACTTGCAAGAGATTGGTCCAATTTGTATCCGAGAACCGAACAAACAAAACAGAACGACAGGATTGTTCTTGTGTGAATATACAAATCTCCTTTCCATTTGGCTTCGAAAACATTTTTACAGTTGTAGTATTTAACTCTTGCACATGCGCGATGTCGTCCGAATTCCTTTTTAAAAATAAACGCATTAAACGAATTCCTTTATAACGTCCAAATTTTGCATTTCTCTGTAAACAAAATAGATACATAATCCTAGGTACATAATCCATAATCCACAAGCAAATCGAATTTTCGACAATAAACCAGTCTCACTCGTAACCATTTATTTCACAAACGTGTTCTTTTTACACTTTCCGAAGTTCAAGTATTCGTTATAATTTTACCGATGTCCTTATTAATAAAGTACATTGTAACATTAACACATCACCGCAACGTCTAAAAGCTCCGATGTTAACGGATTATTATCGCATTTAAAAGACCAGACACACGTTAATTTAATCGTAATGTGCAGAATTTACTGTCAGTGTCAGTTTCATACACTTTCGTCTTATGATAAATCGTAAAATAATCGATAATACGATCAAATAAGGTTAACACATTTTGTTCGTTTTAAACATTGGAAAATTATTTATAGAAAATCACATTTATTGGAACCGTGCGCTTACAGTCGCTTTTTATATCTATTAACTGGTTTCAACAAAACGAGTTCAATCTGAAGAACTTTATTTCGTCGCTGTGCTTAATTACTCTTTAAAAAGGATATGTAAGTACCGATCTTACACCAGAAAAAGGTATTGACTCTGCGATTAGCCAAGAATCACGACTTGGATACCAAGAGCTCGCTAATAGGCTTTAAAGAGAAAGACTTCATCATGAGTTGCTGATCCGCGATTCGAAGTTAGAAACTACCGCGCATAAGATAAGCACCTCGTTCTTTGGAGCTGATACAACTGTTGTGGCTGAGCTTGGCATTTTCGTGGTTCTTAATGTGTTTATTGATAATAATTAACTCTAGCCGTTAAACTTAAAGTGATCATAATTTGTTTTGTACAGGTAAATATCGTACCAGTAAATGTTCACCAAACGTAAAGTTCCCAACTTGCATTGAGTTAGCGCGGGAACGATTGTCTAAATTCTCTTCTTACTGAGACCGCTAGCTGCCTTACAGTATGTTATGTCTTATACAACTTGGCAATTAACCTCGTGGCATTGACAAATGCGCTCACTGATAATCATCAGTAGTACAAATACTAGAGGTCTGTCACTGCAATCTCAGACACCTTTGCTCAGCGTGAGGATTGGGGCACACGTCTATATGGTAAGCCTGTACATGCTGCTTTTATAATTATTGTAGGTCAAAAAATGAAAATTTGTTGATGGGAGTTTATTATTTTTTATGACACTCAAGTACAAAAGAAAAAGTCGTAATCCGGTAATCACACAGAGACAAGAATTAATATAAATAATTATCCATTTCATTGATTTATAGCTACATTTAAGATATAGATATACTTAAATTAAAACAATGTATTTGTTGATATGAACATTTGAAAATGTCTAAGAATAAATCTTAAAAATAGTATAAAGATATTTATTTCGTAACTTAATATAAGTCAATAAAATGACACATAATACAAGCGCACCCTTCTCTTTCAACAGAGAATTTCATTTCGGTTCGAAGATGTATCGTATTTCCGTCCGTCTGTCCGCGGAACTGGCACTTTTGACACTTTAATTGAATATTTGCGGACGGCGGAAAAAAATGATGGTGCCAAATACCTGACGGCCACGGGCTCGAACGTTAAAAGCTTTGTATTTTAGGTTAGTCCAATGCTGGTTTTCCCCTTTTACTGGGTTACCTGTGATAAAAATTTCAATATTTGCCTACCATGCCGCATTATTTTGAATACCTTGCCATGTAAAAAAAAGGTTTTGTTCACTATACGGAAACTATTTACCTCTATCGAGAGTGTTCGTTATAGTGTAAAAATCTATTAAACTGACGTTCTCTAAGTTTCTCTGACGTTTGTTTGGATTTCATTTTGAACCCGTATCAAAGTTATTGGGCTGTTTCAATTTTTAAAAAATAAATTCAATATGCGAATGTCTGCCGGCACGCCGTAGATGTTGAAAGATCAAACTTGTACGCAGTCAGTTAAAGAGTAACTACTATCCATTATCAGTGTATTAAACAAAATATAAGAAATATTAGCTTTCATCATCATCTATCGTACTTAAAGGTTAATGTACAACGAAAAATACAGATTACGTATTCTTCGCGTGACGGTAATTCATATTACACTTGCTAATAAAACGGCATATTATTTGCCCACACGAGATATCATTCGATGCATATTAACATATATCCGATATCTCTATTAATAACACCGGATTCGCCCGCAAATACCAGTATCGGCGGAGATGCGCAGATAATTTGCTTACAATATAATAGCCGGCGAGATTGGCCGAGCGCGCGGCGACGGCCCGCACCGCGCTAAAAAGCGAACTCTACGAACGTCCATTATATTCAAATTCGATTCCCGGCGAGGGCAATTTATATGGGGAGATATTGACAAGGGCTCGCCGACGCCGCGCGCCGATGTTTCACTCGCGGAAGGGCTAACTAAGCTACGCGGCTCGACCGAAACGCACCGGTATTGTGTGCTAAGTGATAAATAGCCGATGAGCTATAAATAAGTGTCGTACGAGACTTTTTTTTAGGAACAACTGTTTAAAGCGTCACACGAAGCACCACCACACGCTACAAAAACCCGCATTTCTTCAATCAAACTAAGGTATTGAAAGCTTACCTTACACGTAAGTTATTTTTCTAACTATAAAATGGACTGGTGTCACCTTGTGAATATGCTTCAAATTTTCAAACAGTCTTAAGCATACAGATCACTTATTTTTAAATTGTCAAAATAATAACTTATTCTGTATAGAAAATAAATATCAAGATCAGAAATATTTCGATTACAGCAGATATTTGTATAATAATAAGTTATCATTTTTGAATGTTTTATGGTTTGATTTTACAATTTTTACAACATAAATCGAAATAACAAGATAGCTAACAACTATGTCCTATTAATGATTTTCTGATTGTTGTTCGAGATGGTCAGCAGTGAGTAGTATACATGACTCGAAAGTCTCACCATCTTAAGTTGACTTTAAATCGAAAGGAATTGTGCAACCCATGGACATAAATAAGCGGATAGTGCATTGGCTACTCAAAGGAAAAAGTATCACATGACGCGTTGCTTACATTAACGTATGAGTGGACGGATGGTGTACTCGTATAATGACAGTGTAATGAAAATTGGTATAGACTCGCTTGATTGGGATTCGGTTCACATAGCTCGTACGTTTATAGCAAGTTGACTGACTTTAAGGTGGCGTCAGTCGTTGCTTAACGATACTCCATTCGTCCATTTTCTACGACCATAGTCCGACCCCATCACTTCCCTTTGCCGAAAATTGATTTCCTTTAAAACCTCATTTAGTACGAATATTACACTACTACGAATGACGATCTTCATGGTTGTGTAATTGTAGATCCTGAAGACACCATAATGAACTTTCACCGACGTGCAGATTCACTATGGTGTTCTTTCACCGTTGCAATAAATGATAATCGATATTTCAATGTGCATATAAATTACAAATAGGTTTCTTCCACATTAAAAACGAGCGTAACAGATTTTCTACAAATTATCACTAAGAAAGCGGTTTTTCGAAATGACACCAAAAAATAAGAAATTAAAAATCTTTTTTGTTAAAACTAGAGGTAACTGTAACTTCTAACGTGTGGTACATATTTTTGAAAATAAAATAATTATCTGTCAGTTGACTTTTTATGAAATAAAGCCCACATGTTACGCTAAGTTACGACCAAATTACATGTGATAACTTTATTAAAATTCGTCTAGAAGGTTGCAGAGATTATCATCTTTAAACAGACAAAGTTTTAAAAATAGAATTAATATATTCCGTCATACTCCCAGATCACCTACAATCAGTTTTTACCAACTATTTTTAATGTCCAAACCCAATGGTTCTTCAGTTTTATCATAGATCAGTTTATCACCGTAGATTATTTCCCAAAACAAAAAGGACATCGAAAAAAAAGCTAAGTTTCATGGAACATACAGCGAATCAACGTAACGGTCAAAGTTTATTTCACCAATGAAAGACGACACAATACGAAATTTCACAAGACAGATCACGGGATGTTGCATAAATGAGGGTCCTTTACACATCACGATCGTTCGAATAATTTTAATCGTCGACATTTAATACTGTACGTTCTTCCAATATTCATCGTACATTGAAAACATTATTATAAAACAATATTTGTCAACGTTTGAAGATGGGTTACGAGTAAAAATACGTAATAACACGTGCATTATAGAAATTAAAATTCTCATAATATAATAAATAAATGCAATAAGAAGCAAAGAATATTGCTCAATTGTGCCATAATTATTTCATTATTTCTATATAAACTGACATCTATTCGCTTAGGGGTAAGCAGAGCCCACAGTTGTCCATAGAGCGATTGCTTCACTGCTACTCATCAATGCGTCGAAGCTCCTTGGTTTTGGTCTTGGCTCAAAATCTTACTTTTCTTTAATATGATATGTTTGAGATTTTCTAGGACTCCTCTTACTGAATCTTCAATCACACTCGTGCTCTTTTTATAGATTTATTTAGTCAATATATTCCCAATCATCCTTTCCAGATAGTTCAATCATCTTAAAATTACCCTTTCTACTGTAATCACTACATCTTTTTTTTTTAATCATAGTCGACATATTAAGGTAAAATCACAAAAAGGTAAAATCAAAAATACTTCATTTATTTTTGAAATCATAGCAGGTAAAACTTTTAAATATAGATTTACCGACAGTGTCGGCTTTAATGCCTTCTACGCCCCAGGACGAATTTTGGCATTGCGCCCCTTTGAGGAATTGGACCTTTTAAACCGACTAAAAACTTTAGTGTAATTACCGGTTTTAAGGTTCCCGTAGCCAATAGCAAAACGTGGGATTTCTATAGTGGTTTCGTCATGCGCGTCCGCCTACACGTGCGTCCAGGTATATCCATATAACTGAACTTTTTTTTATCAATGCTCATGAAATTGTATAAGCAGGTACGTCAATTATTATATTCTTTCTATTGAAGTCACAAAGAAAATTAGAGTAGCTTTCTATAGATAAAATTAAAGACCGACGATTTTTCCTGCACACATTGTACGAATCGTCGTCGGATAAGTGTTTAAAAACGCATTAGTAGTGAATTATTATGTTAGGTGTATATTTTGTTTTTCCCTTCCATCTATATACCTTCTCAATTGCGTTCTTTAAAGATCTAAAAAAATGTATAATGGTAGAGCATAAAAAGTTCTCTGACATTAAACTTATTGCAATTATAAATTACACTTATCTCGTAAGCATATTGGTTTAATAATAAAAAAATAAATACATTAGTTATCTGAATAATATAACTCAGATCATATTTTTTCTATTGTTATATTAAATTGGCATGTATGCAGTAATTATTTGTCTGTTATTGTGATTTTTCCGAAATTATAAAAAACACATTTCATATGATAGAGAAGGCACACAAAATTAACAAATTTGAATGCTAAGAAAATGCAATATACAAAAAATTGTTCATTTTGCAATTTTAGATCTGAAAAAGTACTCTTTTTTTTCGAAAATTCTATACGAAATCACAAAACAGTTTACATAAGACACCTGCGTATACAATTTCACCAAAGCCAATAAAAATCGGTGGAGTTATAAGGCTGTGTCATAGAGACGGATGTGAGCGGATATGCCGAAATTATGAGGGTTCAGTTTTATGCATTTGACTAGGAACCTTAATAAGCATATTTTTCAGCATCTGATACAAGTGCCAATAACTGTACGATTTCTCAGTTAGAGTATGTCTCAAAATCGACTGACTAATCTTACAATCCAAGGAGATAACAGAGGAACCGAAATTTTAATCAAAAATGCAATATGTAATAATTAAATTCCCTGACAAAAAAACATTTAAAAATACAATATTTTCAATGCGTTAAAACGATGTCTTTAAACGATGCCTTGCATAATATATTAAATAAAATTTTGTGAGAGAGCTTAACTCACCGCCATTCTATAAGCAAAGATATACGTATATGCGCGCCGTCAAGGCTTTTAACATAATACTAAATATTCAATTTTTACACTACAACTTCGTCGAGATCCACCTCCATGATAGTTGAAGCGTGCCTGAGAGCGATCTTAAGCATTTAGATTTTTCTTATTAAATACTGAATACCAAAACTGAATAGTTTTCATATTAATTATTTATTTATAGTATCATTGACAGTACTTGAAAGTGATTCGAGTTCGTAAGCAGTGCGAAGTAAGTAAAGAAGGTTGGCTTAGATCATCGCAATAGGTCCAAGCATCGGATCGCTACGTGTGGAGAGCCGGGGGCGCGCGCGCCGGCGCCGCGTGTCCGATCGCACGATAAGATGCAATCTCGGTAGATATTGCTCGCGTAATCATATGCAGGGTTTTTCGCTTTTTTCCTCCGAGGGGCGGAGTACCGGACAATGAGGGCCGCGTTCGAAAATAAACTCCCGCGCATTGTCGTGCGACCCGGCTTTCGCGAAATAAAAATTAAATTATGTACGGAAAGAGGGGCCGGCCGTTCCCCGCCGCTGCGCACTGCGTTCATTAAAATACTTTGTCGCGGGATCGAATAACTTAAATCGACGAGTTATTTCTCTTTATTATTCGCGATTGTGCATCTTTTTACTTTGTTGTTAGCCCGTCAAATGTGGTCGTGCAACTTTAATGAAATCGATTGTATCAATGGGAAATTATAAGCCACATTGTCGGCGATATGATTTATGGAGTAAATAAAATTATATTGCACTCTAAAAATCAATAAATGTTGAAAATAAATCGCACTTATTGCTAATCCCAAACTTATCTCTAACTCGCGAATCACTCGACGCGCAATTCAAACGACAGGATCCTATAACAAGACAAGACACATCTATAACACCTATAACAAGACACATCTTTTATGGAAAGCATAAGAGCCGCGACGGGATTACGCTATTATTTAATATACAACAATGTAATTTCCGACGACGATGTAGGAGGAAAATTTATATTACAATTATATAAACAAAGCGCTGGCGATCGCCATTCATTCATATATATATATATATAAAATCGCTTTCGTATAAGCAACATATCCTAAACAAAAACGCTCTCAATTTAAATATACGCGGGTCAAAGGCGAGCGAGTAGCGCAGCGGGCGCGCCGAGCTTTTAAACTTTCGCTTCGAAATATGAGGCTTTGTGCTTCAGGACAACCGTTCGCTTGCCGTTACATTCGTATTATACATGTTTCGAACAATGTACGACATTGAGATTGTAAGATTAAGATTATAAGAATTTAAGACTTATCCATGCGGAAACGGAGAATGAATACTAATCTCCACCGCCGACCGAAAAGCGAGGCGTAAGAGGCGATTAACCGTCTCTTTAGTGTCGGGCATCAGTGTTCACTTATGCAAAACACGTCTATACCACTGCGGTCACCGACCCACTGTAATCAAATATGGTAACTATGGCAAAATCATCCCTGTGATGGCCACACGGTTAAACAAATGGCACGGGGTGCTAAAAATCCTAGATATAAAACGACACTTTGAGGTCCGAAGAAAGGATTGCTGAACTCGAAGATGCAGTGGGCAAGTTGTGCTATTCTTTCTGTATACACACCAGTAGGAGCATTTGGATTCATCCCGTATTGAATAGGTGGTAAACGTAAAGGATTGTTTAGTTCATTAAGTTATCTCAGAAACTCGCTCTCCCAGAAATTCCACCATATACTGGTTCGTGGAAATATTTATATAAAGCTACATACTTTTAAATAAATACGTAACTAATGTTGCTAACCATTTAGTGCTTATCAATTTTATACCTTACATAGAGTTCTGGGACACATTGCGTACTTCTATATGTATTGTTTTGATATAATGGTATAATTGGATGTAATAAAAGTACATTACAAGTTTATCGTAGGTCTAAAGATAAGGAAAAGAACGACGAGCCCCCAGTTCGGCAACTTCTCCTACTATATGAAGTTAACAGTTTGTCTAAAAATATTGTCGATTTTATCATCCACAAGTCTTTCACCAACAATATGGTAAGAATCGAATGTGTGTCCAACAGAGTAGCTCAGCACATTCGTACGATAATGCGGAGGTTATGTACGAAGATATTTGCAAAAGCCAAATATATCTCACGCACCCACCAAAGTCGAATCTCATTAAGGCGAACATCAAAGGAGACCCAAAAAAATCAAATTATAGAGTTTTTGACTTGTGCGAATGTACATTACGTTAGCACTAAATTACCTCTAACAATTATTTAATCGACAATAAATGACTTACTTCATTAAGTTCACATGAAATCAATAACAATTATTATTAACAATGAAATATCTAACACGAAGCAAACAAGCACGTTTTGACGTCAGATATTAATTCCTTATCATTTCTTAAAATTGGTAATCCTATTTGTTGTATACTCCTAAATTGTTTTTTAAGAAACAGTAGCGTACATTGTTGGCAAACTCTGAAAGTTAGTAAACTTTTTTTCTGAGCTATAGAGGTAAAAAGTTTCAAATAATAGAGTTGTAAGCATTGTAAACATTGCTGTGATCGGGATATTAAGGGCCAATTTATTTTTTTATAGAGGAAAAATATATATCTAAATTACTTGCAGGGATTGACTGATTATTTTCACTAATAGAGTGGTGAGATTTCAAGTAATGAAGGTTTTGGGGATTGAATAGAAGGAAACAAAACTTTGTTCGAATTTTGGAGGTTTTTGACTCATCGAGGTTCGTCTTTAAGAGGTGCGATTTGTACATAGAAGTGATGGAGGACTTGAAATTAACCTAGGCAAACGGCAAACGAGATAGCGATGAACTGATTATAACACAATTTACAAATGGACAGAAAAACCTCAATGGGTAACGCCTGGCCAATTTTGGAAGAGAACTAGAGACTTTTCGTTACTAATTATTTCTTGAAGAAGTTATTGTGATAAGGTCAAGCTATGGTCAACTTGGCTACATCATCAAAATGGGCCGCCTCAATAGATGAAATATCACACTCTCAGAGAATGCAGACGTGAATAGCTTTCGCTGTTGCATTTCGTCTGTCTAGTGAATGAAGGTTTCGGTGTCCCTTTGCTCCACCATCATCCCATTTCCCTATTTTCTACCTCACTTCCTCGTCCACCTCATTCCCTTTCTATCAAATATCCTATTTCTATCCAAGAGGCCGGCGACACGGCGGTGCGCACCTGCTTTTTGTGGCTTAGATGCTTGTTTGTCTCTCGATCTACTATAAAAAAGGACCTCACATGAAAAGGACCTTGTTTAGCCCAGACAACTTTGCAAAAAATGAGATATATTTTATTATTTCGACTACATGGCGTATATTTAATGATGTTTAAGTGATCAACGAGGTGAAAACCGGCAGCGATGACTGCATGGTGACAGCAATACTGAATTTAATTTAGTCTCATGTGATTGAAGTTTACGCTTCATTCGATAACTAAAAGCATTTAAAATGCGAAAAATTTACAACTCGAACTTCAAATCGCTTTTAATACCTAGGAAATTGCAAAACTGTGAATGACACAATCAACAAGTCTGTGAAAATTGTACACGCAGTCGGAACAAAGTTCTTTCAGGCTCGGCGCCAAAATAGAAGTCGAAAGCATTATAGTGATGCCCTAAAATTAATAATTTGTTACAATCAACAATTACTTAGTTGTGAATGTCAAACCACATTCTTTTCTGTGCTACTGATCATGATTTTTGAAATCAATATTATTAACTCACGCCTATTTCTCAGAAGGGTAGGCGATTTCAATACGGTAAGATCTTTCATCATTGACATCCATCCATCGTTTCAAGAGAACTCGTCATCTACGCTTATATAAATTTAAATACAAATAGTAAAAAAAGGCACAATAAATTTTTTCAATATTAAGAGAACAAAAACATTCATGAACATAACCAGTTAAAGGTCTTATAAGAGTATTTTTTTCTGTAATAATTTTGTATACATTGCAATCGTGTATCATTAAAATTGAAAAGAACTACACTGAAGTTTCTACCTCATTATTCTTTCGAACGAAACTACCTTCTGATTCAATGGTACATGCATAAAATATTATAGAGTGTTTCATAGGTTGTTATAAACCTATAAAACAAATATATTTTGGGTTTTAATTTGAATTTTAAAATAAAGTACTTTCTCCCCGAAATCATTTGTCAATAATATAATAACTTTTAAGGTTTTTTTTAATGTTTGTCTTATAGTGGATTGGAGATTTCCTTTAACAACTCCAAGAAATTATCTGTAATGTTGAATAGCCTCAAAAAAAAAAGAAATATATATATACAGACTTGTGTTTAGATTTTCTACAATAAAAATTAAAATGGGCCGTGTTGTCTACACGGCCGTAACATATTTCCGTGATATCTGATACATACCAAGATATCTATGGGTACTATTCGTCATTATAAAGGAGTTCCTTCTTCACAAAACTTTCAAAGTCACGAGGAATTTAAATATTGACTATTTAAGATTTATTTATTTTATTTGAGAACTGTCAAATATATAAAATCGTAAAGGACCGCTACAAAGAGAGCTTAGAAGTTTTCTCTAAGCAGCTTTCCCATACGGTCTGATAGCATTAGTGTGATAAGAATATAAAAGAAGGTGAGGTTTTAGCCGTTAAGTGGAACATTCTAAATCATTCAATTGAGTCTGACACAAAGGAATAACTGAGAAGGATCCATATTATGGGATTCCCGAGAGACTTTCTAAAAGGATAGAGGTTTTGTCACAGTCTCAAAGTCATCGTGGACAGTCCGTGTTCCGATTATGGAATCGTGGGATAAAAACTAATGTCTTGGGAGGTTGTAGATTACACTTATTTAACATCTAAAATACAAGATGCCACTAATGTACTAATGATAGTACAGGAGCACCTTCTATTTTAGTCGAAACAACCTTTTTCATAAACGTATTGAACAACGTCTAAAACAACATTATTCTTAAAAACTAAACGTCCATAGATTGGTCCACAGACGTTTTCATGAAGTCGTACATGAAGGTGTATTTTTCTAGTACAATTGAACCACAAGAAAACACATGCCTTTCATCGCAAGACGCGTACTCCTCCTATTGGAATCTCAGGTGTAAACTTATAAGACGGTGGTCAGTTTTACGATCACTTAGAGGTTAGAAGCAAATTAATTCCAAAAAAAATTAAAGTTTTTAATAGAACGAGAGCGTACTTCCATCCAAACGATCATTTAAATGCCACAAGTCACACAATAGAATATTGTGCTAGAATATATTAAAGTATTTTAATTAACTTTGTTGTAGCAAGCAAAAATGATGTCATCAACATTATAATACAATTTCATTACATGTAGAGTTGTCAAAAGTAAAAACATATTCTCGTACAAAATAATAAAGTTACATGGAAATTACTTAATTACAAGAGCACTGCACTGTATTTATTCAAATGTCAAGGATTCATGCAACGGAACTTCAACAGTGAGCAATGTAGGCAGATGTTGTGTCTTTCGACGAATGCTACTATAAACTTGATATAAAGTAGAGAGTTGCTTACACTTTATCCGCGTTTGCACATACAAGCTTCAGTATTCCTCTTTGCTAGAAAGGAAAAAGAATCCAAGGATCACCATCGCATGTGCATGCAGTTACAACAGAAACGGCAAGTTAAGAAAAACTTTATTTTGATAAAATTTTATACCTTTCCGCTTTGAAACAGTGTCCTTCACGGAAATCAATATTAAAACGGAGTTGATTTATTTAAGCTCTAGAGGAAAATTCTACTTATAACAATAATTGTTAATTACAAAACAGTTTTACTGTTTACGAGGCTGCCAGTTTACGAGGGAATTGTAAATTAGTAAACACAAATACTAATTTTAATGTGTCACCGTACATGTAACGTATAATATATACATAATCAACTTTACAAAGCATCTTTTCACAAATATTCATAATCTACTCCCCTTATAAAACAATTTTGCCAAAGAAACCATAGTCATTGAAGTAGTCGTTTCTGAGAAAAATAGCTGAGGAAATTTACGTAGAATTGTCGTACTGACAACCTGAGAACAGCAGACGCGTAGGTACCGCGCCACAGCATGGCGGGAGGAGGCTAGGTGGCCAACTGCATATGCGCCGTACGGCCGGACAGTGATTTGCTTCATGCAACCGTGATCAGTCGCGAACTTTCACTGACAAGAATTCGTTGCGTCGCACCCCGACCCAACCGCACCCGCGCTTGCAGTCGGATTGAGAGTTTATTACGGTTGTATCTATATTATTTTATATTATTTATAAGTATATTTTCAATTATATATTTTTGTTTTAGTTACTTTGGTAAAGTTATTCTAAAAAATAAGGAGATTATGAATATTTATGAAAAGAAGCATGATCAACTCCATAATGTATACATCTTCGAGCTTTAAAATTTGTTGTTGCTGTTTATGTTATGTTTTCACAGAAGTTGAAAGTTAATGAAATATCGTAAACTCGACTTAAAGTAAACAATTTGTTGATTAATTATTTAAAAATTGGTAATTTTGAATCCACTGGTGGATTAGTTTAAAAGTTACGCGAACTATTTTTTTAACTTACTTATCAACACATGCACATGCACACATACATACAGACATCATCATATAAACTGGCACAATCTCTTCCTATGATCTGAAAACGGTGAGAACTTAAACATAACTAAATTTCCGAAAAATGGTGTAAAAACAATACTTTTCGAAAATATTAAAAAAAATAAATACGTCAAATATATCTCACTTTAAATCCAAAAATATTTTAATTGAATCACTTTTGTGACGTGAGAGGCCGAGTTCTAATATATTGTTATTTAAAAAGAAACTATGATTAAGACACATAAGTTCTAATATTACGTTAGGGTAAGTATATAAGATTTATAATAATAATTTTATTTTGTCATAGTCAATTTTCGTCCACCATGATGCTCTACAACATATAAAATATTTATGTCGTGGAAGCGAAACATTACTACAATAATTCATTGTTAGTGCCCATCAGTCTAATATTTTGACAGCGTTTCAGGGCGCGCGCGGCGGGCGCGGGACGGCCCTCGGCGTGCACGAGCACCGATTTACGCGCTCAGTTCAGGTTCTAGCTGGAAATATCGATTCCAAATTATATCGATCTTCTTAAAATCGAAAAACTTTATACTGATCATTTATAAAGAAGACATTTTCAAAAAGTTGGCAAATTATTTATTATTTCAGAAAGGGAGTGGTAAAACTCTGGACCCATTCTACGAATCGCAAGAGAAACACAACCTCATTGGTGTTGCCAACGTTTTTCTCGAAGCTTTATTCTACAACGTATTTTCTGATTATCACGAAGTTGCTGATTGGCTGTAGATGATATTTTTTTTGTATCATTGCTTTTTATATGTCATGGCATATTTTTACGCCAACATAGGTCCTTTCATTAATACTTTGATTTCGTGCCAAGTTCTTTAATTGGATTTAGTTGCAAGCTAATGGTTCGACATAGATGTCTGTATAGGTAATGTAGCTCGATTCCCAATTAAAGCGGAAACTTGTAAATTACCAGCTTATTACTGTCATTTATAATTCTATTTGCTTCCGAAATGCCCCGTGATTGTTCTTTTTTGCTGAGAATACAGCTTTTGAAGCATATCTTTTAATGTCATATTTTTTCTCAATTGTTTACCATTTCAGATTTGAGCTTTATATATTTTAGCAGCCCATTCTATACGGAATTATTCAAAAATTAATTTCAATATATCAACGAAGTCATTTTTTCTGAAGAATTATGACAACTGGATTTAATATCTTACAATCCTACGGATGTGATTCGTGAGAACTACTTATGAGCTTGCTTTGTTTCAATGCTATTTCAGTTATCGCCCATACATCAATGGGAAATCAGTAATCTTCGTGGAAGTTCGCAAAGTTCTATTGTGTTGTAAATACTACTTGCATAATGAAGTTTATAAATACGCTTTAAGACAAAAGCCCATCGATAAATTCATCGTATGTTGATGAGTTTCGTTGTAGCAATACAAGCCATAAGAGGATATTTATCCCGAAATTAAGGACTATATGTAATTTATACTAATATACAAAGTTGAAGAGTTTGTTAATTTGTTTTTTGAATGCGCTAATATCTTGCACTATCAGTCGGATTTAGAAAAATCTTGTTGTATTTGAGAGCTCAATTCTTGAGAAAGATTATAAGATGTCTAAAGATTTTATTTTTTATTTGACTCGTTTGCACGCGCTAATCTTTGGAACTGACAGTCAGATTTGAAAATTTCTTTTCGCGTTTCATGAGGTATTTATTGAAGAAAGTTGAAATATTTACATAACTTACAATTCTCCTTTTAGGATCCGAGCTATCCAAAGTTATAGTTTTGACTGGGTCAGCAGTCGAGTAAACGGTACTGATACCATAAATTTCATACATTTATCATTTTATTCTAAAAAGATATATTTTTCTGTGAAGCTGTCGTTTGCGGATATTACAAATAAAACGCAGGACGAACTCTTAAAGATGTAGAAATAGCTTTAGGAGAATACTGTTTTTCCCACGATTCATTATAATCGTGGGAATATCTTATCTAGAATAGATTCGGCGAAAACCAGTATATGCGGTTTCCTCACAAAAATATGACTATAAACAATATTGTCTATACCGAAATATTCTAAATTATTTTTAAATAATACGTTTCTTTTAAATTAGTGGTTAAAACCGCGAGGCACAGCTAATAAATTATCATAGTTGCTATTAGTTTTGGAGATCGTTAATATTGTGTATCGGTACTTAGCATATCTGCATATGCCGGAGTCACTGCTGTATGATAAATCACGGAGCGCTATTGCTTCACCCTCTAGCCTTGTACACCCTGATAGTGGAAATTACATGACATGCTGACGAGGTCTGAGGTACGCGTTCCACCTGAGAATCCTTCCGCACTATGCTTTTAGCATAGATGTATAAAAAAGAGAAGATTTTTTTTATTGGATTTGTAAAATATAAAACAAATAATAAATAAAAAAGGCGACTCCATTAGTATAAGAATAGAGCCTCTATTGTTTAGCGACCGAATAATGTAACAACGCAAGAAATACAAGACCGAGATCGTAGATCTATTTCTTTTTCGGTCGGTTTATATCTCAGCTTTTGATGCTACTTTAAATGAAGAAATACAAAATACTCATCGAATACTCATTGTAATACGTGACTGAGCACCTATTATGAATAAACTAAATTTTGCTTATCGAAAATAAAAAATACCATCCTTTTTCATAAGTTTTATAAGTTTTTTTGTGCATTTTTTTAACAGAGCACTTCGACTTCGAAACGAAAGGTACCACGAAACTACACTAAATGCATTGAGGGCTAAACTGTTTGTTTTAGCGCTCATTTACTGCGGCCATTTTTAAGCGCGGGACAGTGCATCTTTTCTTTTTTACAGATCAATAGTTTGTAGATATAAAACCTTGTGTATCACATAGTGACTGTATAAAATAAAATAAGAAAACGTCAGTAATCCCATACAAATCAAATTAGTAGCAGATTAAAAAGGGCCAAATTTTAAGCACCTGAAACCGAGGAACTTGCCTGAAAAGATTGATAGATGTCAGTAACGAGAAAGATATACATAGATTGTACTGTGAGGAAAATATAGTCTCTGCCTACCCTTCCGGGAAATAGGCGTGAATTTACATTATAATTAATTGTTATCATTAATCAATAATGATTCTTAACGTTTTCCCCGTCATAGTATATGTATACATATATCTGAATTTGTGAGAACTGGTTGACAATCTTTAAAATTCATCGATATAGGGAAGGACGAAGTTCGCATCCCTAGCGCGCCCGGAGCGGCCACGCGCTCTCGGCTCTTGCAAAGCGAATAACGTACCGTGACCCGCCGCCGACCGAATTATTCACGGTCAGATCTTGCGGCTTAACTCGTGTCGATCGGACGTCGGCGATCTTCACGCGGCTCCGACGTTTCTATCGAAACAACAACGAAAAGGATTACGTAAAAACGTACGTAAACTCTTTGTATCGATAAACGCATAGGTATACAGCGACTATTGCGATAGGTATTCGACGCACAAACATTTTTCTATTCGCCATTTATGCTATTTCATTGTCAACAGTTACAGCGCATTAAGCAGTAATAAGCTACGCCTTCCATCATTTTAAATGTTGTACGACCCTCGCCTTAAGTACTTGAAGTGTCGCAGTGCACAACTAACTCGTATACATCCAGGCCAAGCTTCACAAATATAACATACACATATGGTTTTATCTGAAAATAACTGTGTTCAGATAAAACCATTAAGTGCACGGCGCGGCGCCGTGTCTGTCCTCTCAACATAGCGTCAATCGCATGAATTTAATTGAAGAGATCGTAAACTCCATTAATAATTGTCAACACAGCGTTGTGCACTATAATTACTTTAATTAAAAAAAAGGTCAAATGTGAATCGCACTCGCGTGAAGAAGGTTCCGTCATATAATTCTTTACACTCATTGTTAGTTATCAAAGCAAAATTATTTATAAACATTTCCTCTTTTTGCCTTTTTCGTCGAAATTTGAAGATTTAGGAATTTTATTTAGGTTTTCCCGTAAACTATGTGTGAGGTAATGAATATATACATTCCTCATTTTATTCAAAACTTTAGGTACATCACTTCTGTATGTAAGAAAGAATGCTCCATTCTTATACATTTTCCTTATTATCTGATAAACTGAGAATATATAAAATATTATAAAAAAAATATTTCTCATAACAAACTCATCCAATTTATTCGTTACATGGTGCTCTGGGCTAAGTTTCTGTTTCATTTCTTATTGCTCTCTGTGTTTAAGACGTCTGTTGTTTCTAGAAAAAACAAAATATACAGAATCCACGACACGCTCATTTAAACAATATTATGTATTATTTATTTATGATTTTATACGAAAGGTGTCCAATGCCGTGTTGTACGAACAAGTAAAAGGTGTGCGCGTGCGCTGGTGAAACCGCGCATTGCGTAAACGCGCATTTTGTTACAATTAATACGTTAAATAAGTCCGGTAAGAGGACTAGCGAAAGCCGACCGACCGCCGGCGAAAGTGCCCGATTGTTCACGTCCACGTGAGCGGCCGGCGCCGGCGGTCGGACGACGTCATTTGGCTGTCGTTAACAACAATTTATGTTTTTTTTTTTCAGTATATAATTTGGTTTTTATCAGAGTTATTTCCTACGGACGTAATTAAAAACAACCACTCGCTATAATATTTATTATATTTCGATCACGATCCCTTCGTATTTTTAAATTGAATGAAATTAAATAAAAAGACATCTACCAAAAGTTTTAAACTATTTTTGGAGTTCTTTGAAAACATCAATTAAAATTGTATTTGACTATAATAAATTTGGTGTTGTAATTATACAAAAAAAAATTGATATTCCTGAGTAAATAAATCGATATTCAGTACATTTTTTTTAAACTTAATTATATCCATAGAAATAGAGTAAGAATTTATCACTTATTGTGTTTGTACAATTGGATGCGTAATGAACACCTATAGTAAAAAACCCTTGATTTTGTAGAATATTAACACTTAGAATGATAAGTTTATACTTTAGAAAACTTTACGTATGAAATGGATATCAAATGATCAACAGATTGACGAAATAAAATACGTGACGTCATTCTGATTTCAATGTGACGGATGTCCCAAGACGACGAATTTTATTTGCTTGACCATGCTTTTGACATGGATATTATATTTTAAGAAATGGTTTGACGAGAAAATCAGGTTTTTCAAATTGATCAATAAATTTGATTGGCACAGGTGGTCATCATTTCTTTTTCGTGTAACAATTTTGGCCCCAATGTTCGTTGATAAAATACTTATTCGATATCAAACGATACCCATTAAAATGTTACACTCATTCCAATAAAAATATCGTCAAATTCCATATCTTAAGCCGATCGTCTAATCTTAAAAGCAAATTCTAAATTACGTATATTTAAACATCGGCAGCGCGCAGACGCGGCCGCGCCCCTTCGCCGGCGCCGGCCCCGATTGACACGGCCGATTCAATCGGTGACTTCATCTCGACAGTTCCGAAAGCTCTCACTTAAACTGTGATATCAAAACATAATATATTTGTTTAAAAATCGGCCGGCATCCACTTCCGTGGCCGAGCGGATGATCACTCGCTTTTACTACGGCCACTATGCAAAATGATTATGGCATCAATAATTTTTATAGATTTCGATAAATTCTCACATACGGTATACTATAACGTACGAATACTGGTGTGAAATAAAATTTAAAGCGTAAGGTAGCTTGAGACCAAAATAAAAATGCATTTTTAAACGATTTCAAAAAAAAAAGAAGGAAGTGAAATTAAGTTGTATTTTTTTATATTTATTACCTTAGAGCTCCGTTATTTATCAAACGATATAGAAAATTCTCTTTTTATTTGAAAAGCTTTCCTGATAGGTCGGTATTAGATCGGTATTCCTGAGTAGTTTATATAGCGATTTTGTTTTCAGCTTGAATTATTCCATGACTAAAAAATTTGAAATAAAATCAATTTAAAAAATAAATAATAATCGCCTTCAAAAACCTATTTAATTTTTTTTTAACTGAGTTCAAAAACAACTAATCAGTTGTTTTTGAAGTCGGTTCCACCTGAAGAAAAGCAAAAGAACATATAATGTATCAACAATAAATATGAAACATTAAATATTCAGTCAAAAAGGAGGTCGCCTACGGAGGCATATCTGTGGCTGATTATCTTTAGCTGGAACTGACTCCAAAAACAACAAAGTTGTTGTTTTTGAGGTATGATTAATTTATTTATATATTAAAAAAAAATGGACGTATGACGAGTTTTTTTTAATATACAAATAATTTAAACATACATATTCATTGGATGGATAAATTAATCACAAGATCGAAATATCGTGAAATTAGATGGCTAATAAAAAAAAACTGGTTATGTGTGAGTTCAATTTGCATGGCGAGTGTTGTCAGCATAAAAATAGAAACATGTATTTAAAAACTGTTAAAAATATATTATAGCATTAGTATGTGGCGTAACAGCGCCGAGCGTTGGTCGTTTTAATAGACCTATTTTATTTTATGATACTATAACTAATAGGTGTACACTGTGGTAATCAAGTTTGATGATTCACCTTTGCGATGTACCTCGTTAAATGTCAATATTGCAAAAATATCGCATTTGCATTTTAAAAAATCTAAATATGAGAACAAACGACTTTAATTTTATATTGTAAGACAATACCGGAAGAACGTTTCGTTTCAAACACCGTTAGCGACGAAAACGTTCCTGCTCACCCCGACGTACACACGCCGTAAATATATTCACTATTTTATTTCAGTCCATATAGTGTGTATAGACGAGTTTCGAACTCGTCTATAGAAAACATCGCTTTTTCAGTGCAATTTTATAGTAAGATGTACATAATAGCCTAGTTTTGTACATATAGGTTATTTTGTAAATAAAGATATGAGTTCGTATGAGTTTTACTTCCAGAATGCGTCAAACATTTACGCAGTATAGTACCACGGTAATTCTTAAGAAGGCTGACTACGTGACATAGGCATTGGCGGCCCTCTTGACGGTAAGGCCGCCGACCGTTGACGGTAGTCGTTTAGGGGCGTCAGATAGTGGCACCCCTTACTATATGGCCCAGAATCGATGTCGAAAAAAAAATAGCATAGCTGTGCCGACGATACGGCTTCCAACCGAGGACAGATTTTTGAGATCCAGCCGCTTCGATTCGATTGGTCTGAAATCGATCCGTCTTTTTTTGGTCGGGTTGATTTTAGATTTGTCGTTCTTTGAAGGACGAATCCGGAAATTGCAGAAAATGGTATAAGAATATAGCTGCATGCTGTTTTCTGTCTGCACTACCCCAGTACTGCATTTAGTCTACAGTCTACTATAGTACATAGCGTACGTGTTGGCATCTCGGAAGTGAAGCTCTGCACCTCTGTAGACACCTAGTGTTTAGAGGTATCATTTCGACGACTTAAGTTGGCGAGGTGCCGCTCCTGCGAATAGTCAGCCGATCAACAAAACTAAAAAACAGGCTGTTAGGCGTTCCATACGCCTGCGCTCGATCCGTCACAAGCACATTATGCTTAATATGTAAAACACTCATTGCTTCCCATGCATCCAATATTGTACTCAATAACATTTGAATTATTATGAGTGCGTCTCAAGTAATTACCTGCATTGAATCGTTTTAGAAGTTACTCGTTTATAACACAATGTTTTATGTATAAAGAGCATCATACCTAATTACAGTACGCGACCCTCATACGACTTGACCGTTTTATGGTATGCTAAGAATGTGTATCGCGTCGCAGTACCCGGAGTTCTATTCGAGACCCGAGCATTTAATCTCGAGCGATTATCCTCAAAACGACTTCCGACAACGAAAACCTCATTGGTGCGCCGTGCGAGGCGCGGGGGGAGGGGCGGTGCGGCGGACGAGCCCCGCCGCCCCTCCGATCGAATAACGAGGGGGGCGCGTAATGAGAAAAATAAACGCTGAACAATCGACGAATTAATATTCGGTATTTGTCGGACACCGGCGTCCGGAGATGAGCCCCGGGAGATAAGCGGCCTGCGCCGGCAGATAGCGGGACGGTAACGTATGAAAAAGTAAAGACCTTTATTCTGTTTGTGACGAACAACAATACTTCTTGAAAGTCTAATTATGTTATTTTTGACGTGACAACGTCTTAAATTAGGTTACGGCTGGGAGTCACTTTGAAAAGTGTAACGCTCGGTAACGTAACGATGAGTCACCGAACGAGAGGCCCGCCGATGCCTTGCGTCTCTCTCCCACTCAACTATGATCGGTCTGCCGCGCGCTGACTAGAGAATTAGTGCATAGCTTGCAAAATGTGTACAAAGTTATTGTATGTATATTTGTATATAAATACGTATGTATGTGTAAAGGTAAAAATAAAATTTTGTTAATATGAAATTCAGTGCGAGATTCTTTGTATAAATTAATGTTTTAAATATAATTCTTTGTATAAATAAATGTTTAAATGTTACTATTATTTTCATCCCCTTCTTCCTATATACAATGAATATTCACATTAAATGATTTTACCATTCAAAGTCGTTGTCACGTAAAACTTTTCTTAGCTATACTAGACTTTACAGGCAGCAAATTTTTTGATAACACAATATTCTGTTTATAAATAAAATATGCACGCTTCTAAACATTGAAGATTATTTAAAGGTTATTACAAAATTCAAAGTATTGTTTATGAACAATAACACGAATAGATACATATCGTCTTAACTGAATACCCAATCGTTAGGAACACCCGAAACTCCAAATCGCAGCTGAACCAACATGAGTTAACATAACATAACGAATTAGCCCATTGTACTTATGTAACCCATAATAACTGCTCGAGGAGTCATCTCTAAGAAGATGGTATTCAGTTCCTACGTTAGTTCATTACGAAGTGTCTGAGAGGTCTTCTGGAACATACAGATCTCCTTATTTTTTCTTTATAACTACAAGAGACAGTAACGTTGTTATTGTCCTTGTTCACAAAAAAATGCCTATAGATATACATAAAAAAAAACACAATAAATTAGGGTTAAATAAGAGCCTTAAGTTTCATGACGCTATGTGAATTTCACTCAAATCACGTGACTAATCTCATGACAACAACTTCGTCCAAAAGCTTGTCGTGATAGGATATCAATTCGCGCATAGTGATGCAGAAACCAATTGATAGCTATAGTGGTAAGTTTTAATAACTTCAATTATTTGATTTAATTGTATAACCATAGCAATGAAAAATTAAAGGAACGGTCGCATTATGAGACAACAACATAAGTAAAGTCGGCATTAACATCCATACTGAAACAATATACTTTTATGTAGACGTGATTTACTGGAAAATTGAATCCGCTATCCTCAATCCGAACAGCCGAAGTAGTGCCGAGTTCACAGCACCGGCCTAGGGGTAGAGCGAGTGGAGCGGTCGCTGTGGGCGCCGTCACCGGGGGGGCTAAAAAACCAAATGCAAAAGACTATTTTCAGCAAAAAATTAAATTGTGATGTTGCATTCGGAGAGATTAATTTAATTTAAGATTAATATGCGTTGATGTTTGCAATAAAAACTTATTTTGAAAAATTGACAATTATTATTTATCATGAAGCCGAATTAGAATTTCTGTAAAATCAGAGCACTGTCTTGAGGGCGCTGAAAAACAATTTCGCTCCGCCTGACCAAAGCCGGGGCCGGCGCTGTGAATTCACCTACCTAAGGGTAAATTCTTAATTCATTTAATGCGATATTCGGGTCAAAAACGCGATGGACAGAGATCTTCTTAAATACAAACCCAATAGAGCGTTGCGAGTAAAAACTGTAAAAATTAATTTGCACCGTTAGCATAAAATTTTGGTATGATAAAAAATATAATTTTGCCGCTTTGGAGTGTTCACTCAAGTTTGTGTGATATATGTAAAAAATTCTGCATTCTCTTAAAATAATCTTTTGAGAATACGAAAAAGAAAATATTTACGCCGACATTAACCACAATTATAAAGCGCTAACGACGAAGTGCGCGACAATAAACGTAACGTTTCCACGAATAAAAATGCCTAAAATTTTCACTTGCTAATCTTTTTGTGCATACGAAATGATTATGTAGTAAAATTTAAAATTTTTAAGAATGCTACACCATATTTAATCGTCATTCTTAAGCAATCCGTTGTGTTACAGCGCCGTTTATCGAAACCGGAAAATTTAGTAATAATGGGATAATTTTGTACCTCTCTCTTTCTTCAGTTACTTTTTTAGGCTTGTTTGTTTTATTTAGGTATAAGTGATTCTGTGTTACCTTGATAGTCCAGGGTTTTAGATCGACAGCGGCAAATAGGAAAAATAGGCTAGTTGACAAAATTTTAAAAACTAGTTATTTATACACCTAGACACTTATTTTATCCAAAAAAATATTTTAAGGAAAAACTAATATTTACAATTAGTATTTTGCATTTAAAAATCAATTTAATTTTCCGTCAAAAACGCTCAAGACTGTCATGGCGTCTTGAATGACGTCACAGCTCGCCAAACAAAACTGTTTGTTTACTAAGATTGGAAGTGTTTTAAAATAAAAATGGATTTGCCGTCTTATAACTATTACAAGTGCTGTGTAGTGCCTCAGTGTGAAAGTACAAGCATAAAAACGCCCAAAAAATTATTTATATATGTTCCAAGAAATCAACAAATACGGAAAAAGTGGCTAACACTTGCAAGGAGGAATGATAGTCTGAAGGATGATAGTAAAAGGTCTACAAACAATACATACAAAATCAATAATCGGTAATAAAACATAAATATTTATATCTAAACTTATAATAAATATATTATACTTACATTGAAGCTTTAACATTGTGGAATTCCGATGAGCAAAAGTCTCTATTTGATGCGAAAAATATATCAAGCATAACGGCGTCAACTCTGGGCAAGTTATTGCTATTTGCTTTGCTAAATCCTGATTCCATGATGATATCTATTTGTCTTTCACTATATGACTAAGAATAACTGTATTTACGTGTTAAAAAAGGGATAAAACGAGAAATTATAATGAAAATGGCAGGAGGCTATCTTTGTTGTTTGAATGAAAACGTCAACGACAGCAGATGTTTGTAGAGCCGTGACGTCACACTTTCTGATTGGTGTTTAGTGTCACGTGACTTAATGCCTATTTTTTTAATTTATTTTCTAAAAATATAAATAATCTTTAATTTTTATGATAATTAGATTTTTTTTCCCTAATCTAAATGTCTTGATCTATAATCAGAAACTATAATCCATCCGATTTGTTCTTAGTGGAAACAAGCCGATTTACACGCCTTCCAGAAAAAGTGGTTCGTACGATTTCGATACGACTTTTGGCATCGGTATTTTATGTTGGATGCATTTTATCATTCTTTATAGGTTCTGCAAGTATGTATGCTGGCTTTAGCTTGTCAATGGAGACTGTCTAAGTGTCTACCTTGCCTTTGATCAGCAATTTGATGACTTTGTCTTCTCTTTTCAGTACATGATGCGGGCCTGTGCATGCCAATTTTAAAGATCCTCGCACAGCGGCGTTACGAAGAAAAAATGTTCACAAGTATTTAGATCCTTAAAAACAAATATTTTATTTTTATTTTTGTGTGACGTCAGACATGGTTGTAACTGCTTTACGTAAGAACGTAAGCGTGATAAAAGTCAGTTACGTCTGTAGTGCCGCAAATTGAGTATATATAGTAAAGGTTCATCATATACTAATTCGGCTGACGAGGACAGTAAATGAGTTTTAAAGGCATTCCGTATTCCTAACGAAACTAGTGGTTACAATTCTGTCCACTTAGTATTAGCGTGGCGGAAGATAGAAGTCTTTAGCTTCCTACTAAACCATTGCAGGCCGGGTAGTAAACAGTAGTGCGTTTGTGGTTTAAGTCCGATTATTTTTGACAGATATTCGACAGTGCCGATTCGAACTGGCGTCCGCGGTTTGTGACGATATAGCTAAACACCCCCGGACAATCTTCATTTAATAAATATTATTATATAAAACAGTAGCGAAGAAAGGTCATAAACTATTTTTTCTAATATAATAAATGTGACGCTGCTGACGGTACCGCTCGTTACTTACTCGCCTCGGCGCATCGCTCCTATAGCAAAAAGGCTTTCCGCACAAAAAGTAGTCCAGGAGCCGGACGCAAAAACGCGACTACGACGTCCATCGCCGCTCTCGCGCCCAAGTTTTGTCCCGCCGTCTCGCCAAAGCACGCGACTAATTAAAACTGTATTTCTGTTAACGAATAGTTCTGCGTAACTATGAAGCCGCCATAAATTTATGCACGTGCGTATCACAGCGCTAATTAGAACTACAACGGCTTCGGAACTGTTATCACAAAACTGGTATTATTATTTTATCGTGTGCTCTATCTATTAAGCACTAGACAAAAAATGATTTCATGCAATCAACAAACTGCATAAGTTAAAATAAAACATACTTTTTCTTTTGTATTACCAAGCTACAATAGGATAATTGACGGATAATAGTATGCGGTGAGATGTGATGACAAAAAGAGGAATCAAATTTAGATATCAATTAAATGTCTACTAATTATAAACTATAAAAGATCCTTATCACCTGTCTCTAGTAAAACGGAGTCTAATATTTATTTTACGTGGTGCTTACTCAATGAGGACCTAGTACACACTCTTTCTCTCTCTCTGATTGGTAATTTAAAACATTCGTATTTTTGTCGTTTTTGGAATCACGTAAAAATATCTATATTCTTTATTACTTGAAAAATATTTAAATACGATAAAAAAATTAGGTAACTGCCCTATAAAGTACAAATTTTTTCCATCTAAAACTTTTAAATGTTTTTTATTAATTACGAGGAGTACATATGCCAAAAGTAATTAAATACTTTTTATTCTATAAATTGATACTTCCAATTTATACACAATCGCGGATATTGGTTATTTAATGATAAACTACGAAATGGTTTGTATTTGAATTCAAATATTTTTAGCTTTAAAATACTTAATATTGTCTGAATCCGAGGGGAATGGAACTCAGTCGACGTGATTCTTGCGCTATGATTTTATTATATTTACAAAAAAGTTTAAAACCCCAAGAATGATTTGAACTCTTAATCACTACTTTTGGTGAGTCCGCTTGTTCACGAGCAACAATTTTGATTGGTTTGCTGAGTTTAAAAGAAAACGGGGAAACTTCGAACATGAAGCGAAGACACGTCGACCGTCAACCGCAGCCACTCGAGAAAACGTTCAAGAAGTTAAAAAATTAATCCGAGAGAACCGAAGAGTTTCATACGTAGATTTAGAACGGGAAACTGTATATTGAATCGACAGGGATGAAAACCATTATTTGCGATCACCTTTCTCTCCGTAAGTATTGTTCGATTTGCGTGCACCACAAAATGACCGTATTGATAAACGTCACTCAAATGATGTACCATCTCAAGAAATAAGGTGGGAGCGAGACAAGTATTACTTATTCAAAATAGAATGGCGCATTTGATTTGACCTTATTAATACGGGCTTACTTGATGAGCAGAAAGACGACTGAATGGTGCCGATTCATGGTAGAGAAATTCGACGGAGGCGAGAAAAAAACTTAGACGATATACTTATGGGTGATGAAACATGGCTATACAACTACGGCCCCGAAACGAATCGATGATCGACAGTGTGCTGCTTGAAAATGAACCAATATCAACAAAATGTCGCTGAGGGCGAAGCATGCGAAAACAAATGGTCATGTTTTTTTTTTTTTTATAAGACCGGTAATATACTCTGATGCTACAATATCAAAAGCGGTTACTTCTAAGTGGTATGTGACAGTTTGCGCCCAGCAGTATCATCAGCTTGGTATGAAAAGCGACCGAAATCATGTATCCAGCACCTTCTTTGGCACCACGGTAACGGTGCGTCGCATTACTGTGCAAAAACAGTTGATTTTTTAATTCAAAAAATGAGTGTATCCTACCTCACCCACCACCAATCTCCTGGCTTAACACCGTGTGATTGTCATCGTTTCTCAAAATCAAATAAAAATTGAAAAGCAAGAGATTGGAGAGCAAAGAAGATGCACAGGCTGCCTATGATTTTTAAATTTCTGAGATATCCGAAAAGATGTAGTTAAAGATGTTTTTCAAGTTGTTTAAACGTATAGAAAAATGTGTACGTGCTCAAAGTCATAAATACATACTCATAAATATTATAACTTTTTTGTACCTAGTTTTTATTGGAATGCCCCTCGTAATAACAAACGGAAAAAGTTCGCAGTACAATCTGTAAATCGAGAATCTATTCATTTATTATCTTTTTTTTGCATCGGAGGGATTAAGCGTCTAAACAAGCGCGGACGTGGTTCTCGATGCAGGCGGTGCAGCGCCGTGCAGTACGGTGGCAAAGTAAAAACTTGCACGCGCAGGAATGCAAAATGCGCGCGCTCACGTCAAAGATTAAATTGCATGCTTTTCGTTTGAATTCACTTATTAAAGGCTTTGGTGAAGGCCTAAGGAATATTTAAATCGACAAATACAGTATAAAATCGTTAGTTATCACTAATTATTGTTACAACTTACAATCTTATACTGTAATTGTTATGATAATTATTAAACAAAACTATGATTATTAAAAAAAAAATTGTTAGAAATGGAATATTCTAACAGACAAAAATTTTAACGATAGACTTTCTATATAGTTGCATTTGATTTGGATCAAATACGTGTTGATATCTGTACCGGTTTTCATTCATATTTCATACTACTATGAGTATTATTAATTTAATGTACGGTGAATAAGCAACTTTGATATAGAATGCTATTCATACAATACTTTTAATTAGGCCGAGATAATTAAATTGTAGGATTCCTAAAGGTTTTTTAGTACAGAAATCGACATCAAATTACCAATTATTTCTTAAAAAAAACTCAATAATATAAAAAGGAACCATTTTATTGACGGTTTATTCACTCTGTTTCATCTTATACCTACAATAACGGTTGCATTGAAATTATAATAAAACAAGATGTTTCTCCGCATTTATTATTCTTAACAAAATATCCAGGTTGTTTTAAATAAAAATTCAAAGAAAATTTAGTCACAAATTATCTGGGTTTACATTCCTCATGAGATATTATTTGAAAGAAAGAATTTGTCTTAAATATTTAATTTTTAATCAATTTTCTGGTATATTAGTAGAATTATCTCAACGAATATTTCCCTTTGATTGCTATGTTTTTCAGTAGAAAGAAATGAATTTATATCGTACTAACAGAAGTGTAATATTTAATTGCATATACTCAACTCTTCTATTACTGTTATCTAAATATCAATATGCGAATCATGTGCAGACTTATTTCATACATTTATACTTAGTGTAGAACTCTGTAAAAGTCCTTTCTTTGACTCTACGGAGAACATTGGATATGAAAATTTAATTAGCACCTAGTTTAATTTATAAAATATTTTATAATCATAAGAATTTTGTCTCATTTGCAACACTTGTTCGAAATTAGGGATTCCTAATTATTTTTTCAAATGCTACGTACCAAAAACATCGTCCAAATCCTAATAGTGTATGTTTAAAACAGTTTCTACATTCACATTGACATTGGAACCTTTCCAGCAATTTAAGAATCGTTGATTCTTAAATTGCTGGAATCGTTAAGAATTTAAGAAGCGCTCGGCACTTCGCTGCAACTCCCGTGAGACGATCTCCAAAGGCCCTTTGGCACGCCCATTCGGTTATTTAGGATTTTTTCCACTTTCCCGATGACCGCCTCTACTTCTATTCTCAGTGTATTTTAAACACAATTAGTATTTAACCTATGTACGTATACGCAACATAATTCTGTTAGTGTTAACTTCATACGCTCGACCTTCGTTTTTAGATTCAGAATGTTTTGCTATATTAATTCAACAGATTTGTAATTTAAATTTTTGATTTTAAATTGACTGCTTTTGGTTCTAGATTACAAAACAATGAATTTACAAACGTGCGTCAAGATTTTATATTATAAGAAATCTTGTCACACGCAGTCGCTGATGACTTGGAACGTAAGACGTATACTGTGGGTCAAAATAGCCAGGAAAAACAAAATCTATGCATGTTCGACGCCACATAATCAAAAACAGACATTACTTTGATTGCAATTAAATTAATGTGAATTACTTCTTCAGTGACACGTGCTATAGATAAATTTTATCGACGTTAACTCTGATGATGAAGGCGTTACGTTATGTCATGAAACAAATACCGTTGACACCTAACATTAGTCTGCATTTGTACCTAATATCGTATCTTAAAGACGCCATTCCATGAAAATTAGTACGTGGAAAAACGCGTTGAGTTCGTCGACAATTTTCTTACACTGCAGAGAACATCCGAAGTAACTGTCATTTGATCTTCCTAATTAAGAGTTCTGTAGTGCTCGTGGAAATCACGCAGAGGACGCATACTTTGTGGTGATGCAACTATTAATTCAAGTATTAAAAAAAAATCCGGCCAAAAGCGTGTCAGCTCACACATAGTGTAGGATTCTGTAGTTACGAGTAACAATATGTGAACTTAGAAGGAGGCTTCTTATTTGATACTATGAACCTATTAATTGAGTTCACGGTTTAAACGCTAATAACGTCTAACAACCGGCTCCCGTAGCACAGTTATTAATGATGTTATGATTTTATATTTTCATAATTTTACGTAGTTCATAAACTTACGTTTACAACCTGTTCTATACAAATAATAACATCATCTGAGTATATAATTGTCAATGGAATGTGTGTAAAATTTTATCTCTTATTTCCCCGAGAGCATTTTATAAGTTGGTCGTCTATACTTCGTTATGCCTACGTGGCTGTCATCGTTTTCATTTTAATTTTGTCATGTGTAATAGCGCCGTGAATTGTTGAACTGCGGCTGCGGGGGGAGGTTTATCTTTTTCTAGCTCAGTCGTAAAGGGATACCCCTAAATCAAAAAATGGTTGTCACAGACCTGTAACATTTTTGAATGAGCAATCTAACGATACCCCACACCATAGAATAGACAAGGAGAAACATTCATCCCCACTTCACACGTATAGACATGCAAACAGACGGACGGACGCACTAGGCAAAATTATAAGGGTTCGTTGTGAGGGTATGCGTATGTGTGTGTGGTACGCCCTCGCACGCGTGCGTGTGTGCATATACGTCAGTGGGTGCATATATGTGACTGCATGCGTGGGTGCATACGTGCGTGCATGTTGCCGCGCTTCAAACGCCATCATGGTAGACCGCAACATAGACAGCAGGAACTATCGATGTTGTAATCTGTTGTTAAGTCCAACTACAATCTATAAGGCATCTGTCATCAAAAAATAATTTATATTTGAAATAGTTATTATAAAATGGACTGATTGTGATTTTGGAATCGACCTTGCGATTAATAACACTAAATGTCGTTTCTTCCTTTACAGGTGAGGTTTTGTTGCTAGGTACTTTTATTTCTATGATTAACACCTGTGAAATTGATAAACTAAAGCTTTCTTTACAAAGAAACTCAATTGTGTTTTAATTGACGCCGTCCAAATCACTAATAAAATATCATTATATATCGAAGCTAAAAAAAATAATTTTTAGTAAATATCAATGTGTGGCACACATTTCTACGGTTCTTTTAAAAACAATTTAAAATTTTCAAGCAATTTTTCTGATTACGTGACTAATTTCGGAAATAATCGCTCCAAAAGTAACAGAAATTGTACCTTTATTTTTTAAATCGTATGTGAAAAAAATATAAAAAGATAACGAAGGTAACGCTTAATATACACTTTCAACAAAAAATATTTTGAACATGATCAGATATACTGTTTTTGAGTTATGGCCGAAAAACTGCCCTTCTCAACAAAAAGACATAAGTGCCATGAAGATACGCCCTTTTGCTGTTACACTTTAGTTTACACTAATTTAATAGTAGTAGTCAACATAGGTACCTACTTGTTTCTCTAGTCATAGGCGACTAAAGTGCTTATAACTATTATGTACGGGAAACGTGGAAAAAGTGTAACAGCCTACTTTTTTCATCTATAGTGCATTCATTATAATAATTGCTTTGGAACCCTATAATGAGTATGTCCGACATGCTCTTGGCCAAGTTTTTTATTGCCTTCCAAATCGTGATATGTAGACAAAGCAAAGAAACCTTATAAATAATGGTTTAGAACCTCTCTACAAATATCAAAGTTTCTCCGGATGTCTTGTACCACTCAACTGACGCGCTTGCGCCTAGCGAGCGGCGACGTTTCCGGGAAGGCGGACGCCCGCTCGTCTGCGCCACTGACCGCGCTGCGCACAGGCAGCGCCCAGATGCAGCAGGAACGGATGTGTCGATTGCCGAGAGGAAAAGCGGGTTTTTCTTGCGACGTGTAACCTTGTATATCATTGCAATTGATGTAGTACGTCATGAAATACCTTATCATAGTTTAAAAATATAATTAATATTTGAAATAAGATAATTTATAATTGGCATTTTTAGTCCAACCTCATTTTGAGTTCATTTAAGTCAAAACGCGCTCGTCAATCGCTATCGCGTTGTTGTAAAATAACATTCCAATTTGTGATGCTTTTTGAAACAAATGAATGTGTCGAGAATAAGGCTTGAGAGAGCACCAACAATCAAAATAATTTAGTGATGGTAGCCACCTCATAACTTGCAATGCGAGTGGGTGGAAATTTTGGACAGTAAATCGAGTCTGGACCCCGAGCGAGCCCGCCGGAACACCTCCGCGAGTAACAGAAAAGCGCGTGAAATAATAAACGCGGTCCTCGAAGGCGGGTAGTCGGACAATGGCGCGTGGTGCGTGCCGGCGCGCATCCCGATGAGCATCTTTTTGTCGCGCGACAGCGTGGGAGCGGTGCGCGCGCAGCCCGTCGCACTCGCCGGGCGAGTACGCTACGTACGCGGGGACGATGCCCGCAAACACAGCATTTCTCCTATAACTTTGAATAGAATAATTCTGTTGTGCAAATTATAAGATAACAGAATAAACCTGCGAGCTAATTTTCAAAAGCAGAGCTTGGGTTTACTAAAAGGAAACGAAAAATATTAAATGAAAATTATTTTCGCACCTTCTAAAAGCAGATTATGTAAATCATTGATAAATATTATGTTTTTAACAACTACTAATTTTGATATTATCAAAATATTTGATCATATTTTTAGTAATTTATGAGTTAATACTAAATTTTCACGTACCCTCCCCGTTTCAAGCATATTTCCTAGCCGAGTTAGCAAATCTTCGTTCAGGATTCCAAGTTACAATAAAACAGCAGGGCGTGTAATTTTCAGGCAATAAATTGCCAAAGTACTTTTCCTAGGCCATTTTAAACGAACGATATGACGAAAATCAAGAAATCGGATCTTAGTTTGAAATCGATGCAAAATTGAACGTACCGTTGAAGAAATATGGCGATTGTCGATTTCTGGGGGCGAGGAATTCGTTTCTCTGCTTTCGCATCGAACTGAAGAGCCCGAAAAGATATCGCGCGCGCGCTTTGTGTTTCGCAATCCCCCGGCCTCCGGCCAAACGGGTTTGCATCGGACCACACCGCATCGCGGATTTCTCTTAGGCTATTTTAATGGTACGCCCCGAAATAATGCAACACAATTTAATTCGCTAATTTCTGACGAGCGCTTAATGGCGAAATTAAAAACTTATTACGTGACTTTCGTTTCTTAAATGATACCGTACTTTATTTTCGCAATAATCATTTTTTACTGTAATGTAAGGCGATTAAAAAAAAGCCCGATCTGAAAATAATGTAACAATGCTTCTCCACTATTTTCGTGTCATGGTTTTGTATAACTGTATAATGATTTGAGAATTCACTGTCTATTCGTCTACAAGCTAGCTAGCGTTGTACATTACAATACGAATTAATTATTAAAGTTTTGGTCAATATTGACATGAAGTCATAAGCAGTCTAAACCTAAGGAGACTGTGTAAGAAATATGAACAATAAAATGCAGAGACTATTTGAAAAAAATCGTTTTTCTATTTGTTTGTACATGCTCTAATTTATAAAAATACAGATATTTTTTTCACGGTGTTTTAACATAAAATTTATGGTTAGTTTATAATAACACACCCACACATATATATGCGTGTGCGTGTTGTTCCGCAATTTCAGAGAAACTATTGCAAATAAAATAATTAAGGACATCCAAAATCATATTAAATTAAAAACCCAAACAAGAGAATGTGCATGTTAAACGGCTTCAGGATTAGTAAAACACCACAACAATTGGGAATAAACAATGTATCACATTCGACCTTTCTTTGCGTATAATATATGATGTCTCTACTACAGACTTAGTCTGTTATTATTCTTGTATTTACTATTTTCGGCTTCATTAATACGAATTTTTGATAGGTTTTTCCAAGTTAATTTTGTAACTTATCCAAATTTTGATTGTTATTGTCAGTTGACGGCTATTGAGATATGTGTTTCACAAGCACATTTATTTTAATTCCTTACGAATATGAAAAAAAATCTAATTTGATGGCTCACAGAAGGTGAAAGATAAGTTAAATCTACTTATTCAAAACCATAATATCTTTTTTATCAATTTTTCATTTATAAGCTCACGCATGTTTCTGAGAAAGGTAGGCAGAAGCAGATTTCCACATGGTAAGATCTATTGATAATATCTATTGATCTAACCATATGTGTATTGCATTTAGTCTTACTTTTTGTTTTTTTATAACATATACTCAGTAAATAGGTTTGCGACTTTCAAGTTTATAAAATTTATAAATATTCAACAATCCCAATCGAAACTGTTGAGAGAAAATTTAAACCAAAATCTTTATTATCACAATAAATAAATAAACTAATGTTCAAAGGAAAACAGCCGATACGATTTACTTCCAAAATAGGCAATTTAGCGTCGTGACGTGACGTGATATCGACCAGTAAGTAACATTATAATGTTATCTCATTAGCGGTAGCCTAATCATACGGACATCGAATATATAATCGAGCTTTCGATGTCATTATTTGTACCCATACTGACTCATAGAAAATATTGTAAGGCAGGGGCTTCAAAGAAGAAGGTGGTAGACGATACCGTAATTACAACACTGGTGAATGCTGTAATTCAAAAAAAAAAGGTAATATAATGAAAAAAACACTCCGCCGTTCAGCAACTCCAATATTTATCGGCTCAGGCCGTTTTTGGAAACATTCCAGGGTGTGAGAGCGATTTAAATGCGTACCGGCCGTCCGACACTAGGCCGGGCGAGAACTCCATAACGACCTATTCATATCGATAAAGATGCAGCGAAAAACTTTAAAGATCGCCGCATCGAGTGTCGCCATTGTGGAGCCGACAATGGGCTGTTAGCGCTTACGAGCTTGATTGCTCTCTGATTAGTTCGGGAAGCGTCGGGAACGATCGGGCGTCCTCGGGCGAAATGGCGGGAATGGCGAGCCGAAGTAAAAAAAACGGTGGACATGACGCCGGTGCGGCGGCACGTGCGCGTTAAAAACGCGTGACGACAAACCAAAGATTTATACAGTGATGAAGACTGGAATGTATATTTAACCGACTTCAAAATTTAAAAAGGAAGAGGTTCTCAATTCGACTGTTTTTTTTTTAATGTTTATTACCTCAGAATTTTCGACTGGATGAACCAATTTTGTTAATTCTTTTTTTATTTGAAAGCTAGTGCTTTTCGTGTGGTCCCATTTTAATTTGGTTCAGTTCTGACAATGGCATCTATGAGAAAAACCTATAAATCTTAAATTTGCATTGAGTGTGTGCGCGACAAATGGACGAATAACTCAATATCACGCTAACTGATTTCGATGATTCTTTTTTTAATGGAAAGGATGTACTTTAAGGATAGTTTGATGAAAGTTTGATTAGGTTCTGATTATGAGATCCATGACAAAGTAACGGAACTCTTCAATTCTTAAGAAAATATTTGAGTCACCTACCGTAACGTTGTTATGGTCAAGTAGTCGTAGTCGAATACGATGACCAATGGAACTCCTTAACGGCTTACAGTAAGGGTGCGATCTATGAACAGCATGTTTAGTAGGTCTACCCATATTCAAACAAATTAGTTGATGTACTTCATATTCAGTAAAAATCAAAAAATAAACAACAATTTTAACAAAAAAAACCGACTTCAAAACAAAACCTATTCTAAAACAAATTAATATGCACTAAAAAGTAAAAAAATAATTGCATATTCTTCTACAACTTAATAATCAACTTACTTTTTCTACTCATTAATATGTAGGCACGATCCATGTGTTTACACGCAAGAAGTTAGGTAGGTACTTACCCACTGTTCTAAGTAAAATGAAATGAAAAATATTAGACTACTTAAAATTCAACCAAATTATTACGATATATAATGTAGTTACAATTATTGTTATTATTGGAGTGGGCGTCAGCCAAGGAAACGCTGCAGTATATCTAGCAATAGACACCGACTCCAAAAGAATCCATAAAAATTCGAGTTCGATCGGTCGATCTTTTAGGAAGTTATAAAAAAAATACATACACAGGTACGTACGCAAGCGTGCCGATTTTTTTGAAATTTGCAGTTATCTTAGCGGATAGTCAAAAACATGTATAATTACGAAATACTCGGATATCCAAACGAACACCAAATAGATATCTAAAATCTAAACAGTGAACAAGGAGGAAGAATGACATCATTATTTACCTGAATTACTCGCCTTTAATCGCTTTTAATCGTAATCAAAAACCACGGCTCGTTAATGACAGAGCGCTGACCACGCGGTAATCGGCCGGAGAGATAGTGCAGGTCAATTTTGTACGCAGTAAAAGTGTAGAACACCTTTCAACCGCATCATTTACGTTTTCGTTTATATTTATTGCAACTGTAAATTAACTACTGCACAGTCTAAAAAACTGCTGTTGTCCTATGACTCAGTATTTAACTTTAGCTGAAATCTAGATTAGGATAATAGCGATATCTGCGAAATTTTAAGCAGTATCATTAAGGGCACTAGACCAAAAATCATAAGAGAGAAATCAAAATTCTTTGAGATAGTACGTTTAAACTGCACCGCACCTGATTTATTATTTCGTTTTTGAGCCACACTGACCTTCAATCACATTTCCGTCTAACCGTTGATTAAAGATATATGTATAGTGGATTATGAATATATCATGCCAATATTTGAAATTCCTTAATTATACAACTTTCAAGGAAACCCACTGTGACACGGTGTTATTCTGTTTTAGCTATTAAGTTGCGGTATCCTATTTCACTAACGTAACGTAGATATTTTCAAAATCGAATGTCGTAATAAACGAGTCCTCGAAACAAAGCTTCAAGAGTATAAAGTTTCAAGAGTTTATCGCACGACGTATTATGGCATGATATCGATTCACATCGATCGATATTTATTTACGAATAACGACAACCGGAACGACACCGCTTCCCAAAAATCACTCCCAGAGGGCGCGTATTACCACGGAGCGCTAACAGTTGTCGTATCCCAAAATAGTCTCAAGCATCGAGATATTTTGATTGGCGTCTGTCGCGAAAAAGCTGTTCTCGTCTGAGCGCCGTTATCATACAACAAAGTCCTAACGCGATTTGCGCTGCCAACTCCTTTATACAGTATATGCAGGTTTTTTTTTTGTTTACTATATAGATCGTGTTCGTAAAGGCAATTATCCATTCGTGTGCTGCAGCAATCTTGAAAAGTGTATTTAAGAGGATTCCAGGTTTTATTTACGTTCATATAAATAAATATTATTTGAGCCATGCGTCATACATTCATAGATACAAAAAATACTCTCAACGACTACACAGAATAGAGGAGTCATAGATTACGTTCTTTCAGATTATGAATTCACCTTATGTTTGAAGTACAGTCCATTATAGATGCCACAGAAGTATTCAATTACTATTGGACGTGTTTTAGAATACCTCACGAGTACCCTTAGTCTTTTGCTAGTACAATCTCAACCCACAAAGCGAGCGTTACAAAGCGTAACTACGAATTAATCTTTAAACTTACAGCATAGTGTTTTAAATAAACACTACAAAAGAAATAAATTTTGCAATTATTAAGTAATCAATTACCAGGGAACAAATTAAACATTAGATACTACTATCTCTCATCAAAAAAGATGTGTTTTTTTTCGCATATTATATGTGAAAAAAAAAACACATCTGTGAACACGAAATATTCACAGAATATAAGGGGTTGCCCATAAAATATGTAGTGTAAGGTCCAGTCGTTTTTTTAATAGATGTAGAGTACAGCCGAATCGCACTAGACAATAACATAAGCCATATACATATATATGTGCATGTATCCTTAATTTTATGATTCTTTATTAGTTCGCACCAATGATTTGAAAAAAAAAGTTAAAAGGTGTTAGACAAAAAGAAAACGTCCCACCTAAATGTGTGCGCTACCAAAGAGTTTAAACAGATGTGTTTATTACATTTGCAATTTATTTGCATGTGATTATTTGATCATTGCGAAAAGAATACTAATTTCATGAACTCGACTAGCACTTCACTACCTTCTGTCCGGTTTTTAAAGAAAAAATATTTTTTTTGAAAATTATGATGTTTCATTTACTCTACCTTCGCAGGTAGACCTGTCACCAAGCACTTTCCCTATAATTTTTATGTAATTTATGACTTCTGTCAGCAGTTTCTATTCCTTATATATATAACCCTTGGTTAATTTCGACATGTTCCCTATCTTATAAAATACAGTTGTTTCTATATATATGCAAATTTCAAGTACAAAAATTCAGCCTCTGTTAGTTTGTGGTCGCAAAATCCTAAACGTAGTGGGTCGATCGCCTTGAAACGGCACATTTTTGTCGAATACTAGAATTTTGATTGTATGTATTAGCGTTTCTCTCCGACTATATCGCGGATTTCGTACTATTCAACCGATCTACTACATCGATTTTAAATATTTCTTTATTCGTAGAAAGCTACATTATCGTCAAGTACTGAAGCCTATATTTTATTTTGATAATAGCATTTTCCCCGGCGTCGTACAAATCGGAACCGTAACCGATATCGGTGACGAAATTGAAAGCGGAACGGCCAGGTCTCCATCCATCCAGAGCGAAGACCGGAATCAAAATTGAGAATGGGACTGAGGTTGAAATTGGGTGTGGGGCTAGAATCGAGAGCGAGGACGATATTGGGATTGACGGCACGATCGATAGAAAAGATGAAGGAACACATTCTATGCCCATGCGGAGGAGCCGTGAGCGGAAAACTGGTAATATGATACTTTGTAATATATTAATAAACAGTTTTTTTTTCTACGCTAAATTTAACCGAATTTTAGTTATCATCATCGTCATTCAGCCAGCCGCAGTGATTGAAAGGGACCAATTCCAACACACTGAAGGAAAAGTAAATACATGAGTGAGGTGTACATACTATACTTTGCAGGTGATCGTGCTCGGAAAACCGAAAACTGGAGACGAGACGGATAACAGATACCATGTATATGCGAAATTTAACAGTATTGTGGTTGCTAAAAAAGGGCTCTCGATGTTCAGCGCTTTAACCGTGTGCTGCCACATCAGCCCACAGAACACCAAACACGGGCTCCGCCAGCGGTCGAGCTCGTAAACAGGAGTGTGTCACGCGCGTACATTGTACCAGCCACCCCGGGAGTCGAAACTAGCCGCGCGGATCGCTGCAGCGACCGATGCGACAGCTACGTATACACGTAGCTGTCGTAAACCGTATACGCGATGTTAGACTTTAAATCAGTTGTGTTTAGGGTCCAGTTTTGATAGAGGAATTAAAAAGTACTTAACCCTTTCATTGATATCAGTGGTATCGAGTTAACTAGATTATACAAACAATATATTTCATCTCAATTTAAAACTTCTTTGAACTAAATTCGAAAACGCGCAGTATTTAAACAAATAATGCTTTGCATTCCTAGTGATGAAAAACACCATATTCCTGTTATTTAAAATTTGTTTTTTTTATCCTAACAATTAGGATACATTATTCGGTAATCATTGACATCTAGCATTCGTAATTATCGTCTACCTGTACTATTTTTTGTTCTACTTGTGAGATTTTTCTGGAAGTATTGATACGTTTTTGAATCACCTAAAAATCACATCAAATCACACCAAAAAAAAAATGCATAAAAGGTGCTAAATATTTATTTTTATCTACGTAAATCACAAAACTTGATAATAATATAAGCAAAATTAAGCGTATGTAGTTCTCGGGGATACTAAAAACACATTAAGAGAAGATTTAAAGGTAAAAAACTAACAACTCTGTGTCAATAGTTAAACAAAAACCGTCTGTAGTCAGGTGCACAGAAACGAGGCATTAATTAACTCTTAACCCTATCAAACTTTATCTTTTTGACATATCAACACAGCGTTAAAGCTGTTTATGTTACTTTGCATTCTTTTACTATAAAAGTATTATTTTATTAACAAAGGGTCAAATTTTAAGCACCCGAAACTGACGAGCTTGCATGAAAAGATTGATGGATGTCAGTGAGGCAAGAGAGATACGCAAAGATCGTACCATGTGGAAATCTATAGTCTCTATCCTTCTCGAAAATAAACATGAGTTTACATTTTTATTATTATTACTTTATTTCGCTCCATAGTCGTACACGGACATCTTCGGACCTCTTTTATCTGTGGCACGCTGATCTTACTGCGGTGTGTCCACAGGACGTCCAAAATTAATTCACGATCCCGCCCGCCTAAACTGATATAAAAGGTAAAACTTGAAAATACATACGTCGTCGTTAATATTTTAAGTGAGTGCCTATGGTATGGAAGCTTATTCCCGGAATTTTGTCCTCTAGCCATGGGAATCGTCGGGACCCTCTCCTATCACATCTCGAGTTAACAAGCCGATTATTGATAACCGGTATATACGTCTTCAGCACGGCGCGCGGCGGGTCAGCACGGGCGGCGCGTGATACAGTTATGGGCGTCTGTATAAGTTTGGGTAGGTGCACCACGATTTTAGCGGACGCAAATGAGGAAGCTTGTTTGAGAAAGACTAACTCGTTCCCCAAATCTCATGGTGCCAATAATTATGCTCAAAGGCCTGCGTTATTTAACCACTATAAAATCGCTGCTTCTTCATTTTAAAAATGTATATAATAACGTGATTTATATAAGAACTATAAAGAGAGAGGTTTGTTTAATCGCTACAAGTAAATTGGGAAACAAACCACTTCGAAAAATTATTTTACCGATGTAATATTATTCCATGGGTAGTTGGATGTTATGACAAACATCAGGATAAGAGTTATGATAAGCATGAGGACCGCAAATCGTTTCACCACTGGAAAAGTTATCTAAAGTAAAATCGGGACATTATTATTTACTGTACGCCGGCATGAGCAGTCAGTCAACAGCTGACGTAAAAACAAAACTGAGCAGTGGCTGTAGTGGCAGCTTTTGTTTTACGTTAAACAAAGTATCAAATGCATTGAATCGCCGATGCTTACGTAAAAATTAAAAAAATAAATCACTATTTGTTTGGTTAAGACAACAGGTTCCCAAACGTAAGCAAGTAAGCCCACATTTCTTTTTGCTTCATCATATATAAGTATTTAATTTAAATTTTTGTTTAACCATCCATATGTTAACAGTGGATAGTAAAAGAAATATATTAATTTTTATGGTCAGCAAATAACGGGACACTTTTTTTTACATTCTATGGCATAATCTATTTGTTGATAACATAGCATAAGCAAACAACAAACGTTTATTAACATTTTTCATGAATTTTCACACATAATTACTGAAACAGCTTTGAGGTTAGATTGACCCCATGAACGTATGAGTATGAAGTAGGGTTATGTGAGATATGTGAGGTTGATAAACCTCACAAGACGTACAAGCTTAAATTTATTCTGCTTTATAGATTTTTCTCCACTGCAACACTTATAAGGGGAACACCTAATACGTTTTCCCCTGTATACTAAACGAGAAAAACGTCTTATACAACTGATATGTATAGTGGTACTTTTTGAACATATGTGAGCGAAATCTATTTGAAATATTTTTTTGTATGTATTCGTAATAATTAGTAGTGTACATTATATAAAAATGCACGTTTTACTGATGACGATATATGTAAATGTTTAATGGAAAGTGACTGTGAATGAGATGTAGAGGACGACGTTGTATTTGAAATAGAATCTCCAACTCCTTCTGAACCCATAGAAGATATATCGAGTTATGTATTCACTACTAGTATCTCATCACCTAATCAGAATCAGGTAGCTATCGATAACCAATCTCTAGTATTTTCCCGTTCAGAAGAAGATATTTTTCCACTTCACGTAAACTGACGTAAATCTGCCGTCGCAGTCAATCAAATACAGGTCAGAACAAAATGTTAGGTCAGATGTTGGTTGGAACATGAAGGTCGTAGATTTTCCAGCAGAAACATTTTTAGTAAGCTTGCTTCGTCAAAATATTGATTTTGACAGAGATTCCGATGTGTTTCAAATATTTAGCCAAGTCATTAGATCTGTGTATGACAGACTCGACTTCGCAAAGGCCCTACTGAGAGTTAAGACCGATGTCCCATTATTGGGCAGGGCGACTGCTGTACAGGCTACTTATTAGGTTACAAGTTTTAATTAACATCTAAGTATTTATATATTCCTCTATTGTTTGCAATTTGTAAGGCTAATAAATATCTATCGTTATTAGTTCTTGGGTTATCAGTAACTACAAATATTCCAATTTTGAGTTATCTATGTAGTTTAGTATGCTAGAGGAACAGCCACAACAAAATGAATACCCAAGAGTCAAACAAACTCCTATGACATCTCACAAGTTTAAATATTTTCTCGTGTTGGTATTGAGCAATGAAATAAGTATCTGTTTATTTATGTTTAATGAAAATGAAATATTACATTTTTTGATAGAAAAAAAAATCTTGTCTTAATGTTTGGAATCTCCATATCTAAGGGTTTCTTGGTAAAATGACGATACATGGTCACCCCTACATCGCATAACTGAATCTCCGCCGATCGATAGCAAATACCACCTCTAGTTACACCAAACATAAGTTTCAATTCCTATCACAAATGATACTTGTACGTGTGCGAGCGACGCCGGTCCGCGCAGATAGCGCCGGGTCGAGATCCGGGTCGCCCTTTGTTTTAATTGCGGTTTCCGTGGCTCAATGGGGGGGCGTGCCCGCCGATTTATAACCCCCCGCTAACCGGGCGGTGATCGTAAGCCCGGGGGTAAACGGCCGATTTGGATGAAATTATCTGTTTGTTCCGTTAAAGCGTAGTGCATGCGACTTCTTGTTTTAGCCGTTAATTATACAAACCAATCAGCCATTTACATATTATTTTATGTATACTTGGGTCAAACTGAAAGTTACTAGCAAGTTAATTTTACTATTATTGTTTTTCAAAATAGTGTCTGTTGAGATCGATACTTCTCTGTATTCGATGGAACCACTGAGAGAAACACTTTTCATATTGGAACTTACGAGTCGTTTCGAGGACCTTTTATGTGGAGCCGCTACTTCCTCCGGGTCCGTAAACTACTTTCCTTGAAGTTTTTCTTTTATTTTAGCAAATAATAAAAATCGCATGATGTAAGGTCAAGGTTGTAAGGTGGGTGACCCAGTACTTCTAAACTTAACGCTCTCCAAATAATTAGGTGGTTCTCTGGCGGTATGTGGTGAAGCGTTGTCATGATAAAGGACAAACCTATTGCGAGATCGTTTTGCACGAACTTTTTCCACAAAAAGAACCAAACACTTGTTAACGTACCAGTCTACAGTGGCTGTTTTTTTATCTTCTAAAATAATATTTGCATAATGACTTATCATACCAAAGAAAGAGGCCACTATCTTTCTTCTAAAGCTTCTACCGCGTTTTGCTTTAGTAGACAACTCATCGAAAAGAAACACTCACTGAGGAGACTGTCTTTCGATTTCGGGATCATAACAGAAAAACCAGCTTTCGTCGCCTGTAATTATATTGTATACAGCATTTACATCACCTTGCGGCACTAATCAACACAATCAAGTTTTTGTGCTTCGATCAAATTATGAGGTATCCACCGAGTACAAAGCTTCCTGACCGCTAAATGTTTATAAAGGATTTTGAGCACTTGACTCCTACCGATGCATAAGCTTGTCGGAATCTGCTGGTAGACAATTATTTTGTCAGTTTCTGTCATGAGCCGCATAGTATTGATTTTGTCGTCGAATGTCGCCATAGAAAGACGTTCCTCACGCAGATCGTCAGTCAAATTAGTGCGACTATCATAGAATATTATTACACGAAAATTTTTTCGCGTTAAATTCATATTGACGTTAAACAAACAATTTTCTTATTACTGCCAATTTGTAAAAACAAAATGTAAAAACAGATGAATACATTATACAATATACATAATAAGGTTGTTAAAGAGTTCCATTTTTTAAATTTAAATACGTTTTATTTTGGTACAGTTTCTAATTGGCTAAAAGTAAAAATTTTAAGAGTGAGCTACGTATATTTCATTCATAAAACATATTAAAGAAATAAATTTGGCGATCCAATTGCTTATTTGTGCATTATTTGTGACGGTTTTCAACTTATAGAAGTTAACAATGACAAAGACTACAATAGTGTCTACATTTTTAAATAATAATGGACATATATCGTTTGCTCCACCTATAAAGAAAATATCAAGCCGAAAAATTGCATTAAAAATAAAGGGGCAATATATGCTGTCAGAATCGGATAGTGCACTGGTATTATTTAAATTGATATTAAAATGGACAGAAAAGAAATAACTTTGTAGACACATGTGTATTTGTAATGTATATCCGATTAATTTCTGATTGATCACTCGTCAATCAGACAAAGATATTTTATTGTGTACAAGAAGCCTCTGAACATTTAGTGATAAAATTCATTTGAAATGTTTTCAATAAACGGTTTTTCACTAGCTTATCTAAGGTCTTCTCGATCTTCTGATATACCGACTAAAAGGGCAGAACCATAGAAGCAAACTGTGACATAGTAACCCACAGCTGGGTTTCCCATCGTCTCCCATGTCAGAGTGAAAGCGAAGTGAGGTCCCCGCGCACAATCGCCGCGTGACATCTCCCGCGGCGTCTTCAGATCCTGCGATCAAAGGCGCCGACAGCACGCGTCCCCACTCGCTCGTTTACTGATCCACGACCGCGGCGCGTTGTAAAATTAAAATATCTGATTACTGTCATCACGTAATGTTTTACTTGGGAATGCACAGCCCGTGCTGCCAGGAACTAATATACCTACTCGTTAGACTAATGCTTTTAAAAATACAAATAATTGCTGCCATACAGAATAAGTACTTTTAAAACTAGAAATGATTTGAGCGGAATTTGGACGACTGAATAATTTAATTGAGAAATTAAAATTAATATTACTATTAAATTTAAAAATGTATTCATCGTTACTATAACATATATGGTAATTGGAATATCGGGTTATTATAAAATCTAGAAGATTCAAAGCGGAGTCGTATTTATTCCAATAAGTAGTAACAATGCTGTCTTGGAATTAACGACTAATTTTCTGCTTCTCACGCGGAAATCAAGTCACCCGGACAAACTGCAACTGATCAATACAAGGAAATCGACAACACAAGAAGTTCGTATAGGAGGAACCGGCTTCTCATCGTCTTCTGCTGCCGCGGTATGGCGCGGTCGGGGAAAGCGAAGTAAGCACTTCCAACTCAGTTCAACATTCAACGCGGCAAACCCCGGCGGTCTCCAGGGCATACGCCTAGAAAGCTAAAATGTATAGTAATCTGATGATAACTCCGCGTACATAACAACGTAACACGACAATGGTTTTTCTTAACGCAATTGAAAGGAACTAAATCAAACCATGCACTATTTTATTTTATAGAACTAAAAAAAAACTCATAGGTCAAAAAATAAGATAGACCCTTATACATAATGACTATTTTTCCAACACGTGTTTATTAAGGTCTTAACTATTTTGGCATACGGTAATGCGCCAGCCAAGTCCAAGTACCCCATCTGACGCATCAAAAGTATATCACTCGTTTCTAACAAATTACTCTTTTCAATGTCATCAAATGGATAAGTTTCTATTTTTTTATAATTTATGGACTTCCAAATAAGTTAAAGTTGAATAGAAAAAAACTAGAAAAACTTATTAAGGCATAATTATTAGTGTTCTTTATTTGATTTATGAGTCAGTTTTTTTTAAATACCTACTTAATGATGATGAAATGACTGTTTATAATAGATATAATAAATGAACACCAAGATTTTTTTTTCGCGTAGCGAAATTGGCGGTGTCTTTGTATTAATATATAGCTAATTAACATGATTTGACAATAACATAAAAAAATTAAATATAATATAAAAATGGTTTATATTCACACTAACATTACAACTTCGAAAGCATGTTTAAAACATATGATTATCGGTATTTTTATTTTTTATTAATTTTTCGTGATATCTATATTTTGAATCAGTTCAAAAGGAGCACAATAATATTTTGCTTTGTCTAACACAAAATAAATAAACTATAGAGCCTAAATCAACATCCTTGTGGATTCTCGTCTTGTCATAGACGAGGAGCTTAGTACTCACGGGTAGGTAAAAGGGACACTTGAGGTGGATTCTACCTATTGCGGATAGCTGGGTTTTTGCCTGGCGACGGTAGCAGCTCGTCGCCTACGTCAACATAAAGATGTAATCGTCACCAAGAAGAAAATATCACTACGAACTTCGAGGTTGAGCTTTCCTCTACTTAAGCGGGGTGCGCAGACAAGGGTCCGAGGCAGCGAACTTATAGAATTCGTCAATCACTCACAGGCCTGAAGTGTCACAGATCACCAACAGCACACCCGCGACAGTGCCGCATAGGCGGAGAGGACATCTCCAGAGTTTTAGCCAATACAAGTTCAACATAAACAGGTCATCCGTCCACAGTTTCCATCATGTAAATAATGTCCACCCATAAAAGTTTCCATTATGTTAAAAAAAAACCTATTTAAAAAAAATCTTTACCATATGCAAAACTTTAACGTTTCTCTAATTTTTTTTATTCTCAATCTAAACGCTAAAATCCCCAATGAGTAACTTCTTCAAGGAAATGTTGTAGAGCATAGAGAGTAGAGTTGTGCGGATGTCAAATATTTGCCGTACGCCGGCGCCGCCCTGGCTGTGTTTTAGGTCACTTTAAAACCCTATCTGTAGCTCATCTCGCGCTATATCCGGGCGGGAGTTTGCCTGCGACACGTGTATGCACGTACGGGCGTGTACACGCGTGGGCCCGTGTGCGCATGCGGATGTGCTAGAGACATATCCGAGGCGGAACCTTTGAAGATGATTACGTGTTATGTCAAATCGTACCTCATTACGAGTTAAATTTATTTCAATTTAGATTTGGAGAAAAAAGTAAAAGTATCTAATGTCGTGTTTAGTGTATTAAGAGTTACGTGGAATTAACAAGTAAATTCAACATGTACCCGCCCACAATGATTTATACACATTTTCTATTATTTCTTAAAGTTTCTGTAGGAGTACCCCCATCTATCCTCCCACGATCTTATTCTAGATTAAAAGAACAATCTAGAAAGAAGGACCTTAAGACCTTTTTACTGGTCTAGTACAGATTGAAGACTGTCTTTTTAGATTTTACACGCCATTATAATTGATATAACGTAAAATTTTTACCTAACTTGTAAAAATACACAAAACATTATTTCTTTCATAACACAATTAATATTAATGTTTATAAAAATAGCGTTAAGTATCATAAATCATACTCAACAATTATATCCATTATTATGATTACTTTAATAACATACAGGTAATTATTAGAGCTCCGTACCCAAAGGGTGCAAAAGGGTCAAGACTCCGCTGTCTGTCCGTTTATCTGTCTGTACAGTCGTCTGTCAGAGGACTGTACCTTCTGAACCATAAAAAAAAAGATATTTGAAATTTTCACATAATGTATGTAAATAGACCTACAACAAGCAATAAAAACAAAATAAAGTTAAAAATTAAAGGATCCCCATACAAAAAAAAAAGGGTTTTTTCCATCGTTTTTTGATCGATCTTAATAATAGTACTTAAACGTCTAATTAGTACATCCATTAAATATTATTTCTATTATCTATCTACTAGATTTATTAAAAAAAACAATCACTTTTTAAATAAATCTAGGTAGAAATATTTTACAGCTTGGAGAGATTGAAAAAGCACAAAAATCGATCTTTTCACCTCAACTCAACAATTTACTACTTTACTTAGTTATATTTTTGAAGAATAAAGTTCGAAAGTAGCAGGAATGACCTACAACATCAACAGTCTTACGAATTTTCGAGCTGAAAAGCTTTATACTATATTTTTAAACTTGAGCTCAAAAACACATCGACAAATATCAAAGCGGGAAGTTTTGAGAGTAGGCTGCAGGATCAATAATTTTACCCATTTTTTTTTTTTGTACAATTTAGTATATTTTGTTCTTTTTTGTTATTGGCTTCATTCTGAAGGTCGCATAGAACACGAGATCTGCGAATTTTATTTAACTCAGTATAGTTTTATTGTTATGAAACGATCTCTATCTCGTTTCGAGTTATTCTCGACCACAAACACACCCAATCTACCAAGGGATCAACCGAAACGATTTTTATTTCGATCCGAAAAATTGAAAATGTTCAAGGCACCAACTAGTGTACAGCGCGGACGGACAGACGGACGCGCCTCGGCTAACTAACCCGGCTGACCGTGACGGTCTTAGCCCACACGGTGTCGTGCGCCGCTTTCCGATATTTAACGCGGTCGTACCGCGGTACATAATTATTATGACAGGACAATGGCGCGGGCGCTCGTTACAGATGTCGCGACGTACGCGCGTGACCGCCATCTCGCGGCCGCTTATCGCGCGTTGTCGCGGTATTGTTTGAAATGGCGACAAATGTACGCGATAAGGCGACCAGGACGGGACGTCTTAACATGGCCGCTTATGTAACGCGAATCGATTGTCTACCTTACATTTATTTAATTAGCTTAATGGTCTCACGGTAGAATAACAGGAGATTTCATTTTTCGGATTAGTTTATATGTTTGTTATTCTAAATTAAATTCATATGTCAAATCTTTTAAAGTAATATACAAAAATTTTACTGCAAAATTTATGTAGAGCAATACCTCTTCATCAAATTAACCAATGTCAATTATATATACGGCATTCGACGCATTCTAGTTAATTAGGAATAAGGCTCGTTCATTTTTAGAAATGGTAGGGTAAATAGTTATGAAATATGTATCTATATACACAAGTATTGAAAATTTACTTCAACGAACAAAGTCAAATTTTCGAAACACAACATTAACTAAAGCTCTTCCACGACTCACTAATGCAATGTAACTCTGTTAAGCTTTTTGAACATTATACATACATGTACAAGGACATCGTCGTTTTAAAATTATCATTTCTAAAATTTGAAGATCTTGATCCAGCTGAATTATTTTAAAATTTTGTATCTTTTCAACGGGAGAATAAAAAAGAAAACGACAATATCAGAATTATTAATAAGATTTGTTTTATTCTAGAATTTATGTTGATTAAGAATAAATTATTGGATACGATTCCGATAAGAATCTATATTTTTTGTAGTGACATTCAGGAACAAATTCCAACGTATTTTCTTCTTCAATTGTATATTAGCTCACGAACCAACGTATTACACAATATAATTATCAAAATCTGTCAAGGAAGTCAGCGTCACAGCGCGATAGTCCTTCGTCGTAATTGCGATACCTGGTGCACAGACAGCATCACATACAAAATGCCAACTGGTTTTTTTCTCGGCTCCGTTGAGCAACCGCGTAGGCCGCGGCGCGGAGTGTGGGCCGCGAAAACGTTGCCTTAAAATACAATTTTATTTTTTCTTCGTGACATATCGAACTAGCCAGGTTTTAAGTGTTTCAGAACGACGGTAGACCATCGTCGTCATCGTCGTTGACCACACGTCTGGTATGTGCTGGGCGATACGACTACGTATTATATGAGATTGTTTTTCACTTATTTTTCTTGAAATAGTAGTTTTAGGTTTCCTTTCATTCCACCGGTGGCACAGGATCGCCTTCGAGACAGTTCTGTACGGATATGGAGCGAACACTAGGTTCGAATTCTGATGACGACAGGTGAACTGACCACAGGGTTTTCAATTAAATCATTCTGACCTCCCGCTCCATTCTCTCATCAATTTAAGCGGTCGCTCTGCGCCGCGGAGAGCACGTCGGGTTGTTAGTTTCAGACGTGTTGCCACATTGGTGACAATAAACAGAATCACGGTGGAAAATAAAATGTCTAAACTCTATAATTTGAAAGAACAAAATTATGCAAAATGTCGTCTGCTAAGGTGATACAAGTTTGACACACTATTAAAGTCTAACCCATCCGTTTGTCCGTCTGTACGGCTGGTTTTTCGGGACAGCCACTTTTATCCGACTGCACAGTTGTAGTCAATTCAAGTGTACCGTTGTAGAATTAGGCAGTAGTAAAAACATGGGTCCGAATTCCGGTACGGGAGATTTGTACGACCAATTGTATCGATACAATCTTACATTCGCAGCTAACATCGCACTGCCACGGTTAGTCGGTGACGAATGTACAATACTGGGGTATTGTACATTTGTCGCCGACTGACTGATTCGCCAAATTCCCTACCAATTTGGTTACGAGATCAAAAGTTACCATGTGAAAGAAACGACATTGTTTTCGTCACAAAATTATGCGTTACGAGTTTTAGGATCTCGATGCTAATGCTCTCCCTTTAAAGTACTGTGTAATATTATATTACTGCTAAAAGTGATTGGACAGGTATTTTATATTTTCTCATAGTTTAAAAATTGACATTGACAGTAGTTTTTTTTTTTTATTCTGTTAAGTATTGTAATGAGCGAGATGTAATGAAAAAGATCCGACATTGTCGTTAAACGTAGATAATTTAAACTATTAGCAGATGTATTTAAATTAATCACTATACCCAGGTTTTAAATAGTAACTTTGATCACATTTTATACGAATCTATTTAAAAATAAAAGGAATATTTGATAAACAATCCGCCTTCTGTTAATACTAACAAAAGCAATACTATTTTTCACATATTATGTAGGTAAAAATGAAAAAAAAAATTGGATTTGTCTATAGTGAATGCGTTCGTTAAAAATAAGTCATTTCTCAATTTGGTCATATGACCACAGAAGGAACGAGAAGAAATTCTTGCATACAATCTTAGATTTTACTTTGATCCAGTAAAAAGGATGTTGTTACTCTTACACATTATCGAATACGAAAATTTGAATAACAAAGTAAAAACCCATCGAAAGGATTTCGATTTTTTGGAATGGCTACAGATACAACATATTTTTGTCGAAAGGCACTGCATTTATTGATGGAATATTGATATTCAAATAAAATTAGGGTCCAATCCTAAAGAGAATGATCACATTCGATATAAAATAATTTTAAAATGATGTACGGGAAACTCTACAGTAGCCTTGATTTCTACACGTCAATATATATGATTATATATGTTGACGTGTAGAAATAATATAAGTCGTATAATATATGTCGTCTCAATATACACAATAGCATCGCTCATCTATTAATAAAATTATAGTAAATTTGTTGTTTGCCGTATTGGAGCTGTATTTTAGCAGCGGCATTAATATGCCCAGAGCCTTGACGACGATTGAAATATATTGTAATCCGTATTCAAGGCCTTTTAACACAACAAACCCGCAAAGGCGGGTCGCACTTGCGACAGCCGTCAATTCGGCGTTTGGTTGTATTTTGACAGTTTCGATTGACGCCCTGTCAATCGAGGAGAGCATTAGTTTCCAGTTTTTCAACTCATAAATTGCATCTGTCGTATAATTTATTCAATACTAATAATTTATTTACTATCAACGGTATATTGGAGAGAAATTAATCAATCACAAGAAATATTGTGTAAGCTGGCCAAGTGCAAGACTTATTTTAGGATTTCGGTTAAGTTTGTTCCATATTTTGATACTATGTTATTCATGTCCACGGAAGTTACTTCAGTAAAGTGATTTACAGGTCGTAAACGTCCATAACAATAAGAAATAGCTCGGCTAATACCACAAACAGTACTACAAAACCTTAAAATGTAGTCATCTAGTCAATTATAGGTAATATAATACAGCATAATCTTGCGCCTCTTTCGAAGAGGGATAATCAAACAGAGAACATGGATTCCTACTTGTTAATTTACTTACTCTTTACCTACATACTTTTTCTGCTGCTCTCATATTGTTCATTCGTTCCATTTATAAGCTCGTCGGTTTCGGAAATTTAAAATATGGCCCTTCTGCAATATGTACTCAATGTGGTCTGCATAAGATTTTCTATTATGTCCATTGTTGACTTTTCAATAGTAAACCTTTGCTCTGTAGACTTCTATCGTTAAAATACTTTCACTCGTCCTTTGTAAGTGGCCAAACAACTTCAAGGTGCCCTTTTTTAAGCTCCTCTTTCTCCCTCCCCCTGTCTGTCTATCTGTAAGTCTCACATTCACAAGACTACTTTCAATTCTATCTTTCAGTCGTATAGTTAGCAAAAAAGGAAATTTGGGAAAAAATAACGCAATCTAAGCCAATCTTTAAATTTATGAATGTACACTAACAGTAGAATAGTCCGAACCCAGCGTTAAATGATCACATGTACGTTACAAAATATTCGAAGGACTTTACAATTTAAAATTTTCATTTAGTCCTCCCACGCCACTTTGTAATATCCGTTCATTTATACGAAATATTTTTTGCACTTTGCAGAATGTGTTGACCTATAACCGAGCGACCTTTAACAAGGTATGATATATGCATAAAATCATGCCAAGGGGGGTCACATAGTCCAGGTTCAGTCAGGAAGAGCTCTAATTCGATTGCAATGGTAAGACATAAAACTCACGAGGGAGGGGTCACGACAGCATTGACCCTCCTGGATCCGCTCTTGCGTAAACGCATACACGTGATTCCGCTGATTCATCGAAACGTACTAGCATAACCATAGGAGAATATTCGTATACCGATCAAAGCTTTCAGCTTGTATCCAAGCTTTAAAATTTTGTGTGTTTTTTTGTCTCCGCATCTCGATGACAAAACTCAGCCGAGGCTCGAGAGAGAACGGCCCGATGTTCTTATAATGCGACATTAGAAAGTAACACGTAGGCGTAAAAGATTGGCGGATATTACTATACTAAATTTATTCGATTTTATTTGTAATCGGATTATACAATTTCTATTAATAGCGAACTCAATTCAAAACAATCGATTTCTAAACTAATAAAAAAAATTTATCTCGATATTTAAATGCATAGTATTTCATTAATTACGAATACAAAATCAATAAACACGTTTCATTCGCTATAAACATTTTCATATCAATGTTATTAGAAGGATCAGGCTATTCTTGAAATATTTTTTATATAATCATTATCTTAAGTCATAAATGATTTTTAGAACACCAATTTTCGGCCGTAGCTCACCCACTGAACATGGAATGAATCCTCAATCTTTTGAATCGACAGGTCGCGCTCTCGATTACGGTGGGCCTAGCTCTCTATTTAAAATCTCAGTATTATATTCCGATGCCGCTTTCGATTTTAATGCCGTTTTAAATCCTCAAATCTACATCAGAATTTCAATTTCAGATTAAATTAACCCTGAGGAACGTAAACTTTACACCAAAACATACGCATTGCCGCAAAATTATTTTATTATCGGAAACGTGGAAAAACTAAAGTATACGAAAACCACACAAAAATCTATTTCCGTGTTAAGAAAAAAAATAAATATATGTAAGTCGGACTAGTGGTTCTCGAGTTTGAAGCGATAGCCAGTAACAGATATTATGTTTTTGTAATAAGGACGTATAAAAATCTGTTTAATGCAAGTCCGTACACATAATTAAATTGTTGTAATTATTTTTTTTCCAAAGCGTTAACTACGCTCAAAGAGAGGGTGGGACGCCGTGCTTTTCAATTTTTTTTATTTCTTAACTGACATGAAGAATTTGTGCACGTTACATGTTATTCAGTTATTTTTACCAAAAGGTCCGGAGTCGATTCTCAGCACGGGCGTATTGACCGATAAATTTATATTTCAACTCAAATAAAATCATTGGTTTGACGCCTTCAAAAGGATTTTAAGCCGTCTGCGCTGGCCGTTGTCATCACATCAGCAACGGCGCTCGTTAGAAGACCTGATTGGCACTGGATCAATATGGCGAGCGTATACGTCTAAGATCCCTGGCTCCGGATTCGAAATACAGAACTGAAAATCAGGCACAATGTAATAATTTTAATATAGTCAGTGCATACATAGACATTAGTTTATTTGTATCGTATTCAATGATCGTATAGGTATTTGTTTATTTTTACCTCAGTAGAGGTCCCTCTCATTATTTAATTATTCAAAATATATTCAAAATCTAGAACAGAACTGTATGTTCGTTCAGTATAATCTTTTTTTTTTACTTTACTTAAAATTTTCTACTTAACTTAAACTTAAAAAAAATAGATAATACACATCATCTTACATAGGACCTCATGATATCCATGGTCGTACAGTAGACAAAAAAAAAATCTTTCGTCTTTCGCCGTAGTGCCGTAGTATGCACGCACACATCATTTAATCACGGAGCGAAAGTAACCGACACGCCTTGATAGGAAACGATTTGTCTCTATTGTTGTTTTGGCGCTGTTGTTTATTGTTTAAACTGTTTGTTGTGTGCGGACGATTAATTAAACGCTATTATATTGAACTTGCACAACGTTCGGACAGAAACGACGTATGTTTTACCTACCGCTAAATTGGCTAAATATATTTAATGAAGTAAGATATAAACTACACTATCAAAGATATAGGTTATTTATTCATTTGCATAAATGCATCTCCATAAAGATCACTTAAAAATTAAGCAACTCTTGTAATTATAAATTGCAGTCTTACTATCAAACACCGTGAACTTAAAAATTATTGTTCGCTTCTTACAGCAATACACGTCTAGGTGCAGATTCAAGGCAAAGAAATGGTAAATAAATAATTTCCTCGTATACAATCATTTTAGGAGAGACAATCGGATCATAGACACTCTCATGTATGCAGCAATAATAAATATAAACTATGAAGAGGAATTAAGTTACATTGAATCAAAAGCAAGTGTAAAAAATGCAATCACGAACTTTTACTGAAGCTCATTTGGTAACTTTTATTGAAGCTAACTCGAGAAACTTTACTGAAAATCAGTGAATTTCACTAAAACTCCCCAGCTTTTAGTTAGTGACTCACTCGATAGATTTTACTGACTCATTCCTTAGCCTTTCTGTAACTCACTCAATAGCTTTTAGTGCCTCACTCAGTTGCTTTTACTGAAACCCACTCGGTAACCCTCAGTAGCTTTTATTGAAACTCTTTCGGCGACTTTTACGGAAACTCACGCAGAAACTATTATTGAGACTCACTAGGCATTTTTTAAATGAGCATAACCAAAAACTCATTTTTTCTCTCACAGGAACGGACCGGTCAAATCCGCCCACACTTTAAAGCTACGTGTCATTCGTAGACACCTTTCAATATCCTAAGACAAAACGGCCAACAAAGAGCGACGACGTCGACACTCCTTAACTCGAACGACCAACATGTAACTTTTAAAAGTTATTTCGAAGCACAATAACAATTCCTACCCCGCGTTACGCTCATTAGTGTAATACGACGAATTTTGAGAGCCGTATTTCTCCGCATCGAAGGGTGTGTCGAGAGTACTATCCGAATGGTTTAGGTAACAAATTTCGAGTGCTAATTGACAAGTTAAAGCGATAACAGCGGAGAATGTTTGCCATTGGCCGCGGACGGTGCGCGCTGATTAAAGTAACAAATATGTACTGCGCACTGGAAGAGTGGGCGGGGCCTGGGAAACGTTTAACACTTCTGATTAACCGCCTGCGCGGCTAAGTGGATTTTTTCCGAGACAAAAGTGACTAAGTAGTAAACTGCTATTTAATCCATGCCATTACAAACTGACCTGCAGGTATCTAAAGTTTTAACAAAAGTCTTCCGATGCGAACTTTACGATTAGCATATTACCTCATTCGTTAAATATTGCATCTGCATGAATATTTCGGTAAATACTTGATTTGCATTCGATTATACCTATACTTTTCAAGGTGCAGATCCAACCACATTTAGAGTATCACTGTCACCTCTAGGTTGATCAACCTTAGTATCGGCTATGGTATCTAGAACGATTCCAACGTCGATTGTTTCCAATCGTTGAACACCCTCTAATATTTGGCCAGCACTAAACTTTAGCTTTGCGAAGAGATGTAGAACATTTGTGCATGCTTTATCGTGTATACTATGGGAAGTGCTCTAAAGAACTGCTTAACCTTATTCCTGATCGCTAAATTCCGTCATCGTTCCGCTCGTCAAAAAGCATGGACACTTGCAACCCCAGGTTCGTTGACTGGGGTTTCGGGTGTCCATGGGCGACAGTGACCATCTACTATCTGGTGACAGCCATGCTCGCTTGCCTCTTTTATAAACAAACATATTTATTTTACATTTAATGCACATAAACGTTATGACCAAGCGAGTTTAAAAAAAGCAAGCTTATTTCGTTAAAACTAAGACAATAACCACTCACCTATTTATCAAATTTAAAGATGTCATAGAAGGAAAATATCGCTGTTAAGTTTCAAATTAAATAACTTTTGCAAATGCGTAATTTAATATTTGATCCAAATCTTAGACCTTAGACATTAAGTTTTAGGATTCCATCAATTTATAAGCTGTTTGACACTTTTTATTAACTTCCCGCAGTGTACATTAGAAATTTCCGGAAAAATTGGAGAACTTATTGTTTTAAGTACGATTTCCAAAAATTGAGTTTCATCAGGTATCTACGTCTTGAAGTTCTACAAAGCTTTTTGACCGTTTTCATATGGATGTGTGTACGCAGACCTTGGATATCTTTTGAATGAATTAAAGGAATGGAATCGGGTTTGCAGCATTTGAAAGGACTACTAAATTCAAAATTTTCTGAAAATTTGGTATCACTAGACAACTTAAATTTCACATTTCTTTTTCCTGAACTCGTCTCTTTTTAGTCGAGACTTAAAAAAATCAATACATTTTGCTTTTAATTAATAACAGATCAGCTCAGAAAATAAAAGCTGAAATTAATCCATTAAATAACTTTTTTGTGCCTTAATCTTTGGAACTAGATACGTCATAAACATCTTATTTTTGTATCACGGAGTTACGAGTTGTAACAAAAGGTTGGTAAATAAACTCCATCAGAACCAATTTGAGGTCAATATTAGAAAAGAAACTCGATTTGTAGAAACAAAAATGTGGTGTCGTGGGACACCAGGTAGAAACGAAGTTCCTTCGGCTAATGTAGAATCGACACAATTTGCAAAAAAAAAATCGTGCTCAATTTTATGTAGGTTTTCTTGATTTTTCTCTTAAATTTTGCTGATTAGTTTTTATTTAAGTACAGGAAAGTATTTAGGAAATTCAGTATTATAGGAAATAAAATAAATTACGTAAAATAAAAAAAAAATCGTAATTCAAATTATCAACTAAAATAACAAAATATGTCTCTTTATTTTTGTTTGACAACACAAAATTACATAGAAATAGAATAATTTCCCACTATTATCACTGTCAATTGCATTCAAGTCATTTGTTAGTTCACTTGCCATTGTTACTATATTTATTATTGTTTTGACGATTTGAAATTATATGAAAATAAACGTGACTACTCACGAGTAAAATGTATCTGTAATATGAATATTAGCCACGTGCTTGTCCATGAATTCATGAGTATATACTATGCATTGGCGGGGTGGAGTGGTAATAGAGAGAGAAGGGATGAGAGAACGAAAAGAAAGAGGGAGAAAGAGAAAAGGTATTATACACTACTCGCCTGTGTATACGACTGTCGCGCCTGCGCACGTCTCATTTAACGGTTTTACTCCACGGACTTTTTCTTACGGTTTTACTATCACATTTTTTTCAGTTCGGTCGCGCAGCAAAATCCCTATCTCCTCCAAGCCCGCCGTAAGGAACTTCGTTCCAAAAAAAAATGTCTTACGTTCAGACGGCCATAATACGGTAGAAGCTACATAGTTCACTTATACCGTAAACGTTCTTTTCAAACGAGATCGAACATACTGAAACATCGCCCAGAGCGCCTGGCAGCACCCGAATCGAAGTGCGTCGAAGTGGATAGAGAGGCCTTAAGGGTCATGCGGTTGCCGGGGGCGCCGAAATTTACGAAACCGTTCGTGAATGGTCGCCGTCCAGCGGCGCGGCCTAACCTTGAGCGGCGGAGGTTTTCGGCCGTGCGCGATGATTCAACGCCGGCGCCGGTCGAAACGGCGACGCGGCCCTCTTAAGGAGAACTAAGTCACTATATTTACTGTTAAATTGTTCCATTAAATTTTAAAGATTTTTTGGAGTTGTACACACAAACTCACCTGTTGTCTAAACGAACCTTCAAGCCTTCTCAGAAATTATCACCTACTACGATAATACGTTAAAGAGCATCCTGGCTTATTATATATATACATCTGTTTTATTACGTCCATAAGCCGCGTCGCCACGTCCCGCACGTCGCGCGTTTATGTGTAGACATGAGTGCGTGTACATTTTGTGTGTGTTTTGAGTGTAAACAATCTTATCAAACGCACACACTCGATTCAAAGATTGACTATTTATAACAAAATCTAGAAATTTGTAAAAATTGGGAAATTTTAGACAATTTTTCATTGCTTATAATATGTTTAAATTTATTATTTATTAATTATAAATTCATTTCTATTAAAAATTATTTATTATACTAATAGATTGAAAAGTAAATTAAAAAAAACTCATAAAATTGTTTCCTTTAATAAACCATCCTTTCGTGCATATTTTCTATACTAAATAGTTTCGATGCCAGGAGGCCCGCGACGGTTTATATTTTTTTTAAATTTGTTACATGTTTTACTTTTACGAAGTAAACAGGCGAAAGAACTTTTTTATTCTAAACTTCAACAATTACAACAATAATAAAGTTCAGTAATTACAATTAACAACATAACTCAATTTTGATTTAATTTTTGAAAGAGATCAATATTAAAGACATTCTGATAATAAATACCTACCAGGTATGTCTGAACGGAGTTTTCAACGACAATGATCGGGAATCAAAACATAAATACACACAAGTTCTCTCGATATGAATGAATCTACAAATCGCCAAATTACAATTAACTTTGTCACTTTTAAAAGAGTTCACACCGCTGAACACGGGTTTCATCTAAGGTTTTGTTACGAAAATTCGAAAAGTATTTACGCGTTAACAAGTGGACAAGTTGAGATTGCGACAAACAGGCTATTTTATAACACCACAGCAATGTCTGAATCGACCGTATACACACGTGAATAACATAAAATGCAAGATAAATAAACTTCCAAACGCAAGATACGCATAAGCGACTAAAGAAGCTGTATTCTATGAATTATATAAAAAGAAAAATACAAACATTTTGAAAATATCGCAGCCTTAACGCGGGACACGTTATCACATGCAAACAAGCGCATACGCACACACACTCCTGACGCCTACGATGGACATTCGGCGATTTCACCTCAACTATTCGCTGCCATTTTACAAGATCGAACGAATAATTTTGCACAACAAATGTGAAAGAATTTCGAGATATATTTAGCAAATTTAAGTCGATGATATTTGCAATATATTTCTGAAATTAAGATACGACCGAAAAAAATGTAGGCATTTTCTAATGCCGATAAAAAACTTTATACTTCAAAATACCGCGCATTTATTCGGTGACTTCTCTATATTCATAAGAAATTATTTAATATGTATAAAGAAAAGAGAGCCACTATCTAGCGAATAAGTATCCCAGAGCGTTTATGGTTTGTGTGTCCATTTTTTAAATACATCAAAAAGCAATAGAATTACGTTGTCTTATAATAAAAATTGTACCAAATTGTAATTTAGATTTTATTACTGTAACTGTGCATGGAACTGTAAATGATTCCGTACTAACCAATGAAACCGAATGAAGTTTGCAATTACTCTAAATGTTTGAGTTCATATGCACAGGCACGCGTCAAGATTGCCTACTACAACTAAAAATTACGGATTATATAAAAAGTATTGTAAACAGATTTTATTCAAAATAAACTTGATTTTTATATACTTATAAACCTTGTGTAATATTTTCAGTTTCGTTAAACGCATAGTTCGAATATTAGAAGCGATGAGGACATAAAATTAATAGCTTTGGAAGCTAATGAACTATAAAATGTACACCTGAAAGTAAAAAATTAAAGCGCCCTCAGTGTCTCTTTTAGGATTAATCCATCGACGCCCCGCGCAAAGAAATACGTGAAAGGAAATCATAACCGAATGCGTGCATGGCAAGCTTGCGTATTTTATTTTTATAATCACAAAAGAATTACTCCGCAGAAAACTACGGAGAATCCCATCTTTTTTGGCTTTTTTGGCTCGGAAACATAAAGAGGAAAGATTAAATTTCAAGTCTCGACTTAATCGAAATTTATTTTAACACTAACAAAATTGTGAAATGAATATTTTGTTGTTTATAAGCTCACGCCTATTTCCTAGAAGAGTAGGCAGAGAACACAAATCTCCATACGGTACGATCTTTAGATACCTCCTTCTCTTACTCGCTTCGCTTCGGGTGCATAAAATTTGGCCCTCTTTTAAATTTGCCGCCAATTTAGTCCGTACAAGATTTTCTAGGACCCTTCCACTATGTACACTTGCTCTATAGATTTCTTACTTTATTCAATATTTTTTATATGAAGATTGTTTATATAAACATAAACACAACTAATGAGGGGTCCGTGAACTTTTTGCATCCGCACTCCGATATTTAAATGAATCACTATCAACAGGTATGTGATTACATACCACGTTACTAATACAAAAGTTGCAATTGGAACCATTAACAGCTAATGTAGTCATAATTCACTGTAGTTACGTAACCCGAGACCCAGTTTTGCATGCAGACGCGTATCATCGCCGACAAAGTCCCGCCGCGCGTCAAAGCGGCCGGCGCGGGCGCACGCGGCGGGACGTTGATTCACTCATGTTGACTCTCTAGGCACGTAACCTTATTCATGACTTTTTTTTTGCAAAACATTCGCCTAGAACAAAGGAGTATTCAAAACGAATACAATAGTTGGATCGACAAAATGTCCGGTCGATTACCGGCGTCGTGGTGATTTATTTCGGGGATGATTCGACGTACGAGCACAGTCTGGTCACGAGTTACTTACTTGTACTTGAACAAGCTATGAAATTTTTCATTACTGGACACAGAGTTTTCTCCAAAAAGAAAGTGTAGATTACGCCATTTTCTCCACCCTGCCCCTGTTTTTTTGGTTTTTAAGGTTCTGACGTCGACCCTTTGCTGTCATAGATACGAATAAAAAAAAACCTCAATTTTCCATCATAGGAAGAATAAATAAATTTCTTACGAATATTATTCCGAAGAAACAATAAATATTCCTATTCAAGAATACTTTTCAGATGTCAACGGAATGTTTACGGTAAAAGATTCTTTTTCTTTGTGTGTGAATTCTAACAACTATAGCCGTACAATAATAATACCCCATAATTTCTCGATCAAACTTGTTGTTGTGTGAAATTTTTATAAAATGTTTTCTGCAAGAATTAATTTTATAATTTCAATTTTAACGGAAAAAAACATACAGAAAAGATGAATGCAAAAATTATCGAAAAAATATTAAATTTTTAGATACTTCATGTTCTTAAGAGAGAATCAATACATCGTTAGTATAGAAAGGTATGCATAAAAAAGAGAATTGCAAAAGTGTCTACTACTGCAGAGGACTACAGCGGACTACAGCCCGGAGCTGACGTCCAGCTATAACATTAATGGTTCAATATACGTACTCACGAACTGACTATAATATCTATTTTCTCAGTCTATATATTATTGTTAATTATTTACTATATGTTTATGAATGCATTTAATACTTCACCGAGTAACACAGGCCACATCGATTGGAAATGCACTTTTCAGCTTTAAGAATTTATTTAGCTCTAAATATCAACGTAATTACACTATCAAATATTGTAACTACACTATCTATAAAACGTGATGAAAATCAAGAGATAAAGCTCGCTACCAAGTAGTCCATCTACACGATGGCCACGATTTCGCTGATGCGAAAAGAGAAACGAAAAAAATTGACCACGTTCGTGAGAAGTTCCAACTCATCAATAACATCAAATAGAATATTCAACCCACCTCACGAAACGTATGACTTTAAGCGAACATTTATTAAAATAGGCAGTAATTCTACTTCCAAAAGGAGTGATCAGTCCAAAGTAGAATTAAATCATCGCTTCTGATATCACGCCAACAGAAATAAACAAGTGTAACACACAAAGTGTTCGATGTATTAACAAGTGGGTAGTTGTAAGCGGGCCGCGGCGTGGGCGGCCGGTGGGCGCGTGACGTCACCCAAGGCTCCCACGGCTTACGTAATCCGACACACACACGCACACGAACGTGTCCGTATTAAATATAAAACTTTCTCCTTGCCATTGACAATGCAAGAGGCTTTGTGTAGGTACAAAGTTGTGATGTGCAATTTTGTTATTTTTCTACAAATGTTATATAGTTTATATATATAATCAAATTCTCGTTCGACTGTTGAAGTGAAACTTCTTTAGGTAAGGTAGAGAAAAATTTTCTTCGTTACGTATTACAGGTGAGGTGGTCATATGACTGTACATATGTACGTGACTATCTGTCTGTGTTTAGTAGTATACCGCAATAAGCAAACGTACAATATTTATGAATACTACATAACAACGTATAACACGTAATTCATAAGCATTTCCACGTGCGTGTATTTCTAGACATGTAAATCACACTATATAGAGTCGTATATATATAACATTCCCAAGACTGTATTTGTCTATTGTGTGTTTTGCAATGATATAGAAAGCTCACTAAAATCAACTTGGCTCAATTTAATTAAAGCATTATGAAAGTTATGTGTTGTCACTTATCAGCTAGCATTTTAAAAATCATTTTACTATATTTACTTCATATATGCGAACTAGAAACATTGACGGTTAAGTCAAAAAATATTTAAAAAAATAAATAAACCAAAGAAACTAGTATTTTTTTAGTACGCAGTTCGAATAATAATGAAAATAAAAATGTGTTACCTGTATATATATATATATATTAGCTTAATTTAAAATAAAATTTAATAATGGCACTTAATAAATAACAAGCCAAAGAAGTTACACTTTTTCTCCTATACGAACTGATACATGCACGATTTTGATAGAAAAAACTCTTTATGATATGCAATGTTCGTCCAAGGTTGTAAAATCTATTAAATATGCATATCTTCTATATAAAATATTCGTACTACAACAAAATGACATAGATAGATGTAATGATATGTATGCAGGGAACGATCTTTGACCGAAGAAAATTATTGATTACTTTTTTCTGTAAAACTTCATAAAAAAATGGCTCAAGCTCTGAAAGATTAAGAGAAAATAATAATCATAAACGTTAATATTTTCATGAGTTCTTGTCCCGAGAACGTACGATGAGCGCTTCTATCAAAAGTATTACCAATGAAATAGCAATCGAGTTAATGAGACGATCCGAGTGCCCGGAGCGGAGTCAAAAACTGTTCATTTGCAGACAAAGAGGCCATAACACAAATCAAAGAAACGAAGGAACGCGTTTTCAGATGCATCGTCATGCAGACGCCCGTGATGGAATGCCCGGGTCTCACTATTGTGGATACGAAAACCACAAAACTCATAGTCTAATGTGTGAAGTACCGCGTGTATGATTTAGCAACGAAAGGTAGTTCAACTATATCCATCCTGCAACAGTAAACAGCGATTTTTGTGTTTGTTTTGAATTAAAGACATTTACTACAAATACAAATCTATAGGTAAATAAACAAAAACAATATTGTCAAGCTATTCAGTTTTTTGTTAAAAAAAAAGCTAAACTACAACACGAGTAGCAAATCAGCAATTAAGTTTATTGAATAAAACGTAGGGATGAAGTACGACGGCGGGGTAACAGTATCACTGTCTTACCATGCGAAAAGTAACAGCGAAATTGAGAAAGAAAGAATAATTTACATTCCATACTTATAGGTTACGCAGAAATGGAATTTCATAATTAATGTAATTGTATGTTAAATTTTGTACTCAAATACATGCTTTATTTGCAAATAAATATCGACATAATTTTAAGAAATGCATTTGTTTTGTAAAATCATCTATTTATCAAAGATTATGAAAGAATACATATACTTATTAATGTATGTAAATGATGTTTTCCATTCAGAAAAATTTTTATGTACAAGATTAACTTCCGTGACGATGGTGAGACTACCACTACTTCGAGTTGTATTATTTAAACCGACAACATAAAACACTAACACACCAAATCTGTGAGTTGAACGACATTTGGACTGTAGATAACAGAAAAATTTAAACTCAATCAATTAATTTTCTGAAATCATATTTTGTAGCGCCGTAAACCCGAATACTTCCAATAAAATAACAATATAATCTATGTAAACTCAATAAACGTTTCATAGTACAAACGTATACCTTTCAGAATACAAACGGTGCTCAACCGTGCCCGAGCTTACAGCGTCCCAGCTCCCAGACCCCCGTTGCGCGACTCATGAATTGTTAAACTGATTTTAATTAAACTTCATAAAATTAACATAGGAGATAAACGCGGACACACAAAAAAAAACTGGTCACAGATGATGCTTAACTCGAATACATGGGTATTCCAGAAGACGTATCGACGTGTAAGAAGGTTGTATAGCTGTATGCATAAAAATGTAACATCTTAGTAAACGACTAAAATCACGTGCTCCTGGTGTGTATTTTAGTATTATTATTGTGATAAACTCACGCTTTTTTCCCAGAAGGGTAGGCTTGGACCACAGATTTGCTCATGATGCGATCTTTCGTGTCTTTTTCGCTTTACTGAATTCAATCAAACGTTTCATGCAAGCTTGTCGGTTTTGACCGCTCAAACTTTGTTTTACATGTATAACACTTCTGCTTAATTAATTCTTTCGATATAAAAATTTCTAGGGCTTCTCTTGTCGCCGCCTCCATCAGACACATTTGCCCTGTATTTGTTCAGTCAGTCTACTTTCATTTATATTTTCCAGATGACCAAACCAACGCAATATACCTTTTTTTTCTCCAATCACTATACCTTCTTCCGGACCACACCTTTCTTTAAAACCACTCTTGCTATGTCTATCTTTCAAATATACTCCACACATATTACGCAGAGATCGCATCTCCACTACATTAATTCTACTTTTATATTTCCTCTACCATACCTTAATCTCACTAACGTAGATAATCTTAGCGACCAGGACTGTATCATGGATAACCAAACGTATTTGTCGTAAGACCCTTTTACTATTCGTATCAACTATTATATTATAAAATTATAATAAACAACAATGTACATAATAAACAACTATGTACAATCTTTTGTAAACAAACTACTCTTTTCAACGAGCAGTGGTAACTAAGTAATGGGATCCTTAACTCTTCATGCGGAGGTGTTGCTTTATACGTGAGTGTGTATTAAGTTTTACTAACACATAATAACATTTGTTTATTTACATTACTTACAAAAATACCAATCGCAACGTCGAAGAAAAACATTTTGAGAGAAATGCATCGAGAGACGTGCAATCCCTGCACAGCGCGTGCAGTGACTGTGATTTTAATGACTAGAAAGAAATGCAAAGTAAAAGAGTATATTATTTGGAAAAGATAAAGATGAGCAAAAGTAGACTAATGAAAACCATCTATAAAGCTAACGCGTCGGACGAAAGGCTCGGTAATGGACGCCTTGAAAATTATATGCAGACTACGTCGATATCCTATTGCTGAAGAAAAAAGAAAATCTAAATTTTTAAGCACTCAAAACCCACCACTAGAATATAATTTTGAAGAATGCCATCATACGGATGTTATTCCAATTGGAAATTACATTTTTTGTCTACCCTTCAGGTAAATAGATGTGATGTTATATACACGAATGTGGCTTATTTCCCATATAAATGAATTTGAATCATGCGCAAGTAGCCTTTGCTTTTGGCTGTTGTAAACTACAAATATCTAGATGACCAAATAGTTCAAAATCGATAAAATGAAATTAGCTACATTCTTTATAAAATCAGTCTTTGGAGCAAAAACAAAATAATGCGATTTTCCTTTTTTTGTTACGAAGTGCTTGTTTTTTATGAAAGAGTTTAAGCAATCATAACGAATAAAACGAAATGAATAAGTCAGCCTATTCACTCGTGTCACAAGAAAAAAAAATGTTTTTTTTTTGTGAAAATAACTCCAAAGAGTCATATGGCACACGAGTGACAAAGGCCCAGATAGCGATCCGTACCCGGATTACGAACTTCCTGCACGCGCGCCCGTTGAACTCTTTCCTTAGCGGCCGCCGCCCGCGCTTACGTAAAGCACTCCGTCCACGACGGTACCCGAGATAAACCGTAATATTGTCAAACTTTAATATTGCTTTTTTATTGAATTTACACTTACTGATATTTTGAAATATTTGACAAAAAATATTAAAACGGAAAATCGGAATTGCAATAAAAAAATCTGAACAAGTTATTTTAACATAAAAAGTACAAATGTACCTACCTATGTACTTTTTGTGTCAAAATAACGGGTCTCTTTAAATTTTTGCATACTTTATTTTCTCCGTGAACGATCGTATCAAACGGAATTTAGTCGTAACAAAGTATACGAATAATGTATTTTTTTAAGATGATATTGAACCTGATCAATCAGCAACAAAATTTCTAACTATCAAAACATATCTCCCAGTGTGAATCTCCCTGCACGAGGGGACGGAAGCGGCCCGGCCTCGACAAGTAAAGCGGTGCGGCGGGAAGTGACGTCACGGCGGTCTGCTGGCTCGGCGGTGCGGCGAGCGCTCAGTGGAACTACCGTCGAAAGGGTCACCTCTTTGATGTGCCGGCGTAGCGTACCGGAGACCGCTCCTCTCTTATTAATATTCTATAGAAAAAGCGCAACGCGCCTACTGTGATGACAACATCGTGTCTATCACAGTACTTTTTTTCAGAAATTCTTTGACCTCAAAAGCTGAAATCTTGAAGAATCTACAAACGGTAACGAAGTTATTCAAAAACGAAATATTCCACATAGGACTTAATATTCGTATAGTAGCGGGTCAGTAAACCATTGCAAAAAAAAAGGACACGAATTCGGTATCCAAATAAAAGATCGAACAACAACAGATACTAAACACAAACATCGTTACTAAAATCAAATATTCGCCCAAAATTACTTTTCTTTAATTAACAGCTATAAGTCATTTTGCTCCCACACGATCTCCGAGTCTTATTTTATGATTCTGCAAAAAATCGGACATCGGCGATGAAGTGTATAGTGAACAGAAAAATATTCTGATTTGCATTACAAAAACTTTTTGGAAACTACTGTTCATTTCCATCCCGTCATCGACTAACGTTTTTTGTATACGTTTTACGATATACCAAAGCACATTCTATTATACACTAGAAATAAAACCAGAGTCCGTCAAACATTATTGTTATACAAATAAAGTCACATGTCCGATTTTTTAAATAGATTTCCAATCAACTTTCCGATGAAAGCATTCTTTCAAACGGACTTTATAATTTGACGTTAATATACATGTGCGCAATATCAATAATTACACTACGCAATAATGTGTAATATAAAAAAATATAATTACAGACGAAAGTAAAAGCGTAAAACCTACTGCATTACTTTCTTCATTAGTCGAGCCGGTGCTGGTTATGCAATGAGCTGAAGGAATCGTCATTATCATCAATCAGCCTTCAACAGTTTACTGGCATATGTCTGCGTTGTAGATATGGCTTTTGGGCCTCAAGCCTTTTGTTGTTGACAGCTGCTTTAGCCAGATCGTTGTTACAAAAAAACTGTTCATTCTTGATTTCTCTTGATGATAATAAAAACTGTATAATGTGTAATAGATATAGCAATTCTTCTTGACTATAGAAACGACATGCAGGTGATTATGATTTTTTTGAAATGTATCGAAAAATGAGATAAATAACGCTTTATATATGAATGCATAGACTGTAGGATCTTACAAAACAGATATTCTTAATACACTAAATTACGCGTTTGATGAGTGATGATTGCACTACTCTGTACAATTATTTTTAAATACGTAAAATTTTCTAATACATTTAGTATTCTCCGTGGTTCACGATGTTGGTGATATGCAGGCATATATCTATATATATTATATCTCCTCTATGGTAGCTATTTCCGTATATCACTGTTTGTGAACCTTAATGTAGAAATGAATACATAAATAAATACATAATTAGGTAGTAAACACGATACATTTAATGTGATAAAAAGTTAAATCCCGTTGACGATACGAAACTCTCGGGTATTACCGAAGTCGAGGTCCGCGGGCAGAATTTTCGTACATCAATCGAGTGCCAAGTGCAAAGCTGACATTCTTTCATTGAATATATTTCTTGCAATAACATATACGAAATTCCTTACGCAATCCCATCGTGGTAGAATGTGGCTTATAAAACTCACATCTTTTCGTGTGTATCTCCTACATCTTCGTGGATGTAGTTTATTTATTTTTGGGAATATAACTTACACACATACACATATATATATATACGTCGTCTAAGATTATTATGTTTGAAAAGAGTACAATCCTTTTGAACGTGTAAGTATTTATAAAACTATGTATGTACTACTACTACTACTAACTAACTACTAACTACTATATATGTACTTTATAAAATCATAAATATTTCAATAATTCCTAAATTATTAATTTCTAAAAAAATTACCGGACAACAAGCAGTTATGAAAAAAAAAGTTTACAACTGTTCAAGACCCTATTTTATTATTTTAAATATCAAACATTTATACCTGCATATTTGAATCTATGATGATGGACCAGTACAAGCGACAGCCAACGCTCAAAACACTCATTAAACAACCTTATTGATGAGCTCTAATGCCATTCGTCAAACAGAAAACACTTCCTTATTATAGAGTAGGTATGTAAACCAATTATTATGTTAATGTCAATGACAACGAGCTAAATGAGAATTAAATTTTCTCGGCCGCTATCGGGTTAAACGACTGGCGGTTGTCCGTGACTTTGCCCGTGACTAATTCCGTCACATTGGTTACACTCCCACATAAATTTATCGTGCCGTTACCTTCGCTCGCCTATCGTTCGTTTATCGTGGCCATCATGCGCCGAGGATGCCTGTTAGATTTCTGTAAACATTCTATGGAACGCATAAAAACATCGTCAATCAACACACTTAACACACTAGCCTCCACATATGCCGAAATAATATCAACTAGATACACAATAAACGCATTTTAGACATTAAAATATTTAGTAAGCAGCAATAATATAGTTACTTATAATCAAGTAATTATTCCTTAAGTACAAGAATTATTTTGGAGAGCAAAGCAATTTTTTGTACTACACATTAAGAATTAGATATTAAATTCTAGTTTTGGGACAACAGAACAACTTTTAATGATCAAAAATACTCGATAGATATCGAGTAATTTGCAATCTGTTATGCCGTTATGGAAAAAAATTTCAATTCTTACAAGTCAGTACGTTCTGGGGACGTGCGAAATCACTGACACAGAAACAACTACGTAATGACATACGCAATCAGTGACAATAAGAACCACTTGACTAACATTATCCTAATCCTGTAACTAACACCGAGATGAAATGTATCTTAATTAATAACAAGTTGAAATCTATGCTATAATAATAATTTGAAAATAATAACGACGATGACATTTCCGAACTAATTAAACTAAAAATGGAAAATCCGAGTTCAACTTAGTACTTGATTTTATCAAAATCCTTTGAATTAGTTTAAAACTGGATTTTTACTACGCATTAAATAACATACAGGTATGTTACGAGTAAATTAGTAGAATGCGTTTTTTTTTAATTAAATAATAAATAAACAAGATTATTGAGGTTATCCGTACCACGGAGAGAGAGTTAAGGTTACACAATATTATTTTTATATATAAATGTCTCTTAAGAATGAACAACTTAATTGTAGTAACGAATACTTTAGTATTAAGTGGGCGAATGCGGGAAACAAAGTGAACGGGGCCTTGCTTTCTATTATGAATAGTAAAAGTATCTCATGACAAGCGCATTTACTTGTCCATGATGGAGTCCTGATTCCTACACTTACGTACGGTAGTAAAAGTAGGGTGTGGCACAGAAAAATGAAAGTATAATCAATGTAGTGGAGAATGGATCTCCACGTAGTATGTGTGAAGTGCCTTTGAAAAATAAATGTGAGAACAGTGATCTCGGATAGCAGTATGGTTTGTAAGAAGATGTAGTGACTAGAGTAGAAAAAAATATGTTGCGTTGGTTTGTTTGGCCATCTGAAAAGAATGAATGAAAGTAGACTGTTAATACAAATCTATTGAGCGAATGAGTGTGATGGAACGATCAGCGAGGGTCACTCTAGAAAATCCTATGCAGACCAAATTGGTGACAAATTAGAAAAAGGCCAAATTTTGAGGATCTGTAAGCGATGAATGTACTCAAAAAAATTGATGGATGCCAGTGAAGCAAGAGAGGTAAACAAAGATTGTATCATATTAAAAACTGTATTTTTTTCCTATCCTTCTGGGAAATAGGTGCGAGTCAATGCAAAATTATTTATTTAGTACTCATTTGAATTTTTCTCAACTTTGCGATAAATCAGTTTTCAACAATTTTCAAAAAAAAATGAACATCCTACGTTAATGTATAAAATCTAAGTAGGAATGAGAAGGGGTAGCAGCACAACCAAATGATTAAGGAACCGAGCTGTCTGATTCTAAATAACGAAAGGAAAATATGGTAGACCGGATAGCTTTCATGAGAATGAAAAAAAAATGTTTACAAGAACAAATTATTGAGAAACAGAGTTCTTCAGTCGAAATAGGAAGTCAAGACTGTAACTACTTAATTAATAAACCAGGTAAGCTAAAGCAAAAAGGAATTATTTGTACAACCACGTAATTAATAAGCCGGGGTTTCTAAGTCAGAGTTGTTAAGGGTAACCTTACAATCAGTTGATTAAGAAACCGGGCAGGCTGTATTAGAATAAAAGGAATTGTGTATATAAGCAATTTATTAAGGAACCGGGCAAGCCAGATCAGTATCAAATGCGTATAATTTAAATTTTTTAATGTACCGGAGCGTCAAAACGTAAAATCAAAATAATAATTGTTTAGATACTTTATAAAGAAACCGGGCAGTTTATATCTGAATAACGAGAATTGTTCAAAATAAATAAATTAAAGATAAGAACCGTACAATGATTGAGAAACCATACAAACTGGATGAGAACAAAAAGAATTGTCAGTGTTATCAATCAATCATGATAACGAGTTGTCTAAATCAAAATAAGAAAGGATAACTTTACTAGACCGAATAAACTAAAACAGAATAATATAAATTATCTGTACAAAAAAGTATTTGAGATACGTAAGTGAACCTGAAAAGGGGCAATTTTTATAAAACCGGGTAAGTTAAATCAGAGTAAAAGGCATTACTAAATTAAGAGAAAGACAATTATAAAACCGGTTAAGGAAGAAACTCGATAACCTGAAACAAAAAACTATCTACATTCATCTACTGAAAAAACCGAAATGCCGGAATCAGAATATAGAAAAATAACTGTTACATTAAACGACTAAGAAACCGGGTTATCTAAAATAAAAAAAAAAAAATTCTTTACAATTGCCTAATTACAATACCGAGCTGTATAAATCGGAATAAGAAGAAATAATTACATACAAAATTAATTGAGAAACCGGGTAGTCTGAGATAACAAAAAAAAAGAATTTGTCTGTATAATCTGCTAATTAAGTACCCGAGATGCTCAAGTCGGAATAAAAAGAGGTAACTGTACAACTAATTAATTGAGCAACTGGGCAGTCAGAATCAGATTGAAAAGAGTTTTGTGTGAAACTAATTATTTAAAAGACCGGGCTGTCTGAATTATTACAAAGAAGGTTTGTAAAATTAGTAAATTAAAAAAACTGGACAAATGCCAAACTGACACACACACCGAGAAACTACGTGATTCGATTTGGTAATGTTCTATAAAAATAGATACACTGTGATGCATGCACACAGCTACACTGAAGAAATTAATATTAGATCCAACATATGAAATAATGTTAGATATCGATGTTTTAGGGCAGTTGTGTTAACTGTTTAATTATAGAGCACATGAAATGTTAGAAATTAATTACACAACTGTATAAACAATTAACACAAATCGTAATAGTAATTTTAATAAAATCTAAATAAAAGCTATTTAGATAATGATTAATTCTAATGGCTTTTCAATACTTAAATTTATAGGCAACTAAGTTTTGAAATGTATGTTGATTTTGTAGTCACAATTTAGCCGATAACGCAATATTCGTCTTGGTAGAAAGATTGTAATGACAAGCATTATAATTTTATTCTAGATAAATGTATCACATACTATATTATGTTATATGGAACGAGAAATTGACAGTAAAAGCGAAGCAAGAGGCGTGGTGCCCTAATTCAGAAATTTGAGTGCTGGTGGGCAGACCACGTCGCTCAAAAAAGGAATCTGATATCACAAATCACAATTAGATTACAAATGGCTCGGAATGACTGACCATGGAAATATAATCAAAGACTTGGCAGTGGACGTCAAACGACTGAAATAAATATTATGGTTACCACTGAAATAACAGAGGTCTACAGCATATTACACTTAGAAACCAACAAGCTCGAATAAAAAAGATAAACAGTGGTGGACGTTTAAGTGAAATTGTGAGACAATCTGAAAACCGCAAACACAACCACATAACCAATACTGTCAAAAACATCACATAATTGATACTATTCTCATAGGCATTGCCAGATTTCTATACATGTTTTCAAAACATGTATTTATATTGTATCTCTTATAACTTGTTATTTATATTGTATCTCATTCTAATGAGAATCATTGAGATATATTACGATAGAAAATTATATTGTTGCAAACTACACTCATAAACGAAATAACAAAATAACAGAATAACTCCTCCTTTTAAGAGTTAATAAAATAATAGTAAAACGTTTGTTTAGATCGAAATGCGTGAACGTGGTCGTTTACATTATTTGTGTATTTCGATTGTTTAAAAAATCCCAGATTGTGATAAGTATTGTTTATTGTTTACTTTTCTTTCTATATCAATCCTCGAACCCAATTGGGATATATCTATATCATTACGTTATAAGAGCTTATAAGCTACATAACTGCAAATTTCTCTAAGGAGTATACTAGCATTATGTGGAATCGATTCTTATATTAAATTTAACTTGATAGGAGTACTGAATATAACTAGTTAGAAACGATTGATTTTTTAGACGCAAAACTTCGACTGACACTATGTTGTCAGTATTATTACACTAACTAGATGTATACAAAAAAAAAAGAGAAAAATTATCGAAGATACATTATATTATTATAGAATATAAATACAAATATAATTAATATGTAGATATATCCGACACTGCATCTAAGATTTACCTCTTGAAGACTTACAGTTGCATACTAAACGTAATATTAAAATATTTTTGCGCATTTTCGCAGTTACGGAAGTAACACAAGAATAAAGACTAGATAACATATCGAATCTGTAGGGTCGATGACCCTAACGTTTTTGGATCGGCTCCCGTGAGCGCATCAGCTGATTGCGCGGTACTGTCCGACCTTCGACCATAATGGGCTTGCGGTTAAGGCAGAGTTAAGTAATGTATTAAGCGATGGTTTCTCTATTTGCATTACATCAGACACATTTTAGATAGGATTTTTATCACGAATTTAGTATCAATATATAGAACGCCCCTAACCCTGTATTAATAACGTTGATAATCATCGAGTCGGACACCCATACACACATATTATACACGATTCAACGGTTTTGAACAGCAAATGCAAATAGGCACCGCCAGCGGAACAAGATTTAATCAATGTTTTATTTGTTGGGTATTCGTAAATAGAGATATAAATATGATCGGCGCCAGTTCCCTTATCTGCGGATCTCGGGTGTAAGCGACGACTGGCCAATGTCTTGTCACTGCATATTTACACTACATGATTTTATTTCATAATGCAGTTGATACAAAAACGACCTTAAATGTTTCGAGCTTAAGTTTATTTTAAATTTGTGCGTTACTAACTTTAAAACTAGAAAGTGTTGATACCTTTATTTTTTATTAGTTAAAGTATTAAATACAAATACTTATATATTCATAAAAAATTAGTATGCTACTTCAAAATAAGAAATATATTTATGTTAAAAGACACGTTAGAAAGTAGATTGCCTAACCTTCTTTGTCTCTACTGCTCGAACCGTACATATCTAAATAATGAATGGGCGCTTAATATCTGTGAAACCAAACTTCCCTAGTTATATCATAATTTACGAACAACAACAAAATTATTTTTCCAAAAAAACGTTACGGGTTTGGAAGTTATGTTTCAAAACTGCATAGTATTTAAAACATTAGTCGTTACCCACCCTCTTAGCTGGGCGTAAATTGACATTCAGCAATAATTTTATTTTTTTAATGCCCGTGGTTTCGCTCGTCTTTTTTAACCATACTCGCTGTCAATTCTAGTTTCGATCACAGTTCCGTCATCGTTGACAGTTGGTTCCATTGTCAGGTTCGATTCTGGTTCTGTTATTCCAATACGGTCTTGATGCCAATCTTGATCCTTCTATAGTCATAGATGTTAGTGATAACGAAATACTATTTCTATTACACATTTATACATTAGTTTTTTAAATAAAAACTAATCCTGTTATATAATATTTAATAATATAATATTTAATATAATATAACATAATGTAATATAAATAATAATAATAATAAAATAGAAACTTACGCCTATATCAGAGAAGGGTGGGCAGAAGCTAGATTTCCATTGAATAGCCACCGGTGAAGCTACATCGCTAATATATTTAATATAATGTAATATAATAAAATATGTTGTAATATATTACAATATAATATAGTACAATATAATAATACATTACAATTTTATTATAGTAATTTTATATCCTCTCTGAGAAAATAATTTACCTCTGTGCAAAATTTGATTACAATCCATTTTAGCATAGTATATGACAAACATCTATGCAAAAATCTTTCAAATTTTTATACCTATAGACTATAGCCTAACCTATAGCACAAACTATTCTGCGTCAAAGTTCCATAGCAATACATTCAGTATTATATACATGTATATATTAGTGTTGATATTTAGAACATAGTTTCTGTTAAAGCTATGGCGTTTGCGAGAATACAAAATATAGAATTTGTGACTAGGCAAAATTTAGGCAGAATACCGAACGTTTTGAATGCTCATCCGTGTTGTTAAAATACCGCCTCGCCGAAACTAAGCAGTAAGTCAAAAAAATATTAGATAGTAAATAACAACGCAAACAAATCTACGAGGCTGCGACAACAAAGGGCAATGTTCAACGATGCCAACAAAAACGCAACAAAATCTTCATCGAACGAAATGGTAATGAAGCGAATAGCTGATCATTTGGTAATTGTTTTAATAGCAAATAGTATAACACACAAATAAAAATAATACCTCCCCGCAATAATATTTGTGGTAATATTTTTGAGACAATGGGTTACAATTAAGAAAAACTGATGAAACCGTTTGTACTCAGTTAGTAACTATTCTGAGTACACACGGTTTTGGTTATTTCGGCTTTTCGATTACGATATCTAAACGTTAAATGACAACACGCAATTAATCTAGAAAACTGACAGCACGGTCATGTATGGTATGATTTATTGAAAATGTCATATATCTTTGTGATTATAAAAAATTGTCAAAAATGTCCTTGGTATTCGTATATCACAATTTTCACAAATATTATCAAATATGAATAATTAATTTACGCATCGATACAAAAATTATACTTTACCGTCTTATATAATACGATCTAAATTAGAAAACCTCCCCGATTTCGGTGTTTATTACAAAATCTAAAAATTATGGCAATCATTTTAAAATATTTTTTGAAATGAAATATATTGTGTAAATAGATAAATCAGAAATAAATGTCTAGGCGTAGCTCTTGCTATATTTCATATTAGTTAGTAGAATTATATCATTTATTACTTTAGTATATTTGCATAAACTTCGTAATTGAACCACATTGAAACAAAGCAATTGTAAGTTGTGGTAAGATATTCGACTTGTATTCTATACTCAATTCGTAGACATGGGTTCGAATTGAAACATTAATGATTTTTTTCTAAGCTAAATAAAAATTAAGGAAAACATTAACAAAAAAAAGTAGAGATTAGTAAGAAACGTTCTGCATCGAATTTATTTTTTTTTATTACTTATTAGGGGTAAATGTGGTAAATATTCTTTTTTTAACTCGTGAGTAGGAAATCAGTATTAGAATGTCATGATAAATGAAATAAAAAATGTCTTAACAACACAATTGTGATTCCGTTATGGAAAAAAAAATCGAGCCGTTCAAGATCTCTCGCTCTCGCTAACGAACGTATTCTATATTCTTTATGCGCTGACACATAGCGAGTACAGCTGTACGCACATGCTCGCAGTTCACCCACTCCCGCGCACCCCGAAAGCCTTCGCGTCACAAACTGACGATCACCAAAAAGCCTACTTCGATAACTAAGCAAAATCGAAAACCGATTTTCAATATCTGCCCGCCGTAAGGTCCTATTGAGAAATTTTGTCACATGTGAGCACCCTATAAGGAATGTTGTTTTTGTGATGCCGTAACGTGTCGCCGTTCCTCTCGCTCTCGCGGCGGCCGCGCGTAAGTCCGCCTCTGTCCGGTGACGTCACGGGCCGGCCGGCGCTGGCCGATCTACAGCGCCGACGCCAGAGATAAATCGGCCGGAGGTCCGTCGTTGTGGTCCGCGAGTCAGCGGCACGATGGTGAACCTCTGACCGTTCTGAACGATGCCGCCCGATACGGCCGCAGTCATGTAAATGATCACCGAATGGCCCAATTCGAAAACGCACACAAGTCGGGACTGATTTAATTCTGATATAGAGAGAACTATCTACGTTTTAGATTCATTAAATGCATGAATAACATAAAACAGGTATAAGTTTTACTGTTTAACTGATCTCTCAAAAAGACGGTAAATAAGTTATTAAAAACCATGCATGTTAAGTAAAAAGACACAAAGCTGCTGAATATAATTCTAAGTTTTTTTTATGTGGAGTACTACTTAATTCAAATGTTTTATATCGATATTGTATGTTCGATATAGTAAAAATTAATTCATGATATTTGAGTATTAAAATAATTTTCAAAACATTAAACTATTGGAGCAAATATTAAACAGGGGGTAAATTTCTGATCATTTTGAAGTTCGACACTTCGAAAGTTTTCAATTACATATTTTATAAATATTTACATAATTATTTAAGTGAAAATCTTCGAGAATTACTTTTATATACCTATGTCTGTCCGACGCTCTGCCACAACCTAATTTCTCTGAATTTATTAAAAAAAAAAGTTGCAATTATATTGCTATACAGACTAAGGGGACCCCGTTCCAAACTCATGGGTAAATAAATGAATTCTAATTTTGGCCATAATTAAGATATTGAAAAAAGAAAACTTTGTTCATGTGCATAGGTAACGTGTTAAAAGAATTTATTATGGAAAATACAAATACATTACGTAATGTGAGAGAAAAAGTTTTTTAGTATTGAATAAGTAAAAAGTTGCAGTAAAATCTCTTTGGTTGTGCTATTTTTGTATTTGCTGTATCTGGCCAGTTTTGATACCATTAAATGTATGATATTTAAAAAATATAATTTTATCTAATATATAATTACTATACGCATAATTTAAGATATTAAGAAAAATATAAATTTGAAAATTTAACATTTCTCTTCTATCTTATAAACTAAGAAACCTAAAATTTTGAAAAAAGAATACGGAATACGAAGGATACGGAATACGTAAGGTTTCCTGTCAATTACAATTAAGACCCTAACTTACTTAAAAAGGGTAGGAAACTCTGAAGTAAAATTGTACGTATATAAATTCCTACCAAAAATGAAAAATCATTCTGCAAATAAAATTTGTTACTTAATATCATCGAGCACCAATGTAATGATTTATTATAGTGCCTCGCACGTAACTGTTTTTTTTTTTTTAAATACACGGCCCATAAACTGAAAAAGCAATCTACTTCAAATTGCTTGCGAACAAAATGATTCTATAGTGACTTTAAGCATGATCAAGCGACAAGGCGAAATTATAAGCATCTCTATACGGAAGTTGAGCGAGAGCTATAGACACGAACGGCGTGCGTTGCGTTCGAACAAGAGGCACTGAATGTGATGTCGACCGCGCGCGAATCGACCGATGAGTTCTTAACATAGGTTAAACCACATCACTCGCGCCGTGCCTCGGAGAGCACATTAAACCGTCCGTCGTGGAAGTCGTGATAGAAACGACGACGAAGGTCGTCAGCCACGCCCACTCACAGCGGGCCGGCGTGGGGGACTTAAGATCTAATGGCCGCAATTTGAAATAGAAAGATGTCGGATGTGTAATCAGCAGTAGGGCGATAAGAACCTAACACAGTAATATAGAACGCGGGCTTTGACAGAAGCGATATGTTTTTTTTTTAAATTTGCATGTAAAATGTTCGAAATGTAAACAAGTTTCGTGACGACAAATGTTGATATTATTATGATATCGAGTTGATATTAAAACATAGCGCGTAGGCGCCTGCGGAATGAGTCAACCTAGTGTGTCAACTTCATTCTTCTTTTGGTGCTTATATTATATATTTGTAATGACAATTTGACAAATATGTACTAAGAAAATTGGAAAAGATCGGAAGTGATTATAAATCTATACTTTTGAGATAATAGTAATTTGTGGTAAATAATATTGACTCTTCGAATATAAGTAGATAAATCGGGGCAAAAAAAACGCTATCGCTGTTAATAAGAAAATATGTTATATTCGGATGTGCCAGATATGTAATTATACCACTAAATATTTTTAAATATTAATATCAATCCTTATTGACCAAACAGAATAACCCTTTTTAATTAATTTCGTTTCAGTTCTTTAAATTAAATAATTGGTTTGTAAACGTCTGTTACAGCATGATTTATTTGTATTTTATGAAAACGTGTATCAATTCTTTCAATTTCGTAAAAAATCCAAATCGGATTCTATACAGCTAATGCAATTGAAACGTCAACACGAGTTGGGCTATAAACGAAAGCTCGAAGCGAAGAAAAGCTCAGCGACAATATCAGGGGGAAACGGCACGAACGGTAGCGTGAAATTTAATGGGCCGTAAAACAACACGCCGACACGCAACGAGCTTGACGCGTGTAGAGGACTTCATGTAATTTTGGAAATTTCTGTAAACACTCGTTCATAAAGATATACAAATTCGAATTGAATAATAATTCTTTTTTCAGGTCATTATAACACATCATTACCTCATAACAATTTAACAGACACTCAGCATTCCTTCAGAAGATACTTTTTCTCAAACGGTTGTGTGTATATATATATATATTAAACATGTATTCGTTGACCCATTTAATCGTTATTTCATGTAAAAGTATTGTCCACTTTATTGTATCTCGCTACTAAACAACACAGTAGCGTGCTGCAGCGCATTAAATCATGTACCGTTTAACCGATCTCCATGAAAATTGATACATACATGTATTTGAACACGGAGAATATTTTCTAGTTATCAATTTTTTAAGTTTGGGATAGGCACATGTTAACGATAGGCTCTAGTCTCAAGGTAAATAATAAAGATATTGTTTTTTTTCCATGCCGTCGGAGCAACGAGCACATATTCCACGGGCACGCCATCTACCAGAAAGGGTAGAACGACCTCTGCCGGGCTAGCTAGTCAAATATTAAAGCATTACCAAAAGAAACAACCCGGTCGTCGTTATTTAAAATTCCCCATTACAAGCAACAGAACTAGAACTGGATATATGCATGAATAATTAAGTGTTCTCTGAATAATAAGATACTCTATAATCTTACCTTTTCATCGACTACTTTTTTAATGATTATTTTAAATCCGCATAAGGGTAAATTTTGTATATTTACAAGAATCTTATTAACATGCGTACACTGAGGCTCTTAAATAAGTCCGCGCTTTATGTAATGGACTGACATGTTTTATTTCTATGTCAAATAATATTTTTCTTATGGATTCCACAATTTTTTCTCAACAATATTCAATTTTCAACTATAAACCTTTAAGACTCCACTTTCCTCAAGGTTAATTCAAAAAGGTACTCGAGGTTCTAGCTTGAAATCTTTCGAACGGAGAACATGAAAATTTTAGAAAAAATGATGACATGTCTCTAGAGCTATATTTCATGTATGAAATATAAATATAATAAATTTAAATATAATAGCGTAACAATAAACAGGAAAAACAATTATTAGTCACTAACACTCAAGCCTCTAGAAATTGAGCCAAGGCATGCAATGAATGGCTAAATCCTTATACTGCTTGCTAAGTATATAACATTATAATAGAACTTACCTAATAAATTTACATTCTACCGCATATCATCGTTGATCCTTCTTTGGCCTCATTAAATATCCAAGTATTGGATGCACCAAATAAACTACTGGATAACCAAAGTGACAATTTAAATACCACTGTTTTCACTTTGCCACAATTTTTGTATCGTATAATAAATATTAGTAATAAATAAGTTAGTAAAATATATAATAACAATATGGAAACTGTATCTACAAATGTTTACTTTAAGACCTTATAATTATTATACGTAAAATCCACCCGCCTGCTTTCTTTTTTAAAATACGTCGACAAAAAACGTGAAAAGTTGCAAAATGTTTTAAATCGGTCAACAGTTTTTTTGATAGAAATCGTGCATAGATCGGTAAGACGTTGTTATTCCTTCGTATTGCGTATGCAGGTATATAAGCGTTTTAAGCATGACAATGATCGTTCGGCGGAGGCACTAGTTGCGGAAACGCCGACAATCAACTTGACCGGTCGTTCAACTTGGGATAAAATTGTTTGTAAATTGTGTTCATACAAATATTCTATTATACTAGGTTCTTAGTTACTTTCTCGAAAAATCAATAAAATTTAAAATTTTATTAGAATTGCGTTTACGATACGCGGATTGTAAGACCAACGCTTTTCGACAACACACGTTATTTTGATGAATTTGCTGTAATGAGTTAATATTTTAATGATACTGAGAAAAAAGAAATCGATATTTTTTAATAATACTAAAAAATTGCTTAGTTTCAGTCTTGACATTAGAAAGAATCAAATTTAAAATATGAGCAGAACATTAAACAGAAAGGGCTAATGGACTACGTTCTTTAATTTTAACATGGACACCGTTTTGCTCATAAGACGTACCTAACTGCTGCGCCATCATATGTTTCAACTATGATTTTCGATAAACAATTATGTTCGTCGAAGACATGCAAAAGTGTTAAACTCAGTGAAATAGCTGTGCAATCTAAACTGACATAGACGTAAATTCTAAATCGATCGACTAGTTTAGAAACTACAAAATACTCTTATAGAAATTAAATAATTTTGAACTCTACTAGATAATCCTGTTAAAGCTTGAGAGGAATTTGAAAATGACTTTTCAAAATACTGTCATATTTCGATGACAAATCTACCGTTTCTAAATAATTTCCTCTATTTAATGAAGAGATTCTTTCATCATGTCTTTAAAAAGGTAGTTCTTGTTTACCCAAAAAGTATACTATATCGATTAAATGTTGAAAGATGTTACGATTTCTATCTAGTTTTAAATTGTGTTTTAGAATGTCTAATTTACATTGGCTGTTAAAAGTTATTTCGATGCGACTTTTACGAAAAGTATAAAATTTTAAACACAATTCTAGATGTTTTTCTGACTGGTCGTGTTTTTTAACAGCATTTGTCAAGTTATGCAAATGAACCTATCCGTGATTACTTGAAACCGATTTCATAATTGCGAATAAAACACAAAACTGTACAAAGTAAACCGATTAAATGTCTTTACTGTACTATTTAACTTTAATAAGCTAACATTTCCGCCACAAATTTCAGAAATATAACTAAACATTTTAACAAATTGAAAATAACGGAATAAGACAGTTTATATAAAATTAATGAAATTTTTCTTTTTATACGAAAACGATGAACGATTATTACATGGTGACTACTACAATAGCATATATTATACGCATTAATTGTAAAACAATAGTTAAAAGCTCAAAAGCGTTCAGATTACAGAAAAACGCACGAAATTATGCCGCTCTGGATTGCCTGCGAATAATGCAATGGGCAAGTTCAGCGCTCTCCAACTCTTCCTTCTTTTCCCCCGTGTACCTATTTTAAATCATTGCGACTGTTTCCTGATTATCTTCCCAGCGGCAGAGTTTTGTGCGTTATACTGTACAAAACGATTTAATTTTAAGGGTAAAAATAGTAAGCGCCTAAAATTACGCCTGTGTTCTGATTGTCATCTAGTATAAAAAACATATGTGGATATAGGCAGACACGGTTTTTGCCTATTGACTGTAGAAGTGCCATTGTGTATGGCTGATCCGAGATATACTTCAGCATACCCATAGAGGGTGTTATTAATAAATAATGTGTTACGTTAGTTTAATTTTCATTTTACATAATTTTTTTGTAAATTACTTGATATTTGTGTAATGCTTGGATTTTTTTATGCCAGGGTAAGCTGTGCGGTTCTATCTTTACCGAGTGAATGCCACTACATAGCAGGCTTGTCGCACTTTACGGGCAAAGACTCGCGCCTCCCGCGTCACAGGCGAATATGATACTCCTAGGTTAATCATGGAGTTTTTGTTAACATAATAATATAGGTTATATGAAATGACTGTCAGTAATGATAAACCCTCTCCAGTCTGTATTCCTAACTACAACAATTAGGTTTCCGTTATAAAAAAAAAAAACAGTACCGTACAAAAACGTTATTAAATTCACAACTGCTCTATCTAATCACAACAAAAACACAAAATTATTATTGACATTAAGATTTTCAAAAAAAAAAAAAATATATATATATATATATATATATATAAATTACGATGTCATTCTCGTGTAACCTAGAACAAAATAGTGACATTCGACAAGAAGATATTTGCAACCAAACTCATCACATGTGAAATGGATATCTATATTAGAAGTTTCAATGGCGACATTTAAGCTTTAAGACATCAGACCAGTCCGAGATCACTCATAAACATAATAATTGAAACATAATTCAAACATCTATCATCCTCAAATCTGCTTCTGATAACCGGTATTATGACACGGCGCAATTAAGCCGACGTCATTAATCACGCGGCGCCGAATAAATTTTTAATAACGGGGCGATATCGAGCTTTTGATTCGACAAGCTTCGGCGACTTTCCTTCCTTCTTACGTAAAGTTTCATAAGCAGATTATTATTGCGCCCGCGCGTGTTTCTCTGTCAAAATATGTGAATTTAAGATTGAATGCATATGTTAAATAATTTGGAGATATTTATCGCAATTAATGATTGAATAAGTGTTAATAAAAGATTGACAAATTAAAGTTTCATGTAAACAAATCGCTAAATTTAATCCTTGAGAAGAAGAGAAGAATCAATACTCCCCGTTTACGCGAGTGAAACAACAATTACAGCCCATAAGCAGGTTCAAGTGGTGGATTCCGGACTTGATCGACATATTGGCAAGAAGCTGGTTAGCAGCCTCCGAGCCGCACTAGGCTAGCGTGGAGAGCTTGAATTCCAAGTCCTTTAGTTTAAAACTAGTTGCGCCCACAACTTCGCATGCGTGGATTACAGAATTGCTTTTTAGGTTTTTTTTTATGAATAAATTACCGCGCGAGTCATGATACTACCCCCACTAACAATCTGCAACCATGGCTACCCCCGCCGTCAACCACTGCATGTTATTTTAAAGACAAAAATGCTTATTGCTGGATATTCTTAGAAAATATACATATGCAATCCGGTACCTTTTGTAAGTATATTAAGATCCCCAATTAAGTAGTACATAAAATCGATATATCTCTTATGGTTTAATCATCGTAAGCCATTTAAGCATCTTTTTATCCGACTTGATTCACCATTATTGTCATTGCTTAATTCATACATTATTTTATGGAACAAAATATCATAACCTGGCCAGATAACATGACAATGAATGAAAAAGACATGTAAATCTGATAAATGGTTCTCAGGTGAAAGCGACATAAACTATCAGACAGACGGAGGCTTTGAGTTTCATAATACATATAGATAAAGATGTTTTCAGAGGGTATGCGTCTGGAGTATGACGCCAAAAAGCTAACACGGCATGAGACTTAGAGACAAACTATCAACCTCATTGACATTCTACATATTTAATGTCTTTATTATTTATCTTTCCATATGCCATATGAGAATTTAGGCTTTGTAAACTAATTACAACGAACAAACAGCAAAGAATCATCTTGAAAAACTGGTCTAATTAATTTACTATATTAAAACAGATGCCACTGACAGTGGTAGTAGACATCAGCTTCTATAGTAGGGGAGCCCAAAAGGGGATTTCGGGATTTACTCGAGTGTATCAGATTAATTTAAGGGAGGTACTTTACATATTGATAAGTACCTCCAGCCAGTAATGGCCCTTAACATAGGGAGTGCGCTCAGGGGAACCCATCAGGTTATTAAAAAAAAATCGATCATCTGAAACACTCGAGCGCGTCAGATTAAGATAAGGGGAGTTAATTACTAGCTAATAAGTGTCAATTTTGTTAATTTGACGATTTGAGCGTAACCTAAGGGGGTGGGAAGGTAACAAGTTGCAAAAAAAAACATTTCTGGATTTATGGATTTACTCGAGTGTGGTCGTTTTTTTTTTATTTTAGAGATAATAATATAAGAACAATCAAAAAATTAAAATCTGACGATTTCCGCGAGCCGAAAATAATCAAATCGTTAATTAAGGTCAGAGCGTGCAGTTAGGGTAAAGCGTGTGCTCCCCACTCCGCGCCTCTCTGTCCCTTTCTCTCTTCCACTATCTCTGACTCTCTCGCGACTTCTCTACACAGCTTTAAGACGTCATGACATCATTACAACTGTTCATAAACCATATTTTTATGTTATAACATGTACGACGCTCCGGTTTGTGTATGAAAAAAAGTTAGTTTTCTAAATAAATTTTGGTGATCTTAATATATACTGACAATATGAACGATAACGACATAAGTTTTATTTCCTGTGAAGGAGATTTATCTTCTAAAAGTGTGACATTTACGTCTGAAACTTTAAAAAAATATGAAACAGTATTGGAGCATCGTCGTACCAAGCCGTCTCAACGCAAACTCGCATTACTTATTATAAAATTGAATTGCCTTCAGAACCTTCAATAAATAAAGGTTGTCACGCGCAATGCCCTAGGTAACATTTGATTGCCATATTAACAATACCCCTTAAAATACTCGTCAGATTTTTGGTCAGTGTGGCTGGAACATCGTGATAAACTTTCAGTATGCTAAGCTGACGCGCTCGTGTATTTTAAAATGGCGATATTTTTTTACATTTTCAAAAATTCGCTGCGAACTAGCGTCATTTCCAAATCGTCAGATTACGAAACTGGAGCATCTGTAGGGTTCACTGAACACCCCCTCTGAGTATCTGACGCGCACGAGTAAATTTTTTTCTGGTTTTCACTACTTCCGCATGGCCACCCCCACCACGAAAATCGTCAGATTAACTCGTATTTCATATCAGAGACATGGAGCGTGAAAATCATCAATATCAGACACGCTTGAGCATTTCCATGTCACTGTTATTGTTTTCCAGTTTTGAAAATCTGTAGACCCTTCCCTCACCGCGAAAAGTGATAATATTGTAAGACCATTTATTCTTCCTATCATCTAATCTACCAATTCTAATAGGTTTCCGCGACGTTTGAGTATATTCACATTAGCATCATGGGATCCCCTGCTACTAGAATGTTACTTTTGTTTCAGAACTCCGGTCAATTTTTTTGGAGAACTAAACACTGAAACAGTCTGCAAAAGTTTCCTTACAACATTAATAACATAATGTGATGTAGTGAAATCGTAACTTTAAAAAACAAAATTGATTCAAAATCTCTTCATATTTTTCAATTTCTTTTTTTTTTTCAAAAGAAAAAGGCAATGTTTTACGTGATACTAATAACGAGAAATCAACTCACATTTGGGTCTTTTTTTGAGTAAGGGGCTCATAAAAACGAATTCCGAAATTTATCGACAGTCATCAAGAATAAATATATACCACGTGCTGTTCTTTATGCTCAGAAGTGCCATTACATCTAGACATAAAATTGCACAAGGCATTTTATTAATCGTAGTGCTTGATTCGGCTAAAAGTATTATAAAATATGATTTGGAATGACAAGGTACTTATTAGAACACCTTGTTTTGAAATAAAATTATCCTACAATTGAATATAAATAACAGCTCTCTTGTCAGATTAAAAATCACGATTAAAATACAAGGCGTGTAATCTAATAAACTATAAATTATTATCTTACTTGTTAAGCCATTACCTAAAATGTCAAACTGCAGTATAAATAAATGGTACCGTAGTTTTTAACGTTTAATTTCCTAATTTTGGCTGAGACATAAAGATGAAAACGAAATGGTTAATAATTTCATGTATAATAATAAATTTATTTCGTGTATTTTATATTTTCAAAATCATTTTAAAAGACATCGTTAGACATCTAAAATCGAACGAATTAGTTTATTTTGCGTTTTCCAAGTAACGATTGACTTCGTTATATTAAATGTATAAAAGTAATAAAAGCCATAAGTCCTAGAATACAGCCAACAACTATAACCACAGTTTAGCTGGTATAACCAATGTGAATCCAGTTCAACCGATAAAGCTATAAATTGCAATATTTTATTAGTAGGATCATTATGCAAACGTATGCATTATTAGAATATTTCCTACTGTTGCACAAAAATCGATAAATTTCAAATATGGTCTACAATCTTTTTTTTCTTCTGGGCCTTATAAACATGTTCGTGGATAACAGTCACTTGACCTCAAAATTACATTATATAAAAAAACCATTCTCAAAAATGTCAAAACGGCAAAATTGTAACAACTCTTTTCGTATTTAATGAAATAAAATTAATAAATCAATTATTGTTGATTTTGATTATAAATAATCAAATGATTAGTTAAATGTCTTTCTTTTACTTTATGTCGGTGCAAAATAATTTTATCCGCATATGTATTTACGAAAAAAAAATTACAATGAATACATACTATGATTTTTAATAGATTTCTTTAGAAATCTAACTTTTGTATTGGGTCTCATGGCGGATCTTTGCAGAAATTTTATCATATTATGTTCTCTATAGCCGAGGAGGTTCAGAAAATAGTATTGGTTCAAAATTTTATATACATGCATGTATGTGTATAGATACATACATATATACACACACGCACACACACACAAACACGCACGCACGCACGCACACACACACACACACACACACCCTCACTCACACGTACGTACGTACGTGCGTGCGTGTGTTTGAGTGTGTGTGTGGATGTGTATATGTAAATGGATATTACGTTCAGTTGCTGTTTTAAAGACTGTATTTATATTAACGGGTCGAAGAGCAACATCTGTCAGACCGCAGGTTGTATACAGATGACATAAAAGCATCAAAATGTTAGATAAATTAATAGAATTATGTTATAATTTAGAGTAAAAACACGGCCAAACTATACTTTCGTTCGCAATCTACATTTTATTCCTTGTACGCCAGGACACTCCCTCCTACAATTTTATTTTGGGACGAAGGCCTTAAAATGTTGAACTCTCCAGAGCCCATACAGAGTCGAAGCTGTAAGCGATCCGGCTGACATCGATGTGATTGCAACGTTGCAACGTCTGGGAGCGACGGTTAACGTGATTTAAGGGGAAAATAGTTTAATTGAAAAGTAATGCAATAAGATTCAAGTTATCTCTCTATATAACTCATGTGCCAATCCGACTGTGGCTGGGCTTCGAACCCTTTGCATTCCTTTTCGTAAGTGACGCGCCACCCGCTCGGCCGTCACGTTCACTAATCACGCAAACGAATTAAACAGCCTTACGGTCACGCGACGTTCTAACGTTGCAGCAACTCTCGAAATACCAAAAGGATCCGGCCGAAACGCTACAAAATACGAGTTAGATCCGTATCGTGAGCTATCGCGGGCGGCTCTTTTGAGTCCGACTTTCGCAAAAAAAAAAGGCGCACTCTTGCCCCCGAAATCGTCTGCATCTATGATGCGTCGAGATTAATTACGGTGATCTGATCTCGACCGCCGCGGACTGGTGCCACTTGACCTGAATATCCCCGGCCTGGGGTTACTCAAAACCTTCTAAAGCGCTGTCTTTAATAACACGACCTACAATAGATATATTATATGATTCCTTTTGGACGTTACACTTTAATGAAAAAATTAACAATTTGATGCCTTAAGCATAGAGATTATTTTGTAGAAAAGAAAAAATAAGTTAATAACAGAAGAACTACGGTGGCAGACATTGCATTTGTAAATTTATTATATTGTTATCTGCCTTTAAAACATTATTTGATACAATTAACAGATGAGGGTTCATTTTTTAATGCCGGATTTTAGGCCATAATAACCCCGAGAGAATAACAACAACGACGTGAATACAACAGAGGAGACTGCGTGAGAAGCGGGGCTGCGCACACAGTCTACTACACCATTTGCGACACTATGATTTTATAAACAAAGATGGCGACCGAGCGATCGGCGCACTGTCTTCGAATTCCGAAGATATAGTGTACAAATGAGTTTTTAAATTGAAATTATAACCACGTCATTCCGCGCCTAGGAGAGCATCCGGAAGTTTCCACCGCACCGACGACGACGGTCTTTACCGAGCCGCGACCTGCACCGACCCGGCGCAGGGAGGGTTTTGACCCCAGACACCTCGGTGTAGAATAAAAAATTTTGTAAAATCTACAGTCGGCTTATACAAACCTGGCGTAACCTTTACAAAGGGTCTACTTTCACGATCCAGTAACAACTCTAATGACAGAAAATAGTTATTACATTATCAACATTTGTAAGTATTTCAATTATCAATATTTGTAAGTATTGTAAGTATTATTTTACCCATATTAAAACGCAATGCATGTCCCTTGTAAACCATAGAAAAAACTAATAAATTTGATGGTGAGTCAACAATTTGTCAGAAATATTTCTATATTCACATTCTACAACGAAAGCAGAAACAATAAATAGAAATTAATTATCAATACTTATATGAATTTCTCTCGTTCATTTGTATCACCAATCGGAGTGAACTTCGTAAGCCAGTCCCAAACATTTTTCGCTATTTTCGAGGTCATAAAGCTCGAAAACGTAATATACATATATATCATAGTTCTTCAAGTTAAAGAATATAGGTGTTTAGACAATTTTGAGCTCTTCTAACTCAAAAATATTTAGTTAAGGATTAATTTTGCACGCCTCACAACGTGAAGCGTTAAGAATAATTTATTTTAGCAAAGTTTCTTTTTTCTGATTTATTAACATTTACTCTTTTTCCATTCTTTTTAGGTCTCAAAAATATAATTAATTGCATATCATCTTATAGGTAATTTATCAAGAAATGCTTCACGATCAATTTTTGTCGCTATATATTGATTAAAAAAAAACACTATAAATAATAATAAAAACCATTCCCGTGAGATATGTTATGACATGTGTCGTCGTGAAGGTGATAATTCTTATTTACTAGTACGTGTGTGAGCGTTATGAAGCATGTTTTTTTTTACATTTCCTAATTTTTATTTTTACTAATGTGATTTCACGGACTCAACTCAAACTTTAAAAAATTAAACTATTTATTATCATTATTATAATCATATTATTATAATCACGTAAATTCTTTATGAAAATAATATCTTTCAGACAAATAAACCTACATCGATGGGTTTTATGGCATTCGACGCATATTTTTTTTTGAAATCGGCATCAATTCAATTTTAATTTGATAATTTTTAAGACAAGCCGCCTAAATTAATTCGTTTTAAGTTTAACGCTATAAATAGCGTTTGAGTCTAAAGAGATAAGTCTCTTAGATACAAATATGAAAACAAAAACATTTTATATGATTTCTTTTACGAATGAAATGTTTTGAACTCAAACCATTCAGCTTTGCAGCAATCGACGTAGTTTTCCAGACTAGACGATTGATGAACTTTAAAATAGATCGGTGAGTGATTCGGGAAGAAATAATAAAAAAATAAGAATAAAATGTTTTCGCTTGTTTCTTTCATTTATCTAAATTTACTACACTGATGAACTTACAATTGTTTTAAGGTATATTGTCCAATAAAATTTGATTGTTTTAGAAAAACTTAAGTAGACTAAGTTGTCTCGAAATTATTAAGCCACGCGCATTTACGCGCACGCATCACACATACAAAGTCAGGTTGACAACAATAACGGTTTGAATTTCATGAAAATTTTCAACTTTCAAAACGGGCTGTTAGAAATCCATAAATTTGAGAAAAACGCTACCTTACTTTTAATCTCTAAAAGAAACATGGTCACTAACTTTTACCTCTAGTCATTAAACTTAACACTCCAAACGTCTACAAACCTGTTCCACGGACTGATTTTGTGTGGAATATATTTTCTAAATTTTTAAGTTAATCTTATTTTTTTAGGTTTACGAGGTGTTACGCTCAACGCTAAATTCATTGATCCATCTTGTCGAAAATTTATAAGCGACTATCGAACGTAAACATCAGACATCGCGTCACAAAATTAAGAAGAAAATTGTAATTGAAAACTTGAAGACGGGAAACGAAGTAAAACTGACACAAGCATTATTTATTTCAAACACATTTCAATTTCTTTCAGTTTTAGTAATTCAAAACTTCTATATTGAACTTGCAAATATATGCAAGAGTTGTAACTGATTAAATAATAATTTATCTTCGTGACAAAACAATAACGATATGGCCCGAAGAGAAACAATTAGATTTACATTCATGTGCATGAAACACTCCACACGTCCTTCAATCTCAAATAGAAACGATTCATTCACGACGATTCACTAAATGTTTATTTGTACACAGAATCCGACGCGTATATCCGAAACGCAGAAATCAATGCCCATCAACCATAACTCTCAATTTACGTATTCACGTATATGCGCTTACGCACGTACAAGTGAAGTGACTTCTTAATCATGTAAGATCAAAGATGTAAGATTTTCAAGGGTTTCAAGAGACTATTATGGAGGAATCCCAAAATTTCAGCATAATCAACATCAATTCTCGTTGGATCTTTAAGAACATCTTTATTCATTTAAACGAATATTGAATCAATATTGTTGTACATTTCAAAATAAAAATAAAGATATATATATATATAACACATCAATGAAAAGGTTGATCAATACGCCTAGTAATATTGTCTAACAATCAAAAACATACACTGAATAATATAATAATAATAAAAAAAACTTACGCCTATTTCCCTATACACTGAATATAAGTAATGATAACATAAAGTCACGCGTATTTCCCAGAAGAGTAGGCAGACTATAGATTTCCACATGGTACGATCTTTATATATCTCCCTTACCTCACTGACATCCATCACTCTTTTCATGCAAGCTCGTCGGTTTCGGGTGCTTAAAATTTGGCCCTTTTTAAATATGCCACCAATATGGTCTGCATAGGATTTTCTAGGGCGACCCTCGCCGACCTCTCCATCACACGCATTAGCTCTATAGATTTGTTTCGTCAGTCTATTTTCATTCATCCTTTCCAGATGCCCAAACCACCGCAATATACTTGGTTCTACTCTAGTCACTACATCTTCCTCCAAACTACACCGTTGTGTAACATCATGGTTTTTACATCTATCTTTCCGAGACACTGCGCACGTATTACACAGCGATCACATCTCCACTGCAATGATGTTACTTTAATTTTCTTCTGCCATATCCAGCTTTCACTATCATACACAAGCGTAAGGATTAGGACTCCATTATGAATAACTGAGCGCGCTTGTCGTGAGACGATTCTACTACTTATAATAACGAACACGGCCCATTCACTTTATTTCCCGCATTCACTCTGCTTTCGATATCTCTGTCATGTTTACCATCATTTGTAAACAGACTACCCAAGTATACTTGGGCAGTCTGTATACAAAGTATATCTCAAAGTATATCGGTAGTATTTTTTATACAAAATATATCGCATTCAATCGTGCTTTCGCCTTTTTTGGCGAAATATTACAAAATTTTCAAAAAAATTTGAAAATCATTTTTGTTAATCGATCGCATAGTTGCAATGTGGTGCTTGAATTGCGCGAGTGAACACACGAGCGGGCCGGGAGGCGCGGGCGCGGCGCCGGCGCGGGCGGTGCGCGGATTCAGCACGAATTAAAAATGACAAAGTGCACAGTAAATCACTTTAATGTCGCGTAATATCTCGACTCCGTCTTGTATTTTGTTGTTTCAACATTATGAAATATTCTCATGTGTATTCTTTCGATTATTTAATTTCGAATACATGTTACATAACGCTGCAAATATGCATATTATTATTATATATTAGAAAAATTCATATAATAAATAGGTTTGTAGACAGTCTAGATGTATCTACAATTACCAACCCCATTTAAGATTAACCCATATTTTTGGAATTAAATGTGTGTTAACAAGATTCTGTGGAGTTTATACATTAGGTACAGCTTTTTTTACTTAAAATAAAATTTAAAAATAAAATTTATATAAACTCATCCACAAATAGATAGATTACGTATAACTTTTAATTTTGGAACAGAAGTTTTGTTGTCGCCTTAATATATATTAGACGTTTATCCATAAGTAGACGTTGATTGACGATTGCAATTCCTTCATTGCGTATTTCACTTGCGTATATTATTACTGGAAAGCCATCAATAGCTAGCACTCCCTATCATTTAACCTGAAATATTCAAGTCAGGGCATATATATTTACACGCAAGGCCATGTCATGAATTACAATATTTCAATTTCGTTAGACTATTTAGATATACTACTCGATTATAAAAATCATTCGAAAAGCCAATAAATGAGTCGCAAATGATATTTCTAAATAGTAGATCATTTAAAGGGATTAATGGGCCAATATTATCCGTCTTAACATCCCTATCCTTAATATTTGTCCTGTAATCGACCAAATAAGATATACTTACTTCATATAAAAAAACCTCCTAAGTAGTAGTGAAAAAAATTCTTGAATAATTAACATGAGCAAAGCAAACTTAGGACAGGACACGACAGGATCTGGTATAGTAAAATAAATAGCTGTTATCGATGGATCGGTGTAAAAAAAGAACCTTATGTGATGGTAAGTAATGCCTGAGTACAGAAGTTAATATACATTTATTTACATTGAAGATTGAAAGAGATGGGTTATTATAATGCTTTAGTAACATAAAACAATAAGTCGGTGGCTTCTAAACAAATTTTATCCTTTGAAGAATATTAACTCTTAGTTTCGATTGGTTAAAAGATTGAAATACAAAATCTACAGCTCTAAATTATATCCTATGTAGATAAGAAATTTTACTGGTGGTCCTGCCGTGGCCGGTTTTGCTGCAGCAGCACGAAAAAAGGCCAGCGCGTCCGGTGAAATACCATACTCTCACCGGATACAAACGTGAAGTGACGGCTTAGTTGTTGCGTTTCGTTGAGTGAGTGAGCGTTTCCGTGACCCACTTCCCCCTCCACTGGTCCAGTCCTATTTCCATCAGATGTCTTATTCCTTCCCAAGAGGCCGGCAACGCACTAGTAACTTCTCTGAAGTTGTGAGAGTCCATTGGCGGCGATCATCATTCTCTGGTAGCTTGCATGCTCATTTACCTCATGAAAACCCTAAAAATTTGCGTTCAAGTTATGTTCTCCCTAGAAGCAAAAAGTACAATTGTACCAAAAGGATTCCTTTTGGTACAATTGTACCAAAAGGATTCCTTTCATCAGTCGAAACATAAGCACATAAGGCGAAAAATAGTTTCTCTGGATTACAGTCAAACGGTAATTGTAATTGTAATATTTTTTCTCAATTTTTCAAAGAATAATAAAGAAAGATATTATTGCTTTTAGGAACTACATATTATATGTTAATTAAAGTATGCCTGAAAACTACAACAAAACGGCTGACAATCGACGTATGACCTAAAGAAATAAATACGACAAAGCGTTAAGTTAAATTAGGTCCAGTTAGGTCACTTGAACAGTATTACAGTTCAAGTTACAATCCAAACGCTCGCTTTCGATAAAGCTAACTGGACCCGAATATCCATTTAGAAGCGTATTTCGCGTCATTCGCTTGATTCGCGTGTTTTGAATATAATAAAAAGTCGCATTCCGCTTTTACGAGCCAAACGGGTTAGTGTAGATTTATATCAGATGCGGACTCGGCCGAAACCTGTAACTTAGTGTCGCAAAACACGCGCAACTATTAGCCGCTCGTTAAGATGATTTACACGCGCGCGAGGTGAGCCGATCTGCGCCCACTTCGATGAAGATCGTATCGGGCGGCGTCGAATGTTTGACATAAAAAGCGTGTCACTTTCGATATCGGTTAATTTTCGAAAATTATTAATTTGTACAGGAAACTGCTGCGAAAAAGAAAAAAAATAACTGCTTAGTTTTGCATACTACATCAGTTACGTCTTTATTCTAGGTAAATTATTTAACGGTTACCGCGTGGCGTGAATTTATTTCGTTCGCTTATGAAACAACGGATTTTTTTTTATATCTTAACGTTTTGAGAATTATTTCTCAAAACGGTAGCTAGAGATTACTCTTTACCATTTTCATTATCGTCTTGTGCATGTGTATGTTCATTTTAAGATCAACTTCTTGAGAATCTGTAACCAGGTCTTCGATCATGACGCCTAGGTTATTCAGCGATTGTGCTATTACACTACTACAAAGTCAGCAAACCCAAGGTGAGTAATATATTTGCCATTGATGTTGATAGCGTATTTCATTTAAATCCAAAAGTTTAAAAGCGTCTTCCAATGATCTAGTGAAGAGTTCCGGGGAATTGGTATCTCCCTGGCTTACACATCTTTGTAATTATTTGAATTCTCATTTTGGATTATGACAAACATTCCGAATACAGAATGAGAGTACAATGCGAATGTGAATGTGCAATGATCTACAGTCCTAAAGGTTTTTTGGAAACTGACTTGTTCAGATAGCCAAAGATCGTCAAACCTACAACTAAGACACTAAGATGATTTACGTTAACCCTCGAGAACAATTTGTCAAGAGCGCGATGGGTCTGTAATTCTTCTGAAAGGTTGTTATCTCTGTTTTTTGAGGAATAACAGCAATTGTTTCACGTTTCAAGCGCTGTACCTACATATAAAGGAATTCAATAACTTCTAGAAAACTTAAGTATCAATCTTCTACCAACTCTCTGAAGTATGAACGTAAGTCTGTCTTCACCTGGTGCTTTATCGTTTCTCAAGTATTTAAGGACCATCCTTATCTCTGTAGTGTCGGGTTAGCTGCGCTGGAGGATCTCTAGCTTTAAGAAGTTTTTATATCTAAGGTTTTTATATCGTAATAGATTTTTCTTAATTAAATTTTCAATCACTAATTATATTATCAATAAATGTAATAATATTATTACTCATTGTAAATTAATATATTTTAAATACAACATTGATATGTTCATTTCCAAAACTACAAAATCAACGATTTTAAACATGAAAGGAGAGATGGAAATTTAAAACTCTTTTCAAAAATATTTCATATTCGGTCTACACAATGTATATAAAAAATCGAATACAAATCTATAGATCATTGAAAAAATACAATAATAAAATTGCAATTTTCGAAGTATTTTTTTTTTTTGTAGAAAAGCATTTTTTAATACCTTCGTTCCGAAAGTTGGCCAAACCATAAGAGACAACGTAATAACAAAATTATAGTGGGAAAACCTTATCATCCCAGATTAGTTTATAAGTTAAAATATACAAGTACAAACACAGCTTTACCTATTCTTTTTTTTTTGTTTTGTTGTTATAATATATATATATATATATATATATACGATATATGGAATGACAGTATTTTATTACGAAGTTGTGGTACCAGTCGTATTAAAAAAAATCAGAAGACAAGGAGGCAAGATTCCACTAGTTAAATCGGCAAAAGCTGGAAAAGTAAATGTCCTTATGATGTTTACGCAACGACAATTTAAGGAAAGACAGGAAATTGTATCTTCATCAATAACAAAAACAATTAGTGGAAAAATACCTAAATAGAAACCACTTACTACATGCAGCACAAAGACATGCGAGAAAAAAAAAGAAACAACTTATATTCACTTGGAGAGATTATCTTGTAGAAATACCTTTTCCAGTTCTAGAAGCAGATATCAAAACGATGCTATCTAACAAAAAAAAAATGGTTTAATGCAATTTAATTCCTCATTGTACTAGAGAGCATCTTTATTAACTTTTCTTGATTCCCGTTTCTGCCTGGAGGTAGAGGTTTCAAGTAATCGGTAAGCTATATACATAATCCTATCCCTACTGCTGAGCTGTATAGAAACCTAGAATAGTTTTTCACATTTTTTCTGTGACTGCGCCCCTTTCGATACGTCGGAATATACACCTATCGTCGACAAAACTGGCTGTAAAGGAAGATCTGATGATTATAAAACGCAAAAAATTAGGTCGGGGAAAGAGTGGTCGCTGGTGATGAAAGATGGATTACCTGCGACAAGAATATGCGAAAAAGATCATGGTCAAAACACAAGCACGCTTCACAGACTATAGCGAAACCCGGATTAACTCGCAATAAGTTGATACTATGTGTGTGGTAGAATTGGAAGGGCATTCATTATACATTATAAGATTTTACTGCTAGAAAAAAAAACATCGATTCGGATCTATACTGCCAACAGCTGATGAAACTTAAACAAGAAGTACAGAATAAACGGCCGGAATTGATCAACAGAAAGGGTGTGGTTTTACACCATGATAAGGCCACAGCAAACACATATTTAGGCACTCGGCAAGTATTAAGAGAGTTTGGTTGAGAAGCATTAATGCACCTACCATATAGCCCTGACCTTGCACCCGCAGATTTTAACCTGTTTTGGTGTCTTCAGAATTCTTTAAGTAATGATAGGTTAACAGCAAGAGAAGACTGTCAAAATTACTTGACGCAGTTTTTTTTTAATCAGAGGTCCCATTTTATAGCCAGGGGATTGTGTCCCTACCTACAAAATGGCATAAACACACACACAAGCATACACACACACACACATACATATATATATTACATTTAATTATATATATGTATATATATTATTAAATGTAAATAGTACAAGTAAGCTATGGATAACTTAAGATAGAAATAGTGATTTATTTAATATCTGAAGAAGACGCTTTTGTGTACTTACCTTGACATTTTTCTTGCACGTCTCCTCCAACTCCTGTTAGAAGAGTGAAAAAAGCTCGGGTTAGTGGTTATATTGTGACATAACAAAATAATTCCAAAACAGCATATTTTAACCAAAAAAGCATTATTTGTATTGTTAAAAGGTTGCGATCCATCCAAAATATACAAAATTACATTATTGAAACAAGAAAATGAAAGCGTTAGTTCAAGAAAATAGGAACGTTGACAAGTCGCGGTAAATGTTTACTTGCTGTCTTTAATATGTTAATTATTTATTTAAGCATGTATTAATAAACATACACTCTATATTTTTGTAATAAGCTTGAGTGTTAAAATCAAACACAAATGTAATTCACGTGCATCCTTTATTTAATACTTATTAAACAATTTCTTAAAGTTAACATTTTTTCAGATCAATGAAACAGTCTTCTTCATCTTTATACTATTGAAGTAAGCTCATTGTATATACTTTAATTAAAATTGTATTCAGAAATAACATCGTTATAATATATCGATAAATAACATCGTTAGTTATTTAATATTCATTGAAAAAAATAATTGTTATAAAAATTAAATAAAACCCGACTGTTCAAAAGTGAACCAAAAAGATGAAAACAAGATAATGTAAAAAATTATCCAATCACATATGACAAGTATTTGCTGTCGGAAGCATACATATTCACAGCAGGAGTCGCAGCAAAATAAAATGAATTTGATTCTTCTGACAGAAAATATTTGTCATATTTCATTGCATGATTTTTTACATCATCTTATTTCCATCTTTTTGTTCACTTTTAGATAAGCGGGGTTTTCTTTTATTTTTATAATAATATTTTTCTTTATTACTTTTTAGTTTTGTTGCGTACGTCCAAAAAGCCTTTTTCTATTAAATTTTAATTTCAACCTTGTTATTTGATATAAGGTTGGAACCTTGCGTTGAGAGATCACTCACGCTATCATTTCTATAAAGAGCTAAGCTATTTACATGTACTATAGAGCCACATATGACAGCTTTAAATATTTAAGGCGCACGAAGAGATGCTATGACTTACTAAGTTTTTTTGTTGTTAATTTTTGCGATATATTTTAATAAGTGTAAAATATGTCCACACGCGGGCGCTCCATTCAAACTAAACTCGCGCTAAAACGTCGGCAGAAGTATTAATGAATTGAATCGATAGCCGATAAAACATCGGTTGGCAAATAAATAAATGAGAACGCATACGTAATGCGTCATCTCGCCTTCAGAGGTTTACGAGCGGCGCTAACGCAGCCGCGGCGGTTCCGCGTAAGTTAAGTGAGGAGTTTTATAAATACAAAGTTTTTAATTTTGACATATGGCTTTGAAACGGTCAAACACGATTTGATACATCATTTTCTATATAATTTTCTCGTATTAAATATTTGTATATTTGGTTTGACATCCGCAGGGGTGTGTAGGGATGTGTATTTTCACCGTGGCTATTCAACCTATTCATAGAAAGCTGTCTGTAGGATTTTAAGGAGTATGAGTGTGGACTAAGGATGGATGGCCTGTCTGTCAAATGCCTCCTGTACGTCTACGACCAAGAAATCCTTACACCGTCGATGAGCGGGCTGTAGGAGATGGTAAATAAAATGAACAATTCTGTTAGGAAAAGAGGTATGAAAATACATGTGGATAAGACTAACGTGATGGTCTGTAAAAGAGGCGAAAGCTGCTATTGCAAACTACTGAATGTGATATATTTATAGAAGTTAAGAAAGTCGAACAAGTGAAAGAGTTTGTATACCTGGGTAGTCTGTTTACAAATGATGGTAACATGACAGAGAAGTCGAAAGGAGAGTGAATGCGAGAAATAAAGTAAATGGGACCTTGCTCGCTATTATGAATAGTAAAAATGTCTCACGACAAGCGTGCTTGGCTAGCCATTATGGGGTCCTAATCCCTACCCTAATGTATGGTAGTGAAAGCTGGGTATAGCAGAAGAAAAATAAAAGTAGGATAAAGGCAGTGGAGATACGATCGCTGCGTAGTATGTCTGGTGTGTCTCGGAAAGATAGATGTAGAAACAGTGCTGTTAGAGAGCGGTATGGTTTGAAGGAAGATGTAGTGACTAGAATAGAAAGATGTATGTTGCGGTGGTTTGGACATCTGGAAAGGATGAATAAAAGTAGGCTGACAAATCTATAGAGCGAATGTGTGTGACGGTAAGGTCGGCAAGGGTCGCCATAGACACTCCTATGCACTACTATGATCGTACCATGTGGAAATCTATACTCACTATCTACCCTTCTGGGAAATCGTGACTTTATATTATTATATACATACATATATCGAACACCAACCTATAGTGTATATCCATAAACACGTATAAATTGATAATAACATAAACATAATGGGACATTAAAAAAATCACCATGATGATATGTATACAAGTGAACTAAGGCATAAATTTACGAGTAAGTTAATTTAGACAAAACTACCAAACGCAGTTTGAGCGTCAGAACTTTCAAAACCGTTTATATTTCATACTCTCTCACGTTCTAAAATTTATTCAAAAATAATTTCTAAATCAGTTTTGGTTCTTTTTACGACAGAGCGCAGCGCCATCTTTCAACGACGACAGGTAAACATTCGACCTAGATAGTCCGATAATTAGCAGCCTTGATCCGGCGCGCCTGCGTCCGCACCGCGCCGCCTTCGTTAGGTGCGCATTTTAAATATCCTATACAACTCGCGCTTACAAGCATTCTCTCTTACGTGCTTTCAAGTCCAAATCGATGAGCAATTTTAGGTGAATACCTTTTTATTGTTTATTCTGAAAACACAAATATATTCAATTGTGAGAGAAGACGAGAAGGTAAGTAGTATAACACCACGAAGATTGAAATTTGTTTTAAAAACATTTAATTGAAAATTAATCTTAAAAAGGATGGGAATTAAGAGGGAATTAAGATTTTATTAATTCAATTAGCAAATATAAATGCTATAACTGTTTTCATACAAAAATCTTTTTTGACAATATATCTCGATTTCCATCGAAATATGAATAAACGTATATAACTACAGCGTTTCAAATATCTACATGTACATTTTACTAGATCATTCTAATTTCTTTTATAAGTTACTTTCAGTTTTAATATAAAATAGGATTTTAAACGTTTAATGAAAGTTTTGGTTAATGCATGTGGAACAGTTTTAAATAAAATATATTGAAAGTAATTTAGACTGTAGATGTTTATATTGATAATAAATCAGTAAAAAAAAAACTCAATACCAGACATACCCACATAATACCTTTTTTATTTATTTTTATGGCAGAATAATAAAATTGGTAAAATAAAATTTAATCTTTTTATGTGGCGTGGTACACGTGGGCAGTGTGCGGGCGAAATGTAAAATGACCAAGAAAAATTGTGTCACCGGGACAGCGTAACACGGAAACTAACCAACCGTTAAAAGAATTATTTAATTTCTGAACTCTCAGAACATGTCAATGTGTTACTGGCATCCGATTTAAAGCTATATAATCTCAAAACGACTAGGTAACGATAACGCGATAAACATGGATGCAATATAAAACAAAGCATTATCAGTTTTATGTGATACTATAAGAATAAAATTATTAAGAAGAAAAGCAAACATATACGAGTATTAAATATGTGTTATTGTACAAATGTATATAATCAAGCCACACGAAGACTTACAAGGCATGTGATGATTTTTAAAAATGCCGTCGACACACTGACCTGAAATAAATAACAATCATATTACTTTAATGAACATTTTTACAAAAATTTACCATTCCAAACATTTTTAATCTAAAGCATTTTTCAAGAAATAAACAGATTTTATTTAAACATATTTTATAAACCCGATTATTTTCCATATGGGGTACTCGTTTACCTTCAAATCATTGTACTATGGTTATCGCCTTAATTTTAACTGTCAATTCTGGAATAATATCACTTGTTTCATTTCGAAAATCGTTTTTCAAATTTCCAGTTTCGCCTCAACTTACCAATACCTTATTATGAATCATTGCCGATTATCTTTGCTGGTACAAAATTAAAGGTTCTGTATTATTTTATTGTATTAATATTTAAACGAGTGAAAGTATGATGACTCTATGCCGTGATCAGATGTTGTGTATGAATCTCAGATCAAGAAATAGAACATACAGCTATCGCTCTTTATAGAAAGGGTAAGTAAACATCGCTTCAATGTCCAAAAGGAATGATGTTAAGAGTTTAAGGTTTACAAACACCAGTCGATGTGCTAATGATAAATATATTCGTTATGTATGTAAAAAATCGTTATTTGGCTTTAAATTCTATAATTATTCGGTAAAATGCAATGTTTACACAAAAAATAGCCAATTCATAAACATATTTGCATCTTTTGGAATGAAAGATATTGCGTCTGTATATGCATTTTTACAAACAGCCAGCAAAAAGGTTTTTATAGCATTATTGACGGGCAAATGAGCATGCCAGCCACAATAGTGCGGGTGGTCATCGCAGCTTATGGACATTCGTGATTCTAGGGGATGTCACCAGTGCGTTGTCGGCCTCTTGAGTAAGAATGGAATATCTGATGGAGAAAGGAATGGGCTAATGGAGAGGGGAGGGGGCTCTTTCCATAAAAAATTGTGGGTTGATGGAGAGGGAGGTGGGCCATCTGAATTCTCACTTAATAGACAAAACGAACAATAGACTGTTACTTCACGTCTGTTATTCTGTAAGATGTGGTATTGCATCGGTAGAGCCGGCCCATTGACGAGCTGCAATCAAGTCGACTCTACCACGATATATGTAGTTTTATAAAACTGTTCCATAGATCATATACGAAAAACAGTTTAATTTATTAATTGTATTAATTTGAATTATCATTATTTTTTATTTAATGTATCTTTAAGCTCGACAACTATAATTATTTTCCTTAGCTACCGCTAAATTTTTTCGCTGTGCAGCGTCGAAAAGCGATGTCACAGAATAACCGGGCTAGCTAGTAAAATTATTGAAATATTTCAAGCTCGTACGCCTTAAGCAAGCCTCAATTTACGATGACTATGTAATCGTTTGTAAAGATTACTATTCTCTAGGACGCTGCAATTATATGTGGCATGCGTGTGACACATTACATGAACAACCAGCTCAATGGCGGTCTCATATCAAGGTTAAATTACAACTTTAAGTAAATGAAAGGATACTTAAATTGTTACCAAAATAACATTATATTTCTATTATCATAAATATTTAAATTTTGCTAGTTTATTGGCCTATTAGAAAATGAAATAGTTATTTATTTTAATAGAATAAATTTTCTATCGGTCTTATCCAATTTATTTCCATATTTTTTTTACTAATGTAATGTGTTAATAATCAATGTGTTAGTAAATAACTAATGGTAACATTTACAATAATTTATTATATCTATTTCTTTCTAGACTCCCATCAATAAACACCGATGAATAAAAACAACACCTCCTTCGACACACAGAAATTCATAAATTAATAAAGGACTAGATTAAAGACTACAAATGTTTTTATAATTAATACAAGTGCAATCGAAACAAAAGAAATATATTTTCAAAACGGTAGCTTTTAATCGTTACTGTAAGTTAAAACGAAAATTAAAGGGTTATCTATAAAAATCATTTGATTAAGTCATATTTTGAAATCAGTAATTTTGCAATTGATAATGACTTACGACAGTAAAGGGACTGCTAGGTAGCTCATTTACCAATATTTTTAAAAGGCGCAACAAACAAACATTTCATGTGAAAGCCACATTAAGCATTAAAAAATTATAATACTTCATTAATTAATAAATGGGCATTCTAGGGAAAAGATCGCATATCTATCGCATACAACCATCCGCAGAGATGTGATATACGCCAGACAAGCTCGAGATACCTTCGAAGAGTATTTTAGAGCATATTTTTTTGAATGTTCCACAAACAACCACCGTCTGCAAAAGCGATTGCATTAAAAATAATCTTTTTTCCTTAATAATATTTATTCACTTTCCAGGGTTTAATTTTGAATAGAAAAAAGAAAAAAAAGCCACACCAGTAATGCACATATTTAAATGCAGTTTGCTCTCATAAAATCAAGTCATTCGGCTGCGAACCGTACCGTGTTATGATATATGATAAACTTTGTCCAAAACACAATGCGTCCGAATACATTTATCATCGTAAGTGCCGTGAGCGGCCCTCTCACAATGTACGCGGCCGCGGTGTGTGTTTGTGCGCGCGCGCGGCCGCGGCACCGGCGTTTGTCACGACGGCGCACAATGCCCGCCCGACTATTGTGGCCACCAGATAAAAATCTACAAACGAAATATTAGTTCGGCCATTTAGTCTTTCGCTCGCGTCGAGTCGAGCCCCTTGTAAAGTGCGCTGCGTGTTGCGAGACAAAAAGAAGCAGGATCTTATCTCCCGTTAATGCGAGAATAGATGCGAACGCGAAGGATCACAATTAAAAATATTTGCATTTGCTGAAAGAGCCCCCGTTAAGATATACCGCTTTAATTTTAAACTCGTGCCGATTAATGAAGTATCGGGCGAACTCGACGAAGACCATAAGGTGCATACAGTGACGCATACCCAAGGGATGAGACCGACCACCGACCACGTGAACAAATGGGGGTGAGATCGTGTATCCCGCTCCATCGAGTCGCGTAAATAACATACAAGTTAATTTTAAACGTTCACCGCGTAGAAATTCACCGCCGAAATTCCGCAGGCCCCGGCGCTGACACTCGTTAAAAATTAAATTAAAATTGTTTCGCGGAATTCAAGAACATTTTCATCCGCAATCGCTTGCTTGTAAAATTAAGATTTTTTTCGTAACATATAACATAAAATACAGTGAAGTATGTAGACTTGAGATACTTGATTCCAAATTATTAAAATTTTATTCAATTCTGCTTACGTATAGATTATTATTGAAGTTGAGGAGCATTAACAATGTTTGTTAAAGGGCTTAAATGATTTGTTACGTCTTTGAAAACCATTTTTTGAAATATAATTTTACTACATAATCCTTCGTACAAGTATACTTTATATAAGTATACTTAGACTGTAATAGGCATAGAACAGTGTGTATGTATATAGGATGTAGAATGGACACCTATCAAGTGCGATTCAAACTTTCGCTATTAATAAACCGTAACATGATTTTTAATTTAGCCATATATAAACAAAATATTCAACAAAATTATAATTTCATTAGGTCATACAAAATATTTTTAAAACTTACTCATTAAAATATAATCTTAGTCTACAATAGACAAGAGCTGAGAAGAAGGGAATTTCAAATTCATAATATACCTTTTCTATTTTACTATGAGATCATCGGGTAAAGGCCAACCACAGAGTGCAAAGAAAGGACATCTAGAAAGATAAGCGAAAAGATGCTGAAAGTACGTATAAATATCTAAAAGTGAGAGCTAAAGAATGTGTCAAAAAAAAGAAAAAATGAAAAAAATAACGCTATGACAGGAGATTCTTGGATAATTTCCGGGCAAACCAAAAACCTTTTGGCATATGGTGAAAAAGACTAGAAATAATTCCGAAACATCATGTATACATGTGATTAGAGACGATGATGGACATTTACTGAATGAGAAAAATGATGTGAAAGAGCGCCGGAAGAATTATTTCAAATTGTTTTTGGATGTGAGGATACAGTTGCAAAAGACAATTTTACTACAACTGAGTATAAGATTGATGATGGAAATGAAAGTGAAATTACGATGGATGAAATTATGAAAGCACTAAAACATATGAAAGTTGGAAAAGCTGCCGGATATGATAGAGTTTCGTCAGAGATGCTGAGGGGCGGTGGCGGTACAGTAACAGGCCTGCTGTATCAGCTCTTTAACAAATGCTGGAAAAGCCATAGGGTACTTAATGACGGGTGTAAAGCACTCATTGTACCCCTCAATAAAGGGAAGGCTCACGGCAGGTTTGCACAAATTATCGCCCTATAAGCCTCCTCAGCGTCGTTGGCAAACTGTATACTAAAATCATTGTCGAAAGAGTTATGTATGAGACTGAAAACAATATTTAGGACATACAAGCGGGATTTCGAAAAGAGACGGGGTGTACGAACCATATTTTCTATCTGCGAAAGACTGTAGAAAAGCTTTGGTCAGGAAAGAAGGTCTTCTATGTTTTTGTAGATCTGGAAAAAGCTTATGATAGAATGAATGGAAATTATCTATGGAGAACCCTATCTATGCATGGTGTTTTAGTAGCGGATTAATATAGACACTGCAATCTCTATACAGAGCCTGTACACTGGCATACACTGACTGGTTTGACATCCGCAGGAGTGTGTAAGGATACGCATTTTCACCGTGGCTATTCAACCTATTCATGGATAGTTGTCTGTATGATTTTAAGGAGTATGAGTGCGGACTAAGGATGGATGGTCTGTCTGTCAAATGCCTCCTGTACGTCTACGACCAAGTAATGTTTGTGCCGTCGACGTGCGGGCTACAAAAGATGGTAAATGAAATAAATGATTCTGTCAAGGAAAGGGGTATGAACGTACGTGTCGATAAGACTAAGTTGATGGTGTTTAAAAGGGGCGAAAGCACGACTGAATATGTTATACTTATAGAAGTTGAGAAAGTCGAACAAGTGAAATAGTTTGTATACCTGGGTAGTCTGTTTACAAATGATGGTAACATGACAGAGAAGTCGAAAGGAGAGTCAATGCGAGAAATAAAGTAAATGGGACCTTGCTCGCTATTATGAATAGTAAAAGCGTCTCACGACAAGCGTGCTTGGCTATCCATATTGGGGCCCTAATCTCTTCGCTTATGTATGATAGTGAAAGCTGGGTATGGTAGAAGAAAAATTAAAGTAGGATCAATGGAAATAATGGAGACGCGATCACTATGTAGTACGTGTGGAGTGTCTCGCAAAGATAGATATAGAAACAGTTATGTTAGAGCGCGGTGTGGCTTGAAGGAAGATGTAGTGATTAGAATAGAAAGAGGTATGTTGTGGTGGTTTGGCCATTTGGAAAGGATGAATGAAAATAGGCTGACAAATCTATAGAGCAAATTTGTGTGACGGAAAGGTCGGCAAGGGTCGCCCTAGAAAATCCTATGCAGACCATATTGGTGGTATATTAAAAAACAGCCAAATTTTAAGCACCCGTAACCAACGAGCTTGCATGTAAAGATTGATGAATGTCACTGAGGCAAGAGAGATATACAAAGATCGTACCATAGGTAATTTATAGTTTCTGTCTACCCTTTTGGGAAATAGACGAGAATTTATATTATTATTATATTATTTAAATACATCAAGTATATCTGTACTTTCACCTCCACGCTACTCATGAACGTTTCTTTAATAGCTGTACTTCCCAATAACGTCCTTACCAATTTTTCTCAGTTCTTCACTAAGCAAAAATTTTTGTTTATTTCCAATAAGTGTTTCCATTTAATTATATTTCGTCTGACGCCGCACTGTTCAATTGAATTTTACTTTCAGGTATATAGACACTAACGGTTACCTGCCCTCTACACTGAGCATTATGTGTTATGAAAGTAAATAAAAAATATGACGAAAATTGTATGAAATAAAAAAAATAAATAGTCTAAGACCATCTACAAACGATCGCACATTGAACGATACAAGTCCAGACATATAATGAAGACCACGAATTATACGACACGTGAATTATACGAACTCTAATAAATAAGATAAAAGAACTCCTCGACAGATTCGAATATATCTTTATCATAGGTTATACGTAACTCTTGAAATAGAGTACTGCAATAGGAATTAAACACTAGTTCGGAAAGTAGTTTTCCCTTAAGAAGAACCAGCAAGAATCTTAAGGGAAGCACTTTTCAAATTAAATTGTGTACGATCACAATAAAAAACCAAAAGTTTGTCTATTAATACCTATCCTCGAAATAATGGGAAATTTTATTTTATACTGTAACTCGATATTTTTCAAACGCAAATTTAACAATATAAATATATGAAAGGAACAAAGATACTATACAGAATATTCAATTGTATTCCAAAGAGACATGAAGTTCAGGGCGTATGGTTCTTTTTTTATGTGACCTATGACAAATCAGAGGGTTTCACTTAGGCCTAAAATACCTAACTATTGTATCATTTAAGAATTATGATAAACATTGTACAGATAATAACAATGTAAAGAATAGCATCGTATAACAAGTACGGAGAAAAGATATATAATCAAACTTTTGATAATTACAATCAAATGTTCAGATAAATTTCACACAGCCTCTTTGCATTGAAAGCTGCTAAAGATAATCACTATTATAGAAAAAGATTACCTGAGTACCTGATTTCGAACATTGAACTGGGTTCATTCCCACTTATGTTTATGCATGGACTTTCATGTGGTGTGATGAAACCTTAATAATAGACAGTGCAGGCAGATGTGCTTTAGCAAAATATTTCGGGTTAAGGCTGCTTCAGGAATTAAATGCTGTGCAGTTCCCAACCGGCATCTGCACAACCAAACATCAGACATCCACCCTTGCGAGGGTGAAAAAAGGGATTCTAGAAATACCATAGACACATACCACCGATTATAACCAGGATAACAGATTTCATAAATTACTTCTCTGAACAAAACATTGCATCTTACCCGTTGCTTAGGAGGATCCCACGATAAAAAATTAATATTAGACAGGAGAAGATTGGTTAAAATATTTCCTTGAGAGAAATTCGGTTTTTACAATGTTTCCTATCCCCAGTCATTATTACCTTATTAATGAATATCCAGTCATTATTACCCACAAATGTTCGATGTAACACAAATGATAGATGACCGATCAATTTAATGAAGAATTGAATGACATTAACAATCAAATATTCAAAACAGATTCTTTTAAATGTCTTTTTTTTATGATCCATCGAATTATGGAACCATCAGAGTAACACTACGACATCTCGTTCAGAAGCTGTCATCAAATTACCATTTTAAGAGGGGAATTCAAAGTTCTTAGTAATCACCGATGTTCATTTTGAAGTTTTACAATACCCTTTTCTTCACACAGTAATTGTTTAATGATAACATCTTTACTTGTTTATCTAACTAATTAGCACATCGAAATAAAAAATATTATTTTTAGTTCAATAGAGTAAGAAAACTACAAGTATGTAATGGAGAAATCTGCACGTCGAATGCACTCATTGGCTCAATGGGCTGACGGCCAACTATCTTCTTTTTTAGACGGAATATTAAAGGAGATCCCTGTCCTGAGATAGGAGAGTATATGGATTGTACAACAACATTCAAGTCAAATGTATAAAAATCCAACAATTACGCATGACGTTCGATACGCTAGAATCGACATAATCTTTCACTTGATGCGATAAATATTACGAAGACCGCGAAGCACCGAGGGCTATATATAGAGAAAGTGAAGATATCAGGCCCTTTGGTATTTGGCTATAATTTAATAAGTAATGAAACTGAAATTCATGGTGTTTGTAGTATCTGAAGCAGAGCTTTCAAGTAACTTTTTTCAAAGCATACAATGCATTACCACCATACAAAACATACATTTCAAAACATGCAAACATATTTTAGATATCTTCTTTCCGCATAACGTATCCTCTTCGAGATGGCATTTCTCTGCACCAGCGTCGAGCTACGTGAGCCGTACACCGATTTCGGTAGGCGATATCCCGGAAGCTGTTTATCGGGACCTCATTCAATTTAATCGTCATGAAGCGTCAAGAAAAGACTCCGGCCGATCGTCGCCGACAAAGCGCCTAGCGGTCCGATAGCATCGAGACACACCCCTCGACGGACGATTTGCGCGCTTTATCTCGACGTAATTATTCGAAAAGCTCCTCGTAATAAGCGTTTCGGGTTTTTAAAGCTCGCACGCGGAGCTTCTTTGTACCGGAATCGCGTTGATAACGTTATGGATAATACTCGCGACGGAATTTTGTACGTTCAGTATTTACAGGAAATTCAAAAAATAATATAAACCTATAATTATTTTATGCTTCAAAGAACTACTTTAGTATAATCGGATTTTGCTATGAATCGTTTCAATATAACTTATCGAGATTATATGAAGCACAAACGTTAAAACCTTTTTTTTATAAGAAATGTTATTTCCTAATTGTGATAAAAAATAAAACTAAATAAACAATGTGATATGCTTTCGGCGTTATAATCTGTATTATTTATATATGTAATAAAACAGCAGAACCCGCTATATTTGTACATTGAATTTACGTATGACAAATCGTGAATGGAAGATAATAAAAAGGTGATATAAGAGAAAAAAAACAACAACTTTTAAATTTTTGGCCTGTATGTCTATCTGTTCACACACATCTCTGAAATTACTGTACGGATTTTGATCCGGTTTCAGAGATAGATAAAGTTTGGCTTGGAGCAGTATATAAGCTTTATGTAATTGAAATCGAATGTCTAACGAAAAAAATATCCTCATTTAAATATCTAGCCAGGTAATTTATAAGGACCATGATAAGTGCTACCGTATAAACCCTATAAACGTCAAAATACGAAGAAAAACAACGTTCAAAAGAAGAAAACCGACCCTTGAAATTTTTTCACGACGCTCTCGACTTATTGAACAACAGGCAGAAATTGAAACGGAACCGCAGCGAAACCGAGTATGACAGCGGAATTAGAATAATGAACATAACCACAATCGAAATGAGGAACAACGCCGGGACCAAAATTGAAAGCGCAAAGGAAATTGGAATTGACAGAAAAATCATTCAATATCAAAGATGAAGGAACACGTTCTACTTTCATGCTGGCGAAAAGATTATTATTAAATATGTGATTGATTAAACAGGTCTACAATTTTTTTTTGTGCCGACAATTCTGTTATAATTTGGTTTACTAATTCTCAAAAACTCGTACGGAGGAGTCAAAACATTGAAACTATGTTCAGGTTTATATTTATAGATAATTACGAAAAAACAATTTTTTTTTGCCATACTTAATGTCATCATATTCAATTGATTTCTTTTCTTACTTAATAATTCCGTAATATCCTCGTCCAGAAGGCGTTATGTAAATGATCCAAATATATTTTGTTACAGTTGGGGTGGATATGTGGTGAAAAATTTAGAAAACCTATAACAGACGTTCTAAGAAAGACGTACGTCGATTACTTTAAAATGGAGATTAAGGCTCTGAACAAGTCGTGGATTTCAAACATTGTGTGCAAATTGTATAGTGAACATTTAAGACCGTCGGCAAGCAGTAAACGCAGTCATTTGAAGATTCGTATACCTATTATTTGAATTGAACCGAAAAAACGGCATTGAAGACTGTTATTTTTGTATTGTTTAATTACATGGTATAAATAAAAATTGTCAGGAAATCAGAAGGCCAAAAATTTCGAGAAAATAGTTCTAGACCTTTGGATTGGCTTTAAAAATCTTGGATGTAATATGAACATAAAAGCACACTATCTACACAGTAACTAGTTCCCTGAAAATATTAGTCGTATAACGAAGAACGAAGAGAAACATTTCCATCAAGATTTAAAAGTGATGGAAGTTAAAAGTTAGATGAAAGATAGATAGAAGGTAGAACACATGACGGCAGATTACTGCTAGAGTAAAATTGGCTTGTAAAATTATCTAATTAAATGTTTTAAAATCGTTTATTTTCGTTTTTTCTTTGTCCTTGTGATTTCTCGAAAACTACAAGTAACATTGAAAAAATAAGTATACAGTTAGAATCAGGGCATCTAAAATACTCAAAATCAGTTTTAGTTTTGTAGGCACCAAAATCAATGGCCTGTGTTAACGGGTACTTGGACAATTAAAAATCAGATGTTAAATTTTTAAAATATAGTATTTTTCTTGATTTTTTCAAAGTTCTTTGGCAAGAATTCATTATCACTAAAGTATTGTATTTATGACAATTGTGTAATTATTTAAGGAAATTTAGTTTAAACATACATTAAAAGATTACGTAACCTTAATATGTAATTAACTTTCATTTTATACTATTAGTGCATTCAGTCATGTCCAGATGTGACAACGTGCGCCGGCGCAATGCGGTGTGCAGTCGCGAACGCCGCGACAGTATCACGCATGATTGATTCAACGGGGACGTCACCTTTGCGCCTTATTCTACTTTCTACTGACGAAACCATTAAAAGCCTCATTCAGATCACAGCCTGTAGACACGAGCCACAATTTATTAGAAATGAATATCTTTTTTATTTTATACATAAGTTACCTATAACGTCGTCCTTGCTATATTCAAAAAAGGAGCTACAAAGAACGAAATGAGGAAATGATAATTTTTCAACATAAAATCCTATCGGAGTCTGAGTACGATTTGACATATCTTTCAGTGTTCGTGTTCGTATAATAATACTTTATTGAAACGGAATCTACATCACAGGTTCGCGCAACTTTATTTAAATTAAATCCAATCGTGCACATATTTTAGATGAAATCAAATCAAAAATATCTTTTGATTTGATTTGATCTAGAAATTGAAAATTATTTCGTAGGTAATAGAAATTACACTTGAAATGCGTCATAAACAACTATTTTCGACATTAAAATTACTACCCATTCTAGTTGCTGATTCGTATTGCCGGCTCATCGCATTAAAATTTTGTACGTCGATATAGACTTAGATATTCCAGAACCATCGACGAAAGGGGTTCCTCTATATTTTCATCAAAGTGCGAACCGATGATCACCACTAATAACTCAATAATAAGAAGCGGACGGTTTAGCATCATCGCGACGTCTCGTGGGCGGGGTGGTCAGATAGCAGGTTTCAACACTGCAGTTTCTCCAAGATCGCTGCTAAGATTTGGCTGATTACATTTAGTTATATCTTACTCTGAGTATAGCCATTTAACTTGTACGAGTTATCATTTTTCTCTTTATTTTCAGTATTACAGTGAGCAGCATATGTTAGTATTTAATTTTTTTAAAGATTATAACTATTAACATTTTTGTTAGATAATTCTATGATATTATGACGCTGTGAACGTTAATAGTGACTATACCCAGTTATGTGTTTGTTAATAATGTAATAATCTAAATATTTTTTTACTATTGTATTTTATTATACTAACAGTTATCTACGGCTCCGCCCAATGCCGCGTCCACGGTTGGACATAGGCAATCTATATCCACCTGTGCACATAAAATTGCCGACACCTTCTCTATCAATGGTGGTACTCATCCTATCCTCGATCCCGGTCTCGTTCTCGATTTCGTTCCGGCCGCTCTTTCAATTATAGTTTTAGTCCAACATTGCAATCGATTCCCTTTCCGCTATCTATTTCAATGCCGATCGTGTTCTTCTTATGAACATTACTGTTATCGTTAAATTTCCATTACCATTTATTGGCCTTAATGCCCTGGCACACGCAATAACGTTGTCGTTTTTTAACGTTTGAATTTATTTAGTCTGAAATTAACCGTGGCTAATTTCAGACTATAACATAAACGTTTGCTCGCACGAGTGGAATACGCTACTGCTTTAAATAGTGACCCACATCCAAAAGGAAAGCATGTGGAATACTGAATTTTTAAATCGGTTTAGCGATTTCTGAGATTAACCCTAGCAAACATTTTTTCATGGCAAATGGATATTGTCTATCTACAAACTTAGCAAATTTCATGTTATCAGTATTTGTACTTTTTTAGTTACATCGTTCGGAGAAAAAGTATTTTAGCCCCAGATCTCCTTAAGATAACTTGCATACAGTTCGATATCTTAAGGAAAATCATTGAAATCAAAAAATTTAAAAATAGCAACATTGACATTTCACTCACTGTTTTCTCTCAATGTAATTATTAACTTCAAGTCAGTGATGTAGTATAACAGCGAGGCTTCGATCTCCTTCTAAGTGTAAAGCCCAGATGCCGAGACGGAGCGCCCGCAGTGGGGCGACAATGAGCCTGCAGTGGATCACTCAATGAAGCCACCTTCGCGTAGTGCACACACCGAAATCTGTTTACATCGACTACCAAATTCAACTCGAAGAGGAACACCTAACTAGATATCGAATTACCATTTTCTATTAATGAAATCACATAATTCATGCAGCATAATTATAATCTATTTCTCGAAACGACTTCTTTTAAACGATCTCGTATAACGTCTCTCCATAGTCGTATATTATTTTCTAATCCGATTTACTTATAACGTATCTTCCTCGGTTTGAGAAAATTTCTGTTTATATCTTTGGTGAATTCGCTAAACATAACAAATCGCCATGTTTATTAGTAATCGTCGATCCGTTAATCCCCAATTCATTGTGGAGACTTAATTAAGTGGGCGACAGTCGGAGCAGCGCTATGAGGTATTAGCCTCGTATAAATAATTAAGTAATTAGCAACTTAGGACGATAAAACACACAAACGGCGCCGGCCCGCCAGTTTGACGTTTTTACGTTTACATGTGGGTAGTATGAATAATTTAAAATTGCCATTTTTTTCTCCTTGCGGCCCACATCCCGATTAGTCAGTATTTCGACATTCCGCGTCCCACACGCGCCGAGATCGGTTATTAACATAAAGTGCTATGTTTCATTGCGCAATAAAGTTGAGCCGCGATTTTATCTAGGTAAAAATGCGTTTAACATTTTCTTTCGAATCGGGTGCGACATGCGTCGTGAGCTTACGATTGCACGCGCTAAAAGCCGGGTACAAATTTTGTGTCCGCTCGTATGGTTGAACAGCGACTTTTGCTTATGTGCTTTAAAGAAAAAGCTTCAGGCTACATTCCCTTATCTGTAAGTGATTTTAATGCAAAAGAAATCTAAACCAAGGTATAGAATCGTGTGACATGTTTGTGTTCAGACGTTCTATTATAGTGACACGACGAATTAGTGCGCTGGAAGGATAACTTAATAGTATTATTGTATTGTAATCGGTTTTACTAATGCATACATCTAAAACTGACGTCGTCTCTAATCTCACTCGTATAGCAATCGTGTACGAGCGTGTAGTGTGAGGTCATTCTCTTTCAAAAATATCATTTTCATATACGAGGCGCTGCAGTAAGACTAAAAATAAAACACAAATCAACAATAAACAATCGCAATATTTCAATATTTTTCAACATTTACGAAATCGCGTTAAGCATTTGGTCAAGGAAACCGAAATCTCATCCTCTTAGCGCAGCTGCTGCGAGCGATAGGCATCGGTCGTTACTTCTGCCTTTGCAGTAACAATGAGAGGCGACTCATAAACACAGCCTAATTAGTAATAAGCGGGCTGAATGCCGGCCGGCTATCTCCCGCGGACAATGCGGAGGGCGGCGTTTATCTACGCCGATACGCCCGTAATGGCGGGCACAAAGACCGCGACAATTATCAGCCAATGACGTTTGCTCGGTGCGTTTTTGCTGCGCCTGCGCGCGCACCGTCCTATTGTTCAACCTTCGAATTTCCATTACATTACCGTTCTGTTTACGCGAACGGTAAGTAGAATACGAAATAACAGGAGCGATGGACCTCGAGGTATACAGTAGGATCCGCTTAAGCGGTGAACGTCCACACTTGAGATACGATCGTGGCGCGAATACGTAATGGCGCGTAGTGCGCGCGCATGTTGCGTTCTGCCCCTGTTTATTGTTTCGTTGTTTCTCGCTGAGTGCTGAACGTAAATTGAATACGTACCGGAGGTTTATTTGCGACCGACATAATATGGACCGACCGGTGTTTGCAGCTCGTTAGATGGCGACAGTCTGTAATACGAAATTTCTAGGCGAAGATGGGTGAGATTTCTAAAATATGCAGATACTTATCTGGTAACACGTGAAGGAGAGGACCGTTTATATGAAAACGTGCGCTAGATATGTGATTAATTTCAATTAACTCGTGTATCAAATATTCTAACCTAAGAACCACAAAATAATGTAGAAGTGCATTGATGCTAGAAACTAGACATATATTTTAATGTTATGTAAAAACAAAGTACAATACGCAAACTTGAAAAAAAATTATTTGGCTGAAAAATAACGTATTTATAAGCTGACTTCTCTATTTAGTCAAAAAAATAATTCTTAGTAGTTATTCTTAGTATAGATTTTCAATAGATTATCAAACTATTCTATCTTACTACAAAAATTTCTGACAAAATATCTACACAGCGAATTTACTTGCCCCAGTATATCGACCATGGACAAATTTACAATGAGGTTGCATCGATCTTAAGTTACCACGAACTATGTGTTATGATATATTTTCTTAACCGTACCTTTCAAAGTCAATACGAAATGCTGTGAACGGTGGAAGCTTTGGACAAAAGCGTCGTATTCGAACCAAAAGTATCTAATTAGATCCTGACAACAGGTGAATTGATCAACATGTTTTTGAAACAAATGAAATTGTATAAAAGTGCATCGGAGAGGACTTTTAAACTTCGGTCCCGCCATTGACGCCTAATCAGTCAGCGGTCGTCATCAGCCTCCTCCCGCCACGATCGCAATCACACCCAACCTCCATCACACATCCAAGAAGCCGGCAACGCACCGATGACTCCTTTGGGGTTGCTGGTGGCAACATGGGCGGCGATGACCACCCAGTCTTTAATGCCTCGCTAACTCGTTGCCCTCTAAAATTATTATAAAGAAAGTGCAGTTTAAAAACATTTTATTCTAACTGAGAAAGGTCGTATCTGTCATTCTCCAAATACTGTCAGTGCATTACATGCGTAGAGTTTAGTCTTTATATGAATCATTAAACGTATTTAATTTTGCAGGATTATGCAACAAGAGGAGTATTGCATAGCAAAATCAATGAACATGTCAATAGATTTTTGCTATCCTCCGCCTATATAATAAAAATTATATTAAAATTAGTTCGATGTAACTTCGATTTTCACTTTTTGTTCTAATGTAATTTTGTATGTCATGTGCAGACAACGTTACAAAGGCGAACGAAAAAAAAATGAAAAAAGCCCCAAACTACACGCTTGATATAATGTTTTAAAATGAAAATCGTAATAATGAAAGAGATTGTAAGATTACTTTCTAAATTTTTACTTCAATTGAAATTCAAAAAATATAATAATGCCTATTTTCGGTGTTTTATTTATATTTGGTTGTTTTCTTTTGGTTTTAATTTTAATTTAATACAATTTAACAATGTATTAATCAACACCCCTACTGACACTAATGGGGGTGAAATCGAATGTGTAGCCTTAAAAGATGAAATCTGTCAAGTTCGGCTTGTCGTTTTATATTGATTTATGGAATAAAAATTGTCATAAATGTTTATTAATTTATAATACGGTGGCAAAGAATGCTAATGTATTTTAATATATTCTGGATTACAAATCATCTTAAATAATCATAAAATTAACACGTTGTGATGTCAAAGTCGAAATATTAACGTTATACGTTTTGTGAAAGTTTATTTCTTTAATGAAATTTCGGTTTTTTTTCTCTCATCGATAGAGTACTTGAAATAAATATGGTAACGTCGTACAGACCGCCCCGCAGAAACGGTCCGTTTAATGACCGAGCGAGACCATAGAAAAAATTAAACGAAAATATGAATTAGTAGCCGTGCGTGTAGTGTAGTGTAGTGATTAATGCGAGAGTTCCTCACACTAAGGGCCTCTTCCAACATCTGCTTTTAAACTGACATTTAACAAAAAGACACTTTAAAAGTAAAATTTGCGTTCCATGTCTTCCTTATAACGGGTTTTGGTCCGAACAACCATTAAAAGGAGGAAGTGGAACACAAATTTCATTTTGTGACTTTTTATTAAATGTTTAAAAGCAGATGGTAAAAGAGACTTTAAGGCAGAATGGGTGCGGATCTAGACGTTTAAACCACGTGCGTAACTATGTACTCGCCGTATGTGTTAATTAACATAAATTTCAGAAAACTACATTAAAAAAATTGTCAAAAAAATATATCTTTTTTTTTTGACATAACTTACAAATGATTGAAATAATGGACAAGATACTTGAACAAATTAAAATGCATGAAACTAATAGATTTGGTTTATTTGATTACATTATATATGCATCCATTATAAATAAACATCCATTGTTTGCACTCTGTTCACAATTTTATGATACCTCATAGATACGGTACCTTGTCCTATAAGAGGTTCGATATCGCGTAAATACTAAGAAATTTACAAGTTACAAGCAATAAGCATTCAATTCCGAATCATATTCCTGCAATGTTGCACTTTAGTTTACCAAAATAATCTCAAAGGTGACAACTCAATCAAAACAGATTACAAAACATTATAAGAAGGACTCTGTTTTACATATTCAATGTCTGTTATCGATGATATTAGCATGGCATAAGTAGATAATTTTAATGTACTAAGAAGGGAAGATTTCTTGCAATCATAAATACTATAATTCATTTAAATATTTTTAGCATTAATGCTATAATTGAGATATATTCAGTTTCTGCCTATATAGAGCTTGACAAAAAAGGTTAATAGTTATTGGCCTGCCCATATACCCATGAATATTTAAAACCTCTCCAAACATATTTCAATTAATACACTGAAATTTAACAGCCACGACGTAAATGGTAACTTGGTCCATAAAGTAGTATAACGCTATCGCGCATGACGCATTGACTACCAGTAGAAGATATAATTATTCTTATGCGTAACGTATCAATCACAGCAGGTACTTATATGTCCATATATCGTTTCAGTGCTGGGCCCAAATTTGCTTTGAAAAAGGGGACACCACATTTTGTCGCTGACCAAATACGCATTGGTAATATCATACAATTGTGTCAGGTTTTAACTGACCCACTGTTGTTGCATATGCTATTTCACGATAATCTTCTTGTTAGAATCGAGAAGCTCGGCCCTTAAGCCAAGACGCTGACCCAGTGCGGGCTGAGAGCCGCCAGCGACCGTTGTCGCTAATGCGATTATAACATACGGGACCCAGAGCATGGCATGCTCTTTGAAGCACTTTTACTTTGAATTGCTTAAAAAGTCATTGGTAAAGTCCGTTTTCAGGATTAAGATACATCGGTGACTTCTGTTTTGAAGACAATATTTTTTACCGCCGACCCACCAGCGCTACACAATTGTTAACACATTTTTGACAACTCTTATTGAATCTTCTCCGTTATGTAAGTTTCATTAAAATGTTTTCGATCATTGTCAAATGCTAATTGACGCTTTGTCCAGCAGTCATAAAAACAGTCTGTGTAAACCTTAACGGGCATGATAACCAATTAGGTCGTCATTGCTTAATTACAATCGCAAACAAAAACATATAGCTAAAATAGAATATCATAGACCTATTGTAAGTGTTATTAAAGTCTTAGCAGGATCGATCGTCTGTTGGTGTAGGGCTGTAAGAACGAACATGTATCGAACATATCAGTCTTACACTATGTTTCTAAACATTTAAAGTTCCAATCTATCTCAAATCTTTTCTTATCATCTATTTTTAACACTGTCACGAATAAACCAAGTAGCGAAGGCAAACATTTATTGTCTAGTTTCAGTGAAACTATTTCTCTTATACACGTAGCAAGTGTCGACAACCCTATTCCACCGCAGTGTCCCGGACGAGCCGTCGTCAGCGTGTCCATCTCATCTACATGGCCCCGCATTATTTCAATAACGATGTCGTTTGTTACCTATGATTCAATTTCACGTGACTGTCCACGTTCCCGACTTGGCTGCCTATCCTTTATTCACGTAAAATCACTTCTAAGGAAAGCGGAGCGAGGAATCAAATTCAACAGTTACTTATTATTACAATATTATCAAAACATTTATTTGAGAACAAACCGATATTTTTTAGTATCCAATTCTTTTATGTTACCTCACAATCTATGAAAATGATTGTTACATATTTATAGAAATAGCCAGTAGCAATAAAAATACCAGTACACCGATATCTCTCACACTTCACTTTTTTTTGATAACATTCTCTCGATATCCCTCTTAAGCCCCCTTAAAAATAACCTTGAAACCGGCAATCATTCGGAAGCGCGATGAAAATCGCTTCGAGTTGTAAACGTCAATAAAGAGGGCCACTCGCGGCCTGTTATCGGGGATGCGGCGCACGCCGCCCGGCCCGCCGACCAAACGATGAATGGCATATGACAGCCCGCCGGGGAAATTGAAATCGCTGGCTCGATGTAAGATAAATGGTCGGAGTCCGTAATGAAAAAGCTATTGATTCGCCTGCTCGCTGGGTTCGTTAACATTTATACATGTCCTTGTATAAATATTACACTTTTATGAAACACATTTTACTCTGAAGAAGAATATAGGCGTAATTGTGGTGGAGCCGTACTGTGGTCAACTTGGCTGCTGTACGGAATGGGCCGGCTCGATCGGCATAATACCAAATCTCACAGAACACAAGAGTGAAATCATAGTTTCCGCTATTTTACTTCGTCCAGTGAATGAGAGTTCCAGTGACCCCCTTCCCTTCCTGCTTCCATCGGATATCCTATTCCTATCTAAGAGGTCGTCAACACACTGATGACATACCCTGGAATCGCGAGTGTCTATGGGTTACGATGATCACGTTATACTCTGGTGGCTCGTGTCTTTGTTTGCCCTTTAATAATTCTATTAAAGAAAAGCACGGCTGAATTTGAAGTGAATTTGCTCACCGAAAGCTTCGTATATTTTGTAACTCGTGCCAGAGCAAACTAGTCAGTATAATTACTATAGAATATAGGAAAGTAATTGAACCATTGAAGACCTCTAAGCATCACCCAAAACTCGTGCTTTAAAGCTTTAGCGAAGTGCCGATCCCAATATAAGAAAGTCATTAGCTATTAGACGTAATATTAAAGAAGCAGCAACCGTAAAATGGATTCCCGGACCGAGCTGAACAGAACAGCATAAAAAAAATTGTTTATGAGAAAGATGTAATATTTTGTTAAAAAAGTAATATTTTGTTAGATTGTCGATGTGAGAAATGTACTCTCACAACCTTTCATTACAGATTGAGAGGTTGTAAGCTCTCCGCGCGGTATAAGTACAAGTCTGTGGCTATTAACAAATGTTACCGCCTGAAAACGTCCATCGACGATGGCTTGACGTATGCTACGAGACACGGGCCGAGTGGTTTAAGTTAAAACACATTAGTCAATTCGCTAGCGGTCAGAGACCAAACTCGTCACAATATTTCAAAACTACGCGCTACCCGCTCGGCACCGCCAATTTTTGTTGCTGTGATATCGTAAAATTTTAAATTCAATAAAAATTTAAGAATTATGTACATTCAGCCTTACCTGGAAACCCTGAAATACCGAATAATAGGACTATATACACAAAACCATAAAAGAGATTCGGACATTTGAAAATTTTTGATATTATACCTACTCAAAATTTAATCAGTCTCAATCAAATAGAATCGAAATCCAGTCGACTTTTCAAAGACTTTAATACGAGGTTTTTTTTTAATTATGTAAAATCGATCTCAATTAATGAATTTATTTAGAAATTATTTGAGTAACAATTTTTTTTCTGGTTTAAATATCGATTTGAATGCATATTACTTTATTCAACAAAGTTTTTTGAAGATCGAATTTGATTACATTTCTAAATAATCAATAAAATATTGTTAAAATTATTAAAACACTAATACAAAAAAAAACTATTTTGAAAGGAAAACTGTATCTAATGCACTTTTTCTATTTTTCATGCACTTGAATGATCAAATTCAAAGCAAAATAGCATAGAAGATTAGCAACCATGGGCTCATATCACACATGCGATGTGTTCATTTAATTCGAAAATTTCAATTGATAAAAACTTCATTTGTATATATTTTTATTTTTCTGTAGTTGTACGATTTCTTATTCATTATTTCAAGATTCCTAAGAGAGCTTACATACATGTTGTATATGTAGTATATTTACATCTGATTTGTTTAGTTGATATGTTTGTTTACATTTTTAATTTATTTATTTAGATTGACCCTGTTGATTCGATATCGATTTTCAGCAGCTTGTTATTTAAAACATAATTTGAATTAGATTTAGTTATCACTAATAGTCACATAAGATTTAAAGAAAATGAGTAAAACTTGTAAAAGTACATTTTCTTAACTTATTAATATTTTCTGCTCAATATCGATATCACGAAATAAGCAACCATATCAAAATATAAGTCAGTAAATATAAAAATCACAACGGAAGTTGTAAAAGCAGATGTAATTATTCGATGTTGGCACGTCGCACAGTCCGTCACGGCCCAGCCAGTTCGATTATCGGCAATTCGTTGACCGACAAAAAGCTTTATCGGCATCGTTATAGAGGCAGTCGATACGTCCCGGCGCGATTTGGCGTCGGGGCGAATACTCCGGCGGGATTCCTTCGCGTTCGGCGGTTGCGCAATGGGGACGTTCACTTTTATAACAACTCCCCGCAATTCGATTGTTTTACGAGCGCGCGAAGTGGCGCGGCGATCGAGGAAAAAATTCGCCATCGATCAATCGCCGCGCGAAGCCGGCGTCGAGATGAAAGTCGATAGCGTCCCCGCCGCTAGGAATCCCGTCTTTCCCGCGACGATTCGAGATGTATACTTCTTATTGTACCGGCACAAAAGCCGCCGGACCGATAACGAGGTGAGACATCGGTGGTCTATTTCCGTTCCTATACGTATAGCGATAAGGTAGAAACTCGTGCGACTATCGCGAAAGGGTACAGACGTGCCGTCATATTCGTGTACGTGAAACACCCGTGGCGGAGCCTTCCAAACATTTTATACTTTCAAATCTAGCGTCCGTTATCGGCGGCGATGATCTCGTTTATCGGGGCCGGATCGCCCGCCTTAAGTCTTTATTATGCACCTTCAGACGAAACCGACGATGGACGCCGTACGCGACTTTGAAGTTGGCTTATATTTCGTTCGGATTCGAGTTATGCCATTGTCTCGACGGCCGCTGCACGCCGACGACGTGTCGCAGACGTGACGTATTTATTTGACGGATCTCCCCGCTCACCGATGGCCTACCGATGGCTGAAAGACAGATAACGTTTTTTCGTCGACGACTCAAATATCAAACTTTTCGTATTTTGTTGCGGCATAAGAAAATTGTGAAATTGCACTGAATTTGCGTCGTGGAATACTATCATCACCTTCTTATTAATTGAAATTAAGAGTTAAAGTCTACAGTTGAACTTTTACAAGTTGAAATGTGATACGCATTGTGGTGCTCAGTTGTATGAATTCCCACTGTCGTTCACAAATAAATGATATGCGGACTAACTAAATAAATTGCAATAAATGAACGTTTAAAACAGAACATTCACGTTCCAAAGAAATGAGATGTACTCTCTATGAGACTTTAGAGATACAGACAAAATTAATTTCGTTTTTGACGCAAACGAGACCACGGCTTATCACCATTCCAAGTAATATATTACTATATTGAAAAAATGAATGATTCGAGGCATAGATTTCATTTTCATTTTCAATGACATGAATTTTTTGAAGAAAAAATTAGAAAATATAACTATCTGGGGTTAAGACCTAAACTGTGACATGAAAAAATTCAAAAAAATCATAGAACAGATAAAAACATTTAGATAAAATAACACAAATTGTAAACACATAAGAAATAACATGACTTTATTTTACATAGAGAGGTTAATTGAAATTAGAATCACTACCGGGGTTATTTAAATGTAAGTAGAAACAGAAGACGTAAGTAACGTCGCAGCAAAAATATGGGGACACTTTTTCTCCGAAGTTACGGCTTCTAAGACCCGCCAATCGCTTCTTGTAAACTCTTCGGTATCAGGTGTTTAAAAAAATTGGCGTTTCCTTAATATGTCGCCGATTTGACCTGCTAAAGATTTTATGAAGCGATTCTTGCCAAGCCTTCCATCACAAACATTCGCCCATTAGTTTTGGCTTATCAGTCCACTTTCATTCATCCTTCCTAAGCGGCCAAACCACCGTAACATACTTTTTCTACTCCAATCGTCACTACATCTTTCAAACCATTCCGGTGTCCGGTGTCTGTATCGGTGTCAAAAACACCACGTCCTGCCCGGAGATCGCATCTCCGTTGTATTAATTGTACTCTCATGTTTCTTCTGCCTCACTCATTTCTCACTACTTTAAATAGGCTTAGGAAGGAAAACTCTATTATGGGTAGCCAAACGCGTCAAAGTCGTGAGGCGTTTTTATTACGAGTATTCAGGACAATACGTGAGGCCCCAATCTCTTGCATTTACTCTCCTTTTCTATCATTTTTACCGTATTTTTTACAAACTATCCAAGTAAACAAACTCACTTCCTCCATATATCGAGTCATAAATGTATATATAAATCCTATTAATATTATAAATATGAAAGTTTGTATATTTGGATGTTTGTTACTCAATCACGCTTTAACGGCTGACAGAATTAGTCAATACGTTAGAGAAATACGGTTATGCATCAGAATAACACATAGGTTATAAAAAAATATCAACTTTTGTCGCGACTTTGCTTGCATGAGTGTCGAGCGAATTATTTGCTTCGATTATTGCTAATAACAGTGTCCAGGAGAGATTCAGGTTCAATATTGGTTTGGGATTAGAATTTCGAACAAGACCGGGGTCAAGATCAAGAATGCGAGATCCTTTCATAACAAAAACATTTGTGGCTTTATGTTTGTTTTTGGTGTAAGAATATAGGCTTTTTTGGTATGGAATCGAGAACGAGATCTGGATCACAGTGGATAACGGCAACGCTCGATATGCAAGATTAAAAAATTCGCTGTATGTCGAACGGAGCCGCGGGTGAACTACATATATTTTGAAAAGAATTATAATCTAGATCGAGACCATAATCAGAATCGAAAGCGGAGGCAGGACTGAAATCTAAAGAAGGAAAAACATCGAGATCTGGTTGTCTGAGTGATCGATCGATATAAATGATCAAAGAATTCATTCCATGAATTCCGCGAGCAAAAAATAGTAAATGATATTTCATATATTTTATTATTTCTGCTAGTATTGAAATCTAAAACTATATATTCAACAAGTTATTAATGATCTATTTATTCTACGATGTAAAGCTGTAGGTTCTGTCAGTACATACATTTGTACATATATATGTATATATATTTGTGTTATGATTCACTGATCTCAATCGTAACATTTTGAAAGTTTATGTCTGTCTGTATGTCTTCTATAAAATAAAAAAATTTGGTTGCCTGTAAAGTCGGTATACGGGCGAAAGTTTTACGTGACAACGACTTTGAATGGTAAAATCATTTTAATGTGAATATTCATTCGTATAGTAGGAAGAAGGATGAAATAATAGTAACAATTTAAAACATTTATTTATACAAAGAATTATATTTAAAACATTAATTTATACAAAGAATCTCACTGAATTTCATATTAACAAAATTTTATTTTACCTTTTACACATACATACGTATTTATATACAAATATACATACAATAACTTGCAATACATTTGCAAGCTATGCACTAATTCTCTAGTGCGCGGCAGACCGATCATAGTTGAGTGGGAGAGAGACGCAAGGCATTCGGCGGGCCTCTCTCTCGTTCGGTGACTCATCGTTACGTTACCGAGCGTTACACTTTTTCATAAGTGACTCCCAGCCGCAACCTAATTTAAGACGTTGTCACGTCAAAATTAGTATTTAATAGGAACATGGGATTACGCAAATAATTAGACTAGTCTATCTGCTTGTGTGTCCTTTTATAACTTTAGAACAGTTTGACCGATCTTTTCATTAATATAGCTATTCATGTCTCTATCTCTCTGTGCGTGCGTAGGAGCGTGTGCATGCTTGCGTGTCTGCGTGTGTATAATTTCTAAACCAATAGATTTAATCATAATGCCATTAAATGCATGTTTTGTTACATTTTTGGTTTTATTCTATTCAAACACTGTATTTTTAATAAATGTAAAACAAAAATTGAAATTACATTGAAATTGAAACTGAAATATATCGATAGAAATAATCTTAGTTAATAGAGTACGACATTATCGATATTACTCTGGCCTCTGTAATTCATAAGGTAAGTATTTTGTCTAATACACATAGTACTTAAAAAAAAAACGTACAAAACCGTACGTAGGATAGGCACGTATTTATATACAACTTTGGATCCTCTCTTTCGCGCAGATACTTCAAATGATTGACGCATTAAGCACACATTCCTCTTTCCCGGGTTTTCTCGCGTTCTCCTCGCACCTTAGTATGTGCGTGATTAACATAAGTGATCACTTATTTGAGTACATTTTTAGGATTCAGCACCTCTAAAAGGAAACTAAGCCCTTATAGGATCATTTAGTTGTCCTTCTGTCTGACAAGACCCTTTTTTTCAGGGACGCGTGGAGATATCAAATTGAAATTAACATGAAATTCTTATGTGCGAGGTTCTTTGAGGCTGTAAAAAATCGAGATCCTAAGTTAACTAAATCAAAAAATACAGCCAAAGTACAAGCATTTGTTTTACTTACGAGTTTCAAAATATAAGGCATAATATTTTGAAACTCGTAAGTAAATGAAAACCTATAGGATATTTCATATTGACCTAGAATCACGAAACTTGATGAGAAGTAAAATCTCGCAGTAGAAAGAAATGAAAAAAAAATCTAAAAATCGTTAATTTGTAGACACATCAAATGAAAAAATATTTTTTTAATGATTAAACACATGCACTTGCAATTGGAGTACGGACCTTGATGTAGGGCCATACATGGGAGCATATTTTGTGACTGCGCTATGAAAACATAGAAAAGATTTGCAAAATTTCCGATATTTTTAAGAAAATTGGAAAAATTTTTGAGAAAAGAAAATAAAATTCTTAGAATTCCTAGTACCAATATCTCGCTAGCATCGATATCTAAAACAAACAAAAATCACCGAAATTCAATGAATGAAATATCTACATACTTTATTAACTAAGTCTGTAGTTGGAATACAATATAATAATTCCGTATTCGCATGTGTCCACATTTTTTTATTGTGAAACGATCTCACTTAGTCTTTTTATTCCGATCCCAGTCCTGCTCGCAATTCCGATCCTTAACCGATGTTGAACTTGAACCGCTTTTGAACACTGCTGTTACCAGTTAAACCATGAGCATTTTGTTTTACGATCGTGCAGCGAAGTCGTTTTGTTTATTTTCATAACCCGGCGAAGTGGACCGACGACAGTAATATATTTTTACATCACAGCTTTAGCTGAAACTATTACGTGATTGCTTTACGGATACGATTATTTAAAAATATCTGATGTCCAATTCTTAAAAAAATCTTCCAAATGAAATCCTCAAAAGTTTTACTTAGCACAAAAATAAAAACAGTTAACAAAAGTTTTAAAAAATTACCTCGCCTCTTACAATTTCATATTACGTATTCATTATTGGGACAATGAGGAATTCGTTATTGATTAGGTTAGGTTAATAAGTTTACTGTTGTTTTTCTTTCACGATAAAATTTATGTACTTATGATTATTCACATTTACTTCGCTAATTAAAATTGTGACTGCGAAACCAGCAATATGCGAGATAATATTCTTACTAAATTCGCTTAATTCTTTATTTCAGTAGTCAAAAGTCTTACTAAGGTTTTGTTTCTGTGCACTGCAATTTTCATTTAGAGTAAATACGAGAAAATGAAATTGGTTTATTAATGGATGAAGAAAAAATTAAAATTAGCATATTTCGTAATGAAGTGTAACTATAGTATTGAGATTTACATAAAGTATATGTCTGTTAATAACTGTTTGAGAATAGACTTTACCTACTTGGCAGTCGGATTTTTATTTATCATCGTGAGATTCAAGGCGATCTTGACAAATTTAATAGTTAGGAAAATATGTCAATATTTGTTTATACAAAATTAAATGTTCAAATACCCTTTCATGATTTATGAATAATATTATTAGATCCATAAAAACAATATAGCTTTTGCTGTCTACCACTTATCATTAATAATTATATAAAATTAATAAAGTCACAATTTTATATATAGACTAAGCTACCCGTGTTGCCTAAGCGTCTCGTATATATTCCGATTACCGTGGAGGTATGGATTTCTGTTACGTTTGTATAAATACTTATGTTTATAGATATGATTTCTATATGTGATTTCTATATATGATACAATAAAAATTGCTGTAGTTATTAGCTTAGCCGTCTAAGAGTTGTCTATACCTAAAGCATCCATCTTGTTTTGGGACCATTTGGGAAACAAAAAGGAAAACATAATTTATTTAAATGAGTAAAAGTTCACAACCAAGGGTTGTCCCATTATCGGCATAAAGAATAGTGTTAATACAAAAAATACGACATTATTTCAAACAATATTGAAATCATATAGACCATAAAAAAGCAATATCAATAAATTATAGAATCATTGACCTTTTATGACACGACATTTATATTGTCATTTATAAGAGAAGCTTATTATATGATTCACTAAGTTATGTAAAATAAACAATGTAATACCAAGTAGTCGTTTCTTTTTAATATAATTCGTACACAATTTGGCGGCACAATTAACCATTTTCATAATGAAATACCAAGCACGTAATATGCAGAGGTGACAATCCAAGACTGACTTGAGATTTGCTTTGAGATTAGATTTGCATCTCGTCCGATAGGCCCGAACTTAGGGGCAGATCCAGGGGGCAGGTGGGGGTCATGATCTCCCGAATTGGGTGTTTGTCTATTTGTATGCGAATTAGAACCTATTCTGACTGAATCTCGACTATGTGACCCCCATTTCTCAAAGGTTGCATCCTCCCTTGCCCGAACTAGACTTTATGCTGCCTCCAAAGGCCACGCGACGATGTCCTACTTCCATGATGTTTTCTTACAGGCTTAATTTCTACTTCTTTGAAAACTGCTGATAAAAATACGTATAAGTTTCGATACGTATTAAGAAATTGGGCATAAAACGTCTATTATAATTTAATAAATATGTAAGTACCTACAAATCTCATGATTATTATTTCAATTTTTATTTTTAAAAATAGATTGGCTTTAAATAGGACTTTTCCTATTCGTTGTTTTATTAGTTTCAGCAGTCTGAAGTCCAATACCTACCCAGGTGTATATAAATGTTCCCCATATCTCATCAATCTGTAACCGAAGAAGCACGCGACTTTTATTGGCCTATCTATCCAGCCAATAGAGATCAGCTGCAAAATACTATCATAGAACGCCTTTTTTTTATTATAGACTTCATGCAGCGCAATATTTTATTATAACTATTACATAGTCAATTTCTGGATGGTATAAGTTCTTGTTCGTTAGATACATGATATGTAAAAATACATAAAGTTACTACTTTCAAGAATTAAGCGACTAAACTTAAATTATAACGACTACAACATCTTGTGCGCCTGTTTGGGTTAACACCAACAATAGATATTCCAAATTCTAACCTTCTATGTGAGTTCCTAAGGAAAATTCTATAATAAACAGACGTACATATAACAAACAACCTTTTATCATATCGCATACAGAAGGAGGCGAAGGCCCAAAATATTAACTCGATATTGCTCTTCATACCTCCCTCGTCTCGATGATATTCATAAAGCTTGTCAAACAACCTTATCGGTTTAGCGTATTTAAAATTCGGACCTTCTTCAATATGCCGCCAATTTAGAGTGAATAAGATTTTCTAGGGCGCCCCTCGCCGACCTTTCCCACGCACATTACGCCCCGCAGATTCCTTTCATTAGCCTACGAGTACTTTCATTCAACCTTTCCACATGGCCGAACCCCTTCAGTGTGCCTTTTTCCGCTCTATATATATACACATATACAATTTTTCAACTATAGTAGGTACAGAAACCTAAAATCTAAGAAGTTACCAAAAGCAATATTAATTTAGTAATAAACAAATCTCACATTTCTTATGTCAAAATCTATACATATAATAAAATCGTAAACGAGCCTGTACATTAAATATTTTTTCACAAAAACAATTTATACACGTTATACTCATGTTACTGAGGCCAAAATAAAAAACGGTTTTAGAATATTTGTCCGTTTGCCCGCACACGCCAATCCCAGAAACGACTTCATTGATTTGAATGCGGTTATCACTTAGGTATTGTGACAAGTTTCCAGTAACATTTAGTGTTTGTTTAAGAGGGTAGTTTACTAATATTTAGAATGTAGTTATGTACCCCACTATCCCTAGTTTGTCCCCATAAGGTCACAACAAAACAGTGTTACATTGTAATGGACCGAGTCACCGTCTGCGTCGCATCCGCTGATCCCGAGAAGTGCTCAGGGCCGAGGAACAAACAAGCTACCTCGTCCCCCGCCGTCATAATCTATACAAGCTCCCGGCACCTCCTCTCAGGGCTGATTACGTTGCTTGCATCCGGCGCTGCACACGGCAGACCGACTAGACATATAGTAAACGCTCCGCACTATTAGTTAACTTGCCTATGTCTAATAAATATATTTTTTAAAAAGAAGATGTCTTTTTAAAAATTATATTTATCGATCAAATTATTTAATTATGTAATATTTGTTGGTGGATTATGGAACTGACTTGACGTGAAGACTAAAAGCGAAATCAAAATTAAAATCAGTTAAAAAAACAATGAACTATATACAAGTCCGCAAAAACTCTATGTCATCTATTTCTTGTAAAACGAAATTTAATATTAATTTATGCGACGCTAGCAAACAATGACGTAATGGGGCACTTGTCTGCTTTAATTGTGGGTTTTCTCTGTCTAAGCAGCGCTTTAAAACAATCTTCACTCAGACATTTTTATAGTTATTAAAAAACCGCTGTCACTACACTCTTACTCAAATAAAAAAGTTTTGTATACAGTAATATGAAAAAATTAGTGAGCTTCTCTATTATAATTGGTTCACAAATAAAAAAAATGTGTTAATTTTCTATCAAAATGTATTATATCGATAAAAATGAGCACAAACGTATGGATTTTTTTTTGTGCGATCACCATTGATGTATTTATTGATATAACATATATCTGTGATAGCATATGTCTGTCTTTTAAGCAACATATACAACAGGTCTGTTGGTCTTTGAAATAACACCCAACTGTCAACAACGGGGAACAGACTTGCACCCATTATAAAAACGAGGAATGTCGTATACAAAAAGGCCTTGATGTAAATAAAATATATTTTCTTAAATTAGGAAACAAAAATATACAGGGAACACCTAAAATATCTAAAAGTATATAGACATTAAAAATATTTGTCCTATTATTACTGATCTCATAATTAACACACCCAAGTAAAATTCTACTTTATTTACAGAAAAATAATCTAAACAACAACTATGTAGTCCACGCAAGCAGAGCCGCGGACACAGCTAGTGTTATAAATAAATTTTCTTGACGAAATATATTTAACGTATAAATCATGTAGCCATCGTTCAGCATTTTTTCCTTTCCTAAATTTTGATTTATCGGACACCCGTACGACCACTGATTTCTCTGTTACAAAATAAAATTAATTTATGTAAAATCGATGTATAATAACGTGATTAACACAATCCAAAATTAGATGGACCGGTATCGGACAAAATAGAAAATGCGATATAAAACTTTCACTGCCTCTCATTTTTTACATGAATGTTTCTTATAGAAGTCTCAAATTTCAGTATTTATGTATATGCCTACGTACGTGTGCGAGTTTCGACACTTCACCATAACTTTTAAACCGATCAACCGCTTTAAATTATGTGGTAGGTACAATCTTTAAATTGTTCCGGATGACATAACTTAAATTAAAAATTAAAGAATAATCAAGTGACATAATAAAATAATAGAAAAATGCAAAGTCAAATAAAGCACGATCATTGTCTAAAACTATACGAGTAGATTGTATATACTACCTAGCCTATAAGATGATTATGTTATAAAAAAAATATTGAAAAATAAAAATGGCCTCGTAGATCAAGTCGATAAAGGTTTAAATTTCGGTATGCGTCGTATTTACTGTCCATACACATTGACAATAGAAGGAAAACAATTGTGTGAATGACTTCATGACTCATCCGTTGATTAATACTAATCGCGTACGTAGGTCACACTTAAAGTTATTATAATCAGCCGTTTTGAAGCTGTAAAATAACAAAACACATATAAATGTAAAAATAAAACTCTTTGCCGACCTTGTTATATATATTGCATTCATGTCTTTTCAAATTGGCGACAAAAAAAAATTGTTTATCTAACGTTAACATGAATTTAATGCGAGAATATTTTCGTGCAATGGCTTTCTATGATTTTCGTTGTCATTTATACTTACAAGAAGATTATAATAGACTTTGGTTGGCCTTTGATGATGAATCTCCATCTCTTGCCACTGTTTGTAACTGATTTAACTACTACCACCGTGGTCGCACTAATTTGACTGACGATCTGCGTGAGGGACGTCTTTCTACGGTGATGACCGAAGTCAACATCAACGCTGTACGTTTCATGATAGAGACTGACAAGAGTGATCTCTACCACCAGATTTATACAAACTCGGACATCTATATGAGTGAATGCATAAAATCCTTCATGAATATTCAGGGGTCAGGAAGCTTTGTACTGGGTGGATACCTCATAATTTGACCGAAGCTCAAAAATTCCATCATATTGGAGCCGCAAAATGATACAAAGAAAGCTAGATTTACTGTTACGGTCCCGAAACCAAAAGACAGTCTGCTCAGTGGGTTTTCCTTTTATGGAGTAAAGTAATACGAGGTTGAACCGTCGAAAAAAAATGGTAACCTCTTTCTTCGGAATGACAGGTCATTATACAACAATTGTTTTAGAATATGAAAAAGGAGTCACTGCAGATTAGTTCACAAACAAATGATTGCCTCTTATTTTGGAAAAAAGTTTGGGAAAAACAACCTCGTACTAGGATTCTTTTTCATCATGACAACGCCTCACATACCGCTAGACAAACAACTAAAAACTTGGGGACATTAGGAATAGAAATACTGGTTCACCCGCCTTACAGGCCCGACCGTGCAACTACGATTTTAATTTATTTTCTAAAATAAAAGAACAACTTCGAGGAAAGTGGTTTGCGAACGCCGATGAAGTAATGGCTCCATGTGAAAAGGCTGTCGAAACGACCCTCAAGATCGAGTGGACAAAGTGTTTCTTTCAATGGTTACATCGAATGCAGCGATGTATTAATTCCGACGGACAGTATTTTTAAAAACAATAATAGTAAAAGTAACTTGCTAGTTTGCTCAGTTTTTGATTTTCTAACAACTTTCAGTTTGACCCATGTATTGATCGATTTCAATTTTCCACACAAACATGAATAATACGTCAATAGGTGGAGCAGATTATCGACTTTCGTATCCAAACAATACGAGTTATTGTCTAGAAAACATAAGGCACTCTCTACTCGAACTACTTTTAAGATATTTGAACAATCATCTAGCACGTCAAAACTTATATGAATACTATGACATAGTCATAGTGATCAATACTTGTGTTCACTTATTCTCTTCAACGTACTGAAAATTTTGACATTTCAACCGTTAATACATGATTGTTGTGCTTTAAAAATTTGGCTGGGATAAATGTTGTCACAAAAAGTGTGAAACAACTGAATTTTTTAAAACAGTCGAGCAAGATATAGACAGGACTCTCACATCCAGGATTCGGTCTTAACGAACAAAACCTGAAAATAGCTTCTTTTTTAAGTACATTCATGTCTAATTCAGAGAATCGGTTGTACCGATGAGAAACATAATGTGTCATGTTCTAATTTTCAATGTCACTCAGTGCTTTTGCTACGTATACCTACAATTGGACCTTCAATTGTTTTTTTTTTGTCAGATTTGAATCGCCCTACTACTGAAGTATAATCTTACCACAATCTATTTTCTATTTATATATGCTTGACCTTAATCCTCCACGCTAGATCATTACACATTGTGGACTGTTGACTACCGCTCTCAAGAATGCGATGCTTGGACAGACAGCTTATCGTACTAACTGTAGGACCAGTGGCGGCTGTACCTTAAGTGCGCTCGTGCGCTGAACCACCAATTCAAGATTTAAAAATTACAAAATATTACTTCATCTTTATTTTAAAATTACCATTTTTGACGTGACAACGTCTTAAATTAGGTTGCGGCTGGGAGTCACTTTGAAAAAGTGTAACGCTCGGTAACGTAACGATGAGTCACCGAACGAGAGAGAGGCCTGCCGAATGCCTGCGTCTCTCTCCCACTCAACTATGATCGGTCTGCCGCGCGCGCAGCACTAGAGAATTAGTGCATAGCTTGCAAATGTATTGCAAGTTATTGTATGTATATTTGTATATAAATACGTATGTATGTGTAAAGGTAAAAATAAAATTTTGTTAATATGAAATTCAGTGCGAGATTCTTTGTATAAATTAATGTTTTAAATATAATTCTTTGTATAAATAAATGTTTTAAATTGTTACTATTATTTCATCCTTCTTCCTACTATACGAATGAATATTCACATTAAAATGATTTTACCATTCAAAGTCGTTGTCACGTAAAACTTTCGCCCGTATACCGACTTTACAGGCAACCAAATTTTTAATATTTATTTTTTAAGCATACGTATAAAAAATTAAATTTCCAATTATGGTGAAACAGTTTGAGCGCTTTACTAAACTATTAAGACTTATTTTCCTGTAAATACAAATTCTCGTGCGATTCGGCGAGCGCACGAGGGCTGCTAGTACAACTTGTATGAGATAAGAGTTAATGCGTCTGACCGTGAAACAAAAGACAGTTCATAGAAATGTACCGAGTAAGGAGTCGGTTCTCGAGCGCCGCACGTGCGAACCGAAGATTGCCGAGAGCACCCGATTTTGACGAATTGGCCGGCCGGCGTGGGCGCGAGGCGACGGCGGCCATCGTTGACATCTCGACTCGTTATCAGTATAGTTTCACTGTATGTGTGACGCGTTAATTATTGTTTGTTTATATTATCGTAATTGTTTTTAGTTTTTGTTTCGATGCTATAATAGAACTTTTATTTTATACTGTGTGTGGTGTTAGTGAAAATGAAGATAAACATTGATTATATTAAAGAAAATAACAGAATTTTTCAAAATAATGTGAATATAAAATTGGCCGGACCGCCACGGCCCTTTTTAAATTTAAAACAAGAGTGCAAATCAAAAAATAAAACATTTACGCGAAGTTTTAAAAGTGAAATGTATAATAGAAAGAAATGGTTGGGTGGATGTGAGCGTCTTAATGCATTCTTTTGTTTTCCTTGCATTATTTTTGACGGAGAATCGATTTGGACAGAAACTGGAATCAAAGATTTGACGCATTTGAATGAAAAATTAAAAAAACATGATTCTTCGCAAGTACACCTACAAAATTTAATGAGTTTGTCTGTGTTAGGCACGGTCGGCATTCGTAATCAGCTAGATTCTATGTATAGAAGCAATACCCAAAAGAATCAAAACTTTTCTCCGAAACACCATGTCTTAGGATCGGCTAAATGCACTTTCTGTGCTCAGTATTGAAAAAAATTTATACAATCAATACCCAATTTTAATAAAAAGATGATTGAACATTTCGCTTCAGAAAAATGTCATCGCATTGATTTAGTGTATAAAAAATAAACATATTTTATGTCAATTGTTGTTTTGTTGCATTTTCTAATTTTAATATTTGGTGAGCAAGTAAAGTGCACCACCAGTTCGATAACCCATCAGCCGCCACTGTGTAGGACATGAGTAATTTTATTTAACTTAAATTATAAACTCCACAGTCAATTCGCTCGTAAGCAGGATCGGACCTGTTACCTTCTTATTCGAAGACAGCACTCTTAAATACTGAAGTAACACTGCACTGCTGCAGCAATGAAATTACTTATTTTTTTATATTACTACAATTTTCTGTATATCACAATCGAAACGTTAATAACAATTCCTTAAAATTATTCAATAACGTGACGATGAACCTACTTCAATCAAGGTTTTGTATATCTAATTTAAAAGCGAACAAAGAGACCGGCTACATTCAAAGTTCTTAAAGTTGTCGGTTGCTATAAATGAAATCAACTATTATTCTCTGTAGAATTCCTTCAGAATTCTGTATTTGTCGACCGAGAAATACTTAAATACATGTTAATAAAATTCTATTAGACCGGGAGCCGCTTACTTAGTAAAACAGCTGCTTTATCATAGCGGACAGGTTGATTGTGAGCGATGCGCTTCAAGTTGCTACAGAATAATGACGGAGCGAAAGAGTAATTGTCAAACGACGCGCTTCTTACTTCAAACCGGTAGCAGGCTGAAAATGGTGTTCGAGTTGATTTTAATGAATGCCCTTAGGTATCGCAAGGAAAAGTTATCGAAGAGAATTATAATAAATTCTACGATCGTTTTTGTGATTACAATAACAAGTTAAAACTTGTAGTATATTTCGCTTTCAAAGCATTTAACCGATAATATGTTAAAATACGGTAAATGTCCCCCAAAATTCACTCCTTATGATCGGCGACATTACCCGACAGTAGTGGGAGCGCGCTCTAATTAATACAGTTTTTTTGTATCTGCTATTCGGCAATAAGTATAATTGATTAGGAAACATACCCATACTACGTGATTCGTTGATGGGGGGAAGGGGATCTCCAAAATACCACGCTTGGTCACAGAACCGGGGGAAGGGTCATAATTCATCGTCACGTGGTCAAAGAAATCGCGCGGTTTTTCGAAATATATTCAAATTACGGCGATCAGCGTTCAACTTTTTTTAAACTCACATGTGGCAACACTAACGCACATCTGCCGGGATGCCGAGTGGTTTAAAACTGACAGTTTTATATTCAGTCAGTAATAGTGTGCTTATATACTATTCTATCTGTAGTAAGACGTAAGTTCCTGTACAATATATTTTTACATAAGTTTTTTTCTTCTTGATAGTAATAATTTCTCTTTGCGAAAAAATAATTTAAAAGCATATCTATGAATTACTACGTGAAAACTAGATGAGCGGGAGTCTTGGCACATACTACGGTTGGACACCGAAAGGGAGGGGGTTAAAAATTGTATAATATTGATAATGTAGTATGGGTTTGTTCCTTTGCACGATTGTCCAGAATTTGAGCAGTCTCATGAAAACGTCTGGTATATCTTAGAGCAAAAAAGCTATTATCATCAGCTTTCCCGTAAAAAATAACTGGCTAATTTAAATTGTTGCCCAAAAAAAGAAACCTCTGGCCATTCTAAATATTTAATTTATGCTAATCAAAATAATATTACATCGAAACGCCTTACATTTTGAACAGGAGTTGTATTCCAATTTATTTTCATGTAAACAATATTAATTTTCTAGAGCGACCTTTGCCGATCCTTCCATCACACATATTAGCTGTATGATTTTGTTTTGTCTGTCTATTTTTATTAAACCTTTCTAGACGACCCAACCGCCGCAACATAACCTTTTTAACTCTCATTGATATCACTGTTCCTACATCCATTTTTTCAAAGACACACTGCACACACTACGTAGAGATCGCATTTCTATCGCATTGACTCTACTTTTATTCAAGTTATACTTCTTCAGGCGAGTTATGAAAAAATGATGACAGTGAATTTTAAGATGCGCGCGTATCAGTGTAACACAAAATTAACAGGTTGAAGCTGCCCGCTTCGAATTCGAAATTCGAAATTTTTTACAATAATTCTTATACCTCAATCTAAGATTCTTTAAGTTTACATTTGATGACTATTAATGGTACTACATATTCAATTTCTATTACAGTTTTCAAAATGGGTTAAACAAATGCAGAAATGTGTAAAAACTATTACAGTCGAAAGAAAGCTGCCAAGGAAGCTGGAATAATTCGGCAAGGCTTGTTTAAGTGCTCCAATATAATTAAGGTTAATTGTATAATTGATGTTCTAATTGATAGGTTGACTATCCTTTTCCATTCCTTTTATTGTAATTAATTATTTGCATGCAATTAAAAACTATCTTTTAATGATGCCAAAGTATAACTTCTCACGCGCGTGAATAAGTGCACGCATCCATTTTTTTATTTTTTTTTTTCTGTCATACTGAACTTTTACTACCGTACACAAGCGTAGGGACTAGAATATTATTACGGATAACCAAACGCGTATTTCGTGAGACACCTTTACTATTGATAACAGTAAGAAAGGCTCCAATAACTTTATTTCCCGCATTTACTATCCTCCCAATGTTTCTATCATGTTTATCGTCCTTTGTAAACAAACGACCCATGTATACAAACTCTTTCATTTATTCAACTGCCTTCTATATATATGAATATATAAGAAGCTGAAACCTACAATTCGTAGTACACACTCATATTATTTCAAATCAAAGAGACAGCTATCCATGAAAAAGTTAAATAGTCATGCTGAAGCTATACCTTCCTGTTTGACACCTCTACAGATGTAAACCAGTCAGTGTATGCGACATACACTGACTGGTTAAAATACATGAGGTTCATGTATTTTTTTTAACTGAGGTGCTGAAGCATCTGCATACAGACTGCAGTGCCTGTTTCAATCCGCTAATTAACACTATGCATGGATACGGTTTTCCATAGATCATTCCTTTTCACTCTATCATAAGCTTTTTCTAGATTTACGATAGTAAAGAAGACCTTTTCACTCTTAAACAAACTTTTCGTGATGTTTTTTCCGATCAAAACTTGCTATGTACATCCCATTCCTATCTGAAGACCCGCTTATATATCCCTTACTTTCAGTCTCATTCGCAACCCTTTCAATAACGATTTTCGCATACCATTGGCCAACGATGCTGAGGAGACTTATAGAACGGCAATTTGTGCAAACCTGCCACGAGTCTTTCCCGTGAGAAACACAATGCACTTAGTACTTAAGAGGTACTTTTCCCTGGTCATTACGTACCCTATGACTTTTTCAGCATTTATTAATGAGCTGGTACAGTAAGCTTGTCACTATAACTTCACCATTCCTCAGCATTTCTGATGGAGCCCTATCAAATCCACCTTTCATATCCTTTAATGGTTTCTTAATTTCATCCATCATAATCTAAATTGTACTAAAATTTTCAAAATCATTATAAGATTTTTCATTAGATATCTATCTCGAACAAATTAGTTTATTTTCCATTGTCCTTATAACGACTAATGTCATTATAGTAATTGTATAGAGAGTCATAAGAGCTAAAGGCCCTGTAGTGTTCCCGGAAACACAAATATTCTAAGCACAATTTGGTTATGTAAATCAGCAATTAATGCAAACCAAATTGTAAGCATATTAAAAAGGGTCAAATTTTAAGCATCTGAAACCGACGACCTTGCATTCAACTATTGTTGGATGCAAGTAAAGCAAAAGAGGTATACAAGGTGCTCCTGACGTTTTCTGTTAATTTCGTCAAATAATAATATTAATAATGTGTATTAAATGTTAAGAAATATATAATGTAAAACCCTTTTTACTAAGATATTAAAGAATGGTTCTATGTTGTGTGTATACCTTACAAAGCAACGTTGCCGCTTCATGCGCGCGCACGTGCGCGCGCGGCGCGTAAAGCCGCGGCCCGCGCGCGCACCGTCCCACCCCTTGACTCGTGTCGCTACCTTCCTACATTACCAATTCTAATTAACTATCTTTTGTATTCATATGTTTCACTTACACTTAAATTTTGTCATTATTAATCTCGTTTCGTTACCTATTATTTAACTAATTGTTAAGCTCGTTATTTTGTTCATTGTTAAAGTTTCTAACTCTATTCATTGTTTACTTGTTCATTGTTATTTTATACATAATTACGCAATAACGTATCACCTTAATTAACCTTAACCACCTTAACATCAAGCAGATATCCATTTTGTGTATGGATTATGCAATAGCAAACGCAGCTACAGCTTTTCGCGAATATCAACGAAAATATCCTAATCGTTGAGTACCTGATGCATACATGCTTATTAATGTAAGCAAATAAATAACCATTTCGTTTTAATGTATAATTCAAGTATCAACTGTTAGATTAAGAATTTGGACTTTTTAATGTTCTCATAATTTTTTTCAGTTTCACACAATAATGAAATGGGAATAGCATTAGCACATTCAGAAAAAAATATTATTTTAATATTACATCAAGAAACCATGTCATGAACCTGATTATTGAAGATCCGAGACACTGCATTCTATATGTAGGCCGTAAGCTAAGGCCGTGTGCTAATTGTTGAAAAGGTATGGTTTCAATCCATACCATTTCTGAAAAGCGCAAGGATTGCTACCAACTAACAATCTAGCAAGAATTACATTTTAACAAATATTAAATGAACATCTTCAAAGAGAGCCACCATTGTTAAGAAAAATTGTGGATGGACGAAGCACAGTTTAAAAAGTACGAGAGCAGGTGTATTTATGTCAAAAAAACCTTCACCAGTGACTTCCACAAAATCGAAAAGCTGTATGGTAAGCAACACATCAGAAAGAATTTGAAATAAACAAGTAGGCTGGCATCTTCAATAATAAGTTAGTTGCTCCAGTAGAAATACTAAATCGCCTAAATACCGAAAATTATTTATCGTTTTTGAGGAGAACAAGCAATTTGGATTTTTTTGAAGACACAAATCTACAAACATTACAAAGTATGTGGATACAATACGATTACGCTCCAATACATTACGACTCCACTACGCATCTCCAACGATGGGTAGGCTGAGGAAGCTCTGCCTTAGCATGTCTGGCCAGATCTCCAGATTTGACCGCTTTAGAATTTTATATATGGGGGACAATCAAAAACAAAGTCTATTCAAAATTCATCGAGTTGAGGGAGGGATCAATTACTGGTCAAAATCCAAGAAGCTGCCACAGAAATGAAAAGCATGATCATAAATTTAAATAGTCATACAAGAATTAGAGTAAATTATGCACAGAAAATGAATGAGGCCATTTTGAAGCAGATTTGAATGAAAAAGTTTTATGTACCTTTTTATCTTTTATTAAAATTATCATTTATTTTATATACATAACTTTATTCGTAAAAAATAAATTATTCATTGGTTAATTACAATTGGTTGAGTGTATAAAGGTACGCACACGTTTATAGTGGATGAGTTGTAATTCTTGCCTATTCGAAACGGCGATGTTGTCGTTTTATGTATCGTTAGTGTACATATTTCATTAGAAATTCTTTTAATTTGTATGAAAAAATTAAAACTATAATGAAGCATTTTTAGGAATATGTTCCTTGACAAGGTTTGGTGTGTATTATTCGCCAAAGTTAACGAAAAACGTCAGGAGCACCTTGTATGAAGATTGCACCACGCTAAAATCTATGGTCTCTTGCGAAATAGACGTGAACTTTCAATCCGTCTTCGGAATAAAAGAAAATATTTTTTTTAATTTGAAATTTTCATATATAATGAAAGGTATTTAAAAAAATACCGAAATCAAAGTAAGTAAAGCTTTTACTGTTAAGTTAATGATCCTATTCTTTATCCCTCCTACTCCCTCAAAACTTACAAAATTGAATGTTTGCGGAAATTAAGCTTAAGGAAACTAGCCTCTCTGGGCTAGTTCCGTGCAGTCCCATCGTACCTGGGGAGAGGACAAATTTCCGTACAGGAGAATCGGGAGCTCTAGGCTCGATTGCGGCGACCTCGCTACCCACCACGCCCTTTCAGGAAACCAGTAGCCCGGAGGCGCGAAACAAGAACTGGAGAAGTCCGCTTTAGGACTCTGAATGCGTGTGGAGGTATGGATAATAAAATTGATGATATCTGTGATCTTGTGAAAAACAGGCGATTGAATATTATATGCATGAACGTAACTAGAAAGAAAGGTAGAGGCGGGGCCATTAAACGCGGATTCTTGGAGACGTTAATCAGTCAACGAGGATGCCGCGGGGTTGGCTTCATCCTATCAGAAAGATTATTTTAATATATAAACGGTTACGAATGTGGTAGCCCAAGGCTTCTCTGGTTTTGAGTTAAAATTGGACTGTCACGAATTTTTATTTTAAGCGTATACGCCTCGAATATGTCCAAACCGCTCGAAGAGCGGGAGGACTTTTGGACTGATGTGAGGGACATATTAGTGAAATGTGACATAAACAAAAGGATAGTCATATTAAGTGATTTTAATGGCTGAGTAGGTGTACAACGGGATGAATATAACAAAGTCTTAGGAAATTTTGAGATGAAAGAGTGAATGAGAATGGTGATTGCCTTTTCCTACTGTGTCGAGAATTTAACTTGTATATGACAAACACTATGTTTGACCACAGAAGGATACACTCGTATACTTGGTGGAGAGGTGAAGACAAAAGCATGATGAACTTTATAATTGTGGATGATCGATTGAGAAGCAAAGTTGTGGATACGAGAGTGTACCGTGGCGTCAACGTTGGTACAGACCACTTCTTAATGGTCTGCCTAATTAAAGCTTAATGCAAATGTTGGCGACACCATGCGAAAATGGCCACTACGGAGCTAGAACGAATAAAAGTTGGTAAGCTTCAGGATCAAGATGTAAAAGATATGTGAAGCGATTGAAAGATAGTTTAGGAGAAATCAAACAGTTTGAATGTCTAGAACTTGACGAATTATGGAAAGTGACAAAATTTGTATTAGAAGACGACGAAGCAAAAAAGATGTGAGGTGTGAATAAAAAAACAAATGTTAGTAAGAACGATAATAAATGGTGAAATTTCAAAAAGAAGAAAATACTGCGTGAAATAAAGAAAGCATGGCTGAATTTTCTGTTTGCAAAGACCAACCACAGAGTGCAAAGAAAAACATCTTGAAAGATAAGCCAAAAGATACTGAAAGTACGTACAAATATGAAAAACTGAGAGCTAAATAATGTGTGAAAAGAAGAAAACATGAAATAAAAAAACGCTATGATAGAAAATTCTGGGATAATTTCCGTGTAACCCAAAAACCTTTTTGGAATAATGTGAAAAAGGTCCGTAATAATTCCGAGACATCGTGTAAATATGTGATTAGAGACGATGCTGGACAATTACTGAATGACGAAAATCGCATGAAAGAGCGGTGGAAAGATTATTCCGAAAGAGTTTTTGCATGTGAAGATACAGTTGCAGATGACAATGTTATTGCAACTGAGTATATGATTGATGATGGAAATGAAAGTGAAATTACCAGAATGAAATTATGAAAGCACTAAAACATATGAAAGTTGGAAAAGCTGCCGGATATAAGTTTTGTCAGAGATACTGAGGGACAGTAGAAGTATAGTGGCAAGCCTGTTGTACCCACTCTTTAAAAAATGCTAAAAAGCCATAGGGTACCTAATGACAGTCATTGTACCCCTTAGTATAGGGAAAGGCTCACGGCAAGTTTACACAAATTACCGCCTTATAAGCCTCCTCAACGTAGTTGGCAAACTGTAGGGCGAAAATCATTATCGAAAGAGTGGTGAATGAGAGTGAAAATAAGATTTAACATGTACAAAGGGGATTTCGAAAAGGGATGGAGTGTACGAATCAAATTTTTTTTCTTCGAAACATTGTAGAAAAGGTTTTGGCCAACGGCCTTAATGATAGAGTGAAAAGAAATGATCTATGGAGAACCCTATATATGCATGGTGTGAGTAGCGGATTTATACAGGCACTGCAATCGCTTTACAGGGGCTCTAGTGGTTATGTCAGAATAAATGGGGCATAAACTGACTGGTTTGACATCCGCAAGGGTCTCAGACAGGGATAGCTTCACCGTCGCTATTCAACCTATTCATGGACAGCTGTCTGCATGATTTGAAAGAGTATGAGTAAGAATGAGTGAACTATCTGTCAGATACGCCCCGTACGCCGACAACCAAGTGATGCTTGTGCCATCGGCGTATGAGCTACAGGAGATGGTAACTAAAATGGATGATTCTGTTAAGAAAAACGGTGTAAAAATTAATATCAGCAAGACTAAGGCAGTGATGTTTGAAAGAGGCGTGTACGAGTGAATGCAATATACTTATAGAAGGTAAAAAAGTCGAAACAGTGAAAAAGTTTGTATACTTGGGTGATGATGGTAAACATAACAGAGAAATATTGAAAAGAGAGTGAATGCGGGAAATAAAGTAAATGGGGCCTTGCTCGCGATTATGAATAGCATAAGCGTCTCGCGACAAGCGCGCTTGGCTAGCAATAATGGGGTCCTGATCCCTATGCTAATGTATGGTAGTGAAAGTTGGGTACGGCAGAAGAAAAATTAAAGTAGGATCAATGCTGTGGAGATGCGATCGCTGCGTAGTACGTGTGAAGTGTCTCGGAAAGATAGATGTAGAAACAGTGATGTTAGAGAGCGATATGGTTTAAAGAAAGATGTAGTGTAGAAAGAGGTATGTTGCGGTGGTTTGGCCATCTTGAAAGGTTGAATTAAAGTAAACTAACAAAACAAATCAATAGAGTGAATATGTGTGATGGAAAGGTTCGCAAGCGCCGCCATAGAAAATACTATGGAGATTATATTGGTGACATATTAAAAAAGGGTTAAATTTTAAGCACCCAAAATCGACGAGTTTTTATAAAAAGATTGATGGATGTCAATGAGGCAAGAGAGATATGCAAACATCATACAATGTGGAAATCTATAGCCTCTGCCTATCCTTTTGGGAAATAAGCGTAATTTATGTTATTGTATTAAAGCTTTTATATATGTATTTTGTTATTTAAAAGTCTAATGATACTTTATACCCCTTTTTCATGGACCATAATCATATAACCAACAACATAGTATACACGTTACACTAAACCAAAAGAGCAAAAATGTTGGTCTTGAAAACACTTACTTATGTGTTGCCAAACTAATTACACATATTTACATCAAACTCAATAAGAAAAATAGATATGAAAATATATTATCATGTACACAAATAAGATGTGTAAGTAATTGACCTAGTTACGTATATTTATGGCTCGAGTTGGTAATATAATAATGTAAAAAGGCTAACGCCTAATTCACATTAGGGTATACTTGATTATTTCTTTTAAAGTCGTTAATAAATAAAACTGTATTTGACTGTAAGAACCAGTATGTATTCTAATTTTCTACTTGCAAATGAATAATTAAAACAACAGAATCATAGTAATTTGTATATTTAATAGAACAAATGTCAATACACAGGGCAATTTTTAGCCATAGTTCTGAAAAGAAAACGTTTTGTACAAAGCATCTCACGATCTTTACACGCAAACTATTTGTAGCTACTTTCATCACCCCATAACAAAAATCTATTTGACTTAAATACCTGCAATTTTCCAAAAAAAGTAAGTTACATAAAGATATTGATAAATCAATTGATGTCTAAAGATCAAAACACAAACTCGTCAACAAAACCTAAAACATTTTCCGATGACTTGGAAATAAGAAAATTGGCATGGAGGTAAACTATGGGGCGTATACAAACCGAAAATTTAGAAAACATTGCAATATAAAAAAACAGGTAAAAGAAAAAAATATAGAGTAATTACAAAATCCTTCAAAATACTTTGAAAATAAGTTTGTTACATTTCTTATGGATATATCAAACTATTGACAAAGCACGGATAATTTGCTTTGCTGTTCTTGATACGGTTTAAATTAAGCATTGTTGGGAAATATATAATTTTGCGGATGAATACACCATATAACCATTCACCTGGTAGAGGGGTTTGACGCTAAAAAAAAATAGCATTTGAAGCTTAATATTTCGCAAATGGATCGCTTAATTGAAAAATGGTTTTGGCGGAGTTTGGTATGTTTTTAAATGAAGTATCCAACGATACCCCACACCATACGATAGGTGAGCAAATAAAATCATCCCTACTTTATGTCTTGAGAAGAAACACTAAAAAATATATATTCAAAATTTTATTGTACCACATTATCGGCGTAATCAATATACACACATTACCAAATTACAACTTCTAATAGTAAGAGTATCTGAGCTAAGTCGCGAACAGACAGACAACATACAGACGGACGGACATGACGTGACTATAAATGGTTCCTCGTTGACTCTGGAACCTTAAAAATCGTGGGAATATATTCCTCAGTAGTGGAATAATTAAATCTGACAAAACAAACGTACAATGTCTTTACGCTATTCCTCTGTCTCGGCAAGAGCGAGATCATGCTTCTGGATTTTTTTTTAATAAAACGAAAATCCTCTTCGTTCCTTATTCTTAGTTTACGAAGCTAAATTTGTGTCGGCTCATTTAATTTTTTTGATCAAAAAATAAAATGTTTATCTCAGAAAACGGACATATTTTTTTAAGTTATTCGTAGACACCTGAAACGCAAAGCACTTAGATGCTCATAGTGTTAATACAGGTTTTGGAACGAACGGTGTTGAATTTAAGTTTTGAAAGTTAGTTTACTCAATCTATATGAAAAAAGCTGTTGCTTCACACTAACATTTTAGACTCTCACTTTTTTAAATTTATTGCTGTTAGATCGGAAAATATAGTTCGATATCGACACGCATAAATATGATTATACAACACACGGCTTATAAGTGGTTTATGATAATAAAATTTTATAGGCCCGTCAACGCGATTGCGTTGTATGTATAATTTCACAGTCGAAGCTTTTTTTTTTGTAATTTTTCTAAAAAATATTCTAGAACAATTTGATAAATTTCGGTGTAATTCCTCTGATCAGTTCAATGGTACCTATAATTTAAAAAAATAAATAATTAAATCAGTGATGTAATGAAAATGCAAATAGGACATCGCGATTATCTGTAGTTGTTTTTTAGATACTATTGTATTATTTCTAAGATGCTCATCGGTGGGTGAATGTTACTTGAGAGGTTTATTGCACATTTATACAATTTATGTACTTTTCTCGATTCTTCACCTAGCGATCAAATTTATTTTCATCACCGTCAACCTTGTTATAAACACATGCAGTACGATTTCAAAATTAACATGTTTGACTGATACCATGTTAATGTAAATTTTATCATCCGAGAGATGTCACTCTAGAGCGATTTTTTTCGAATAAAAGAGCATTTTTAAATGATTTGAATAAATACATATGTATGAATTGATTCATCAACTTCTATTTTTCGTTACTATTTTTGAAATACTGTTTTCAGAAACGTATACATTTACTTCCTATAAATCGTTGAAAAAATCTTAAAGATTTTTTATTAAAAAAACCTGCACATCAATGGACCTTACAGGCCTGCCCCAAAACTTCCCGCATTGCTTTGAGCAAAGATGTTTTTGAGCTCCAAAAGTACAAAAACATTATTGCTCACATTTTAAATTATCAGCGTTCTTTTTCCATTAGAAGTGTAAAAGATTGACACTAGGTCATTTTTAAATGTAAAAAATAACAATTACGAAGATATTATTCAAATATTTTGTAATAATTACTTTTGAATGAAGCTTCTGACTTAAATGGAACTATTTATGGGTATTCGATATTCAAAAAGTATATACAAAAATGTAAATACTTTTTGAACTCAAAAAATAAATATATCTTGAAAATCGACCAATCTAGAAATCTAAAAGTTAATTTAAAAAAAAAACACTTTTTTAAACTTTTCGACGACGATATCTTTTGATCAGTTAATTAATTTCAAAAAGAGTTGCTATATTCGACGGAGTTTTTTGGCACGAAAACATATTCTATTTCAAAACAATATTTTTTTTAAAAGCCTGAGTTATTATAAAAAAAAAATCGAATTGTTTTCGTTCATGATATCTCTCGTAGAGAAATAAATTGTTATCCATTAATTTTACAGCATTCGACGCAGTATTGTCAGAAATAAAGCTTATTAGATTTTGGAATGGATCAGTTCAACAGTTATGAAATTAGTCGAAAAAACATTTTAATTTAGACTCGAAATTCTAAAAATTTATGTCATATTTTTGGGTTAAAATTTAATGAGTCTTTTTTGATGCCACAAGCCCGATTGTAATTGATTTATTCGTTATACACATTCACCCACGCACGTACGCTCCCAACGCACGCGTGTACGCACGCACGTACCCACGCACGCACATACCCACGCACGCACGTACAAACGCACACACGCTCGCACGCACGCACGCACGCATACTAGCACGCACACTTACCTGTCAAAATGGACAGAAGTTTCTTAGGACCTAAAAACATCGAAAATTCATGAAATATCGATTTTATAAAATCGGATTGAAAACAATTACAGAAAACCCAAAATTGTACAAATATTTTCAATTTTATGACGGTAGATTAAAAGAGTCGATGAGCTAAGGTTGTATAGTGTGGAAAATTTGCAGACACATTTTCTTACCTTTCATATGATCTTTGATGAAGAAATAAAAACACAACTAAACGCCGTCGTTCTATTTTATATATATATATATATATATATATATATTATCTCGATAGGTTTTTTGCAACCTTTTCCCCTATTTAAAGGCTTCCATAATTTCTAGATGTAAATTTAATATTTCCTAACTTGAAAGCTAAGATTTACATATTTGTTCCATCATAGACTTTGCTGAAACTTAACAGAGCCAGCCGTGCTTCAACGTTTCTTAAATATCAGATAAATGTCCTATTGACACATCGATGGATCCATCGACATTCATAAACATATAGGCGGCAAATGTACCTTCTTTTTTTACTGTGATGCGCGATATAGCAAGAGTTATTAATAACAGTGAGTTTCTCGCATCCAGCGGTCGTTCCGCCCTGTAGTTCTGAAGGCGGGCCATAAAACTCACGGATCCGTGTCAGTCTTTATCGAAGACGCGCCTCGGCGACGGTATTAACAGCCCTCGCACCCGAAATTATCTTTAAACAAATTGTCTGATCGGTTCCGGGTAGCGCGCAAATTGCCCGTACGGTACATCCGCGGCGGCATTATCTACTGTCAGCAACACGTTTCGCGGTTTTTGCATATAAACGACGCGTCTGCAGCACGGTATGCACCGGCCTTATGATTACAACAATAAATCTTGGACACGGTCCGCCGACGCCGCAGACACGGGCGACGCCGAGTAGAATGCGGATATCTTCGAATATATTCGACTGCGAACTACGCAGGCACTAGATCATTAGTGGATGTATATAAATTAAACATTTTTGAATTAAACATGAATTTTGATATCTTTCCGCATTCCGTGTTTATTTCACTTTGTGATATTGGTATCAATAGCTTGACAATGACGTAAAAGGTAATTTTATCGGTTTAATTTTAATCAGTGACGTAGAAATCATACAAAATATATATACTTGTCTTTGTCGGAAGGTTGATTCGGTATTACACAAATAACAATTATATTTTAGGGTTCAGTGCCTCTAGTGGAAAAAAGAACCCTTATAGGATCACTTTGTTGTCCATCTGTCCGTTTGTCTGTCAATATTCTTCTCAGGAACGCGTGGAGGTATTAAGTTGAAATTAAATGAAATACTTGTCTGCGATCGCTTAACTGCAAGAACTCAAGTTTCTAAGTCAACGTAATCAAAAAATACGATTGAAATACGTCTATTTATGCCTTATATTTTGAAACTCGCAAGTAAATCAAATCTTGTAGAGTACTTCCCATTAATCTAAAATCATTAAATTTGACAAGAAAGTTCCCACAACATACATAAGCGAAAAAATCCGAAAATCGACAATTTCTAAAAAATATGCAATTGTATGAACCGTGATGTAGAACAATATATGGGAGCACATGTTTTAACTTTGAGCTATGAAAACCAAATACTATAAAAAACGGATATTTTTAATAAAATTCAAAAGCTTTTTACAAAAAAGCAATAATTTCGAAATCCCTTCGACTAATATCTCACCACAATTGGTATCAAGACCAAAATCATCGAGAATCTTGATTCATATTTTCAAATTCACATTGAAAATATCTTTATTTCATAGGTTATAAAATAAACTTGAAATACATCATATTTTTTTGAGAATTTACATCTTATCGCTCGTTCAGATCTTTGCCTCGACAAGAAAGAGAACTTAAGGGTAGCTATTTTCTAATTTCATCGTGCGCAGCCAAAACAAAGACAAAACTATTAATGAACGAAAGGGCCCGGTGAATAGTTGAGCCATTTATGCCCATGGATATATGTCATCTATATATTGTAATTGTGTGATATCCTTTTTTACTGAGCGATTGTTTAATAATGCTCTTAAATGTATATGAGTGTAAATCTTGAATATCCATAGGAACCCTATTGAACCTTGATGGATGAAATATCTATATGCAGAATTAAATTTATACGGAACCCTCAGGGTGCGAATCCTAATTGCTCTTTCCAGGTTTTTTAAATAACAAATATAAGTGAAAAATCGTTACAAGGATGTAAAGGTTTATACCTTTTAATGTAAATGAAACGAACAATAACCCTCAATAAATTTCATAATCAATTCAATAAATATAATAATAGTCAATATAAAAAGAAGATTCAAATTACCATCCAAAAGGCAAGGCTGTATTTTTGAATGTGAATTCATGTTAGCATACATTTATAGGATTTATAGACAAAATATGTTGAATTCTGTTGTGGTGGTATAAAAAAAATTAAAAACTACTCCAAAAAATCACTTTTCTGTAGCTATTTTTTACGTTTTTCTCTAAAACGTAAAAAGATACGAGGGCTGCTAATTATGTATCCGGAACTGGCCACATAAAGAACAATATTTTAAAATGAAACTCCTTGGCTATGCTCACGAACGCATTCAAAGGTCGCCTTAAATCGGTTAAATCGGTGTACTACAAAATATCGATGCTGTGCAAGAACTAATAATACAAGATCGTCCTGTTACATATCGGGAAATAAAGAAGTCCTTGAGCATAAGTATGATGGGCATACATAAGATATTACACAAAAATTTGACTGTAAAAAAAATTGGTTTGCATCGGATTTCGCACAACTTGAAAATTTATAAAAAACAAGCTCGTAAAGATTGGTGCAAAAAAAAGATAAAAAAAAATACAATCATGGTGCGTCAAACGCTGTTTATAATATGTACACAGGTGATGAATCTTAGATCTATGCGTATGACCACGAAACTAAACAACAGTCGACGGTGTAGGTGTTCGAAGACTATCCGAACCCAACAAAAGTGATTCGTGCCAGAAGCACTTTGAAGCAAATGGCTGCCTGTTTTTTTTTTTTGTATAAATTGACATTTGATTACACTGCCACTAGATAATCGTAAAACGGCTAATTCGGAGTGGTACACAACCATTTGTTTGCCAGAAGTTTTTGAAGAAATAAGAAAAAACAACCGACAATGCAGAATCATTCTTCATCATGACGATGCTAGCTATCACATCGGCCGACACAATTCGATTTTTGGAAGGTCAAAAAATCGAATTGACGGGTCACCCTCGTACAGCCCCGATTCGGTACCCAACGATTTCTATTTATTCCCAAGCGTGAAGAATAAATTACGTGGTCAACATTTTTCGAGCCGCGAAGAAGACGTTGCTCCGTTTAAAATGCACGTTTTGGAGATACTTCAATCAGAATGGAAAAAGTGCTATAAAAATTGGTTTCAGCGTATATAAATTTGCATCGATCATCATGACGAATATTTTGAAAAGCAAAAAAAACCATATGAAATGATAGACGTTTGTTTTTTTTTTCTGAACACACAAATAGCAGCCCTCGTATGAAAAAACTGTGTAACTGTAACAAAAGTACGCAAAGTAACTATAAAAAAAACATATCATCGAGAATATACTTATAGATAATATAAAATAATATAGACACAACCCTAATAAATGCTCGGCCAGACTATAAGCAGGGGCGCGATCGGGTGGCCGATCGCGCAGCTCACCGCGACGCAGGATCTACGTGACAGATGTTCTAAGGCTGTCAGTACGACATTTCTAAGTATATTTTTAAGCTATTTTTCGCAGAAACGGCTACTTCAATGACTATAGTTTCTTTTGCAAAATTATTTTATGAGGGGAGGAAATTATGAATATTTGTGAAAAGATGCCTCATAAAATCCACCTGCATATTTTATATAAATATATATATATATATAGTAATTGAAATTGAAGCTATATACATTTATATTAAAAAAAAAATTTTTTGACTGAATTTCGGAAAAAAATGTTTTGTGTAGAAAAAAAAGTAAAACTGTACATTAAAATCATCAAATTTGAGACAAAAAAAATTTGTTTTTGATATAAACGTCTATAACTTTTTAGATTACTTAATAAAAAATATCAAGTATATGCAAGATCGGCCAATAAAATATCCGACCATGCTCACTGTAGGGTTCTAGCCGTTACTACAATAAACGTACCACAGATGAAAAAAAAAACTAAGTTTTTATGGTAGGGGAGCCCGAGAGGGGATTTCGGGATTTACTCGAGCGCGGCACATTAACGTAAGGGAGCATCCTTATACCCTGTTGAGTACCTCCAGCAAATATGAGCCTCATATATATCGCCGCCAGTCAAGGATAAGGAATCAGGTTAGTAAAAAAAAAAATGATCATCTCAAATTCTCGAGCGTGTCAGATTAAGAGAGCGCGAATTAATTACATGCTGAAAAGCGTATATTCCTCTAATCTGACAATTTGCGAGTTACGCAAAGAAGTGGGAGGGTTTCAAACTTGTACAAAAAAAAGTCATCTCGACATTCTCGAGGGCTAATTTTTCTTTTATTTTGAAGGAAATAATTCAAGGATGACGAAAAACACATAATTAACGATTTCCACAAGCCGAAGTAACAAAAATTCATCGATGAAGTTTAATGCGTGTAGCTGCGTGACGCCTTTATTCCCCTCTGAGGATGAAATCGAGCCAGAGGAGGAAGGTGATTCTACCGATGAAAATGATAATTTTAAAAAAATATGCAAAAAACAATTATTTTTTTGTAATTATTTTCTTGTAAATAAAAATATTCTACTTACAAAAACATACACTTCTTTATTTGCATGCTGTTTCTTGAGCTTTTCAATTAATTAAGTTCAATGTTTAAAAAAAAAAATTAAAAAGTTATTTAATTGTCAGATTAGGCGAATCCTTCCAGATAATCGTCAAATTATGAGACAGCACGTCTAGGGCATAAAGATGAACCATATATATCTTTATCTGACACGCTTGAGTATTTCAAAATGGCGAATTTTTTGCACATTCTAATAATGGCCGCGAATTCGCGTCACATCCAAATCGTCAGATTAGTATTTAAGAGCTTTTATGTAGGTTCACTTAACATCCCCTTAGAAAATTAGACGCCCTCGATTAAATTTTTTTTCATTTTAAATCCTTACGTACGATCACCCCCATCATGGAAACAGTCAGATTAACTATACGTACATTTTTATAAATACGTATGACATGAATGCTATCAATATCTGACGCGCGCGATTCCATGCAAGAGCTTTTTACATTTTTGAAAATCTATAGCTTCTTCCCCTACCGATGAAAAGGTATATACTACGTGACATTTTTTTTCTTTTTATCATCTAAGCTTCACAACCCAATAGATCTTTATGACGTACGAGTAAATTCCGATTTAGCATCGTGGGCCCCCTTTCTATTAGGGTTGTTTTCATATTTCCCATCACAAAGTAGGTATAAGCACTTTAGTTTAGTTCCTGTAACTAGAGGAACAAGTAGGTATGTCGACTATTATCCTTAAACTAGTGTAAACTAAAGTGCACCAACAAAAGACCGTATTTTCATGCCACTTACGTCCTTTTGTTGAGAAGCTCATTTTTTCATATTTTTGCATATAAGGTTTAATAAACAAAAGGGAGGGAGGACACAATTTATGCTACTTTTAAAACAATTATTTCCAGAAACATGTACTAAATTAAAAAAAAAAAAACGCTTAAAAACTAATAAGTTTTAAAATACCTGTAGAAGTATGCGCTACAAGTTGATATTTGCTTAAACAAATATCCAGTTTCTGTAACATGTATGGAGTGCCGCCTTTCAGAAATATTTATAGTTGTTATTTAAATACGAAACTAACTAGCAGCTTATACAAGACAGCTATACTCCCAATTTCAAGAATATACATCTTGTAGTTTTTATAGTAAAATGCCTGTGACATATGGACATACGTACGCACAGACGGACATGATGAAACCATTAGGGTTCCGTTTTTGCTATTTGGTCTCGGAATCCTAAAAAATGAAAAATTCAATTTTCGTTTTTTTATTAATTTTTTTTTAAATTCCTCGCGGCTGGGCTATAAATTTCAATATCTCGGTTTCTATTGCAAATACGTCAAAAGTAATTCAGAAGATTTTATAGAAAATTTTAATCTCTAAAGTTTTCGATTGAGACACTTTTTAATGCATAACATAAAAAGATATATGTTTTGAGACATTATCAAAAAAAAAATATTTTTGGGGTAATTTTTAATTGTTTTTTTGCCCTCCATATAGAAATAAACGTATTTTAATTATAAATCCTTTAAATGTATGCTAAAATGAACTTATATTGAAAAATTCAGGTTTGCCTTTTGGATTTTAATTTGAAACATTTTATTGGACTATAAAAACAATTCATGGTTTGTGCGGATGGTAACACTGAATAATAAAAAAAAAGAAAATATATTAAGCTGACCCCAAATAATAAATAATGTATTGCTATATTCTCACTGATGATAGTCGTAGTTGTGGATAGTATACATTAAATAAAAATAAACTTGTTACAAATAATGTATTACTATGTTCCTACTAGTGATAATAGTAGTTGTGGAGAGACATTTCAAATAATAAAAAAATTAGATATCTTAAATTGCTTCCAAATGACAGATAATGTGTCACTAGAGGTAACAATGTTAATTCTATCAGCAACTGTTTTTTTCGTGAACCTGATATACCATCAAAGTACTCGTCAATATAATCAGTATAATACCAACCAATATTGTAAATACATCAATGAACAATTCCTTAATTAAAGAAAGTCAAAATCGCGTTATTTCACAAACTGCAGCAGAATTTGTAGATTAGAGATGATTACGACCTTTTAAAATCACATTTAAAAAACTCTACATACATGTGGTGCTTTGCACATCTCCATTAAAATCATACATTATATCACATATTCAGCAATTGTTTACTTAAACCTAATTGCATTTGCAATGTAACTAGAAATCACAATGTGTTAAAGGCATAGTTTTTTTGTAATATGTATCACCTTTCTAGTTATATAACTACACGCACTTTATATTACCAAATAACATTTCTTATTGTATCCATTTTTTGTATATTTATTCTATAGTTGCCCAATAGGACATCTGGTCACGAGTGCGCGACTGCAAGTCACTTAAAATTTCTCCTCTCCACTTTTCTTTTTCGAAAAGTCGTAATTTTTGCGGTGTGTAAGTAAATTGTAGGTTCCCGGATTTTTTTTTCAATTACACACCCAAGGCGTTTCTTTTCAATTACGCCCCGGAGAAAATTGCAGCTTCGCGGACCTTTATTTAGTGATAACTGCCGGACGGGCGGCCGAGTGTTTGTTTACCCGCACACAGCGCATGACGCAGACGGAGCGACACGAAATCGCATAGATAACGGGAAAATGGCCCATAGCGAGAGCAACTCCGTTCTCTCGTAATCTATGATTAGATGAGTCCCATTATAGTATTTCAGTTTCTCAAACAGGGCAATGTTTATACTATAGCGTGAAAACGGACAACTGTCGACTAAGGTACGAGGCACTTTCATTTGTGGAGAGACGTTCTGCCTTCTATTCTACCTCAAGCAATATTATTTGACACCTCCAGTTAATCCTCTGCACACTTTACAAATTAGGATTATCCATCGCGACAACAACCAAGAAAAAACATTCAGAAAGTTATAGAAAAATTTATTAAAGAAAAAAAAATATATATTCACTTTCATTCAATGTGACTTAAATATAGCCGAGTTTGTAATCATTCTCTTGAACAGTTCAATACTTTACCAAATTAAAATCTGTCCAAAATGAACATTGTATTTCAAAAATTATTTAATAAGAAAAATTATTGATGACAATTTTCTTTCACTTTCACATTTATATAACATCATTATGATTCTCCAAATATATATATATATATATATATGCAGGTTCTCATAACTACTATTGCATTTCACTCACATGAATTCCTTTTGAAGAATATGTACAGTAAAACGCACGAAACTCTGCCACTGTGAAGTTAGTCACGAAAGCGTCGCAATGGCGTAAACTTGGTACTCGGGGGGAGAAGAAGGAAGGGTCGGGAAGTGTTGAAACCTGCGCCTTACATCATTCGCAGGCAATTCAGACCGCCATAGCTCAGTGCGTTGTACTGTAATAACACTGCTTGGTCATCCGTCGTGAAATATTCAACAAATGCAATTTATATGATTTTACACCAAAAATGTAAATCTAATGTACACACGTTATTACCGCTTACCGCAAATATAAACAAAAATTGAATATTATTTACAATTTATTGTAGGTTAGAATTAACAGTAACTCGACTCTGTCACATAGCGGTGTACGATTTCATTTGAGTCATCGTCATATTTTTATTTTTAATACATATATCGTTTTTCCAAAAGCGCTATAATTTATAATCGTAATAAAAAATGATTGTAATTTAATAAAAATGATACTACCCTATGCGACTTTTTTTGTGATCTGTACTGTATGTATACAATAGTGCGCATGTGCAATCTTCTTTAACTATTTTTTATTAAAACTAAAGTGATGGCCGCTGTTTTCAAACAAGATATAGTTCTCGTAATGATATGATAATGCACTTTTTTGTTCTGATTTTTAAGAACAATGGTTTTATAGATAGATAACGAGAACACGTAACGCGAACATCTAATTTCCTGTAACTGAATCAACTGTGATACATGGACGGCCAAGTACATAGACGAACGTGGTGAAATAATTATAAGACTATATTGACAAGTATAAAACGTAAAACGTTTTTATATTTTTCAATATAATGTATAAACGCGGCCCAAGCCATTTAGGTAGAACAGAATCATGTCTGTAGCGGCCGTATGTCTTGCAAGCATTCCGAACACGTACCAGAGCTATGTATACGATCGTCGGTGCAGTTGTGTCCCGCCACCTGTCGTTGGCGGAGGACAACTGCGCTGATGACTAGGCCATGATGGCACCTTTATTTTTATTAACGTGGCCAGGCAAAATTATTTACGTTTTTAATTAAATAGATTAATAATCTGATTTTGGTAAAAGTAAAGAGCACAATAAAAATTTTGTTTTGCTTCCAATCTGGAACACTGTCTTACATAGCATCAAAAAATAGCAAATAATAATTAGTTTAATAATTTCGAGAATATTCAACGAAATCAATGATTAACTTTTAATTTCTCAATCTCCTGAATACTCGCATTTTATTGAAAATGTTTAATTTGCAAAAAATACGTATCAAAAAATTAATATCTAATAAGTAATGCAATTTAAAGTTTTACCTATGTCATTACTTCCCTACTACTTTTGCGCAGCAGTAAGTGGGGCGCACTATAAGTTTCTGGAACTGGCTACTTATATAAACAATATTTAAAAAGTAATTACTACATTTGAAAATGGAAGTTTTCCTCTAGAATACAGTTTGTTTCATCTATCAATCGCTATTACATTGTGACGTCATTTTAAAAATTGTGTGTCTTCATCATTATGGACTTAAGTCGTGAAAATTTTCATAGTATTATTTTCTACGATTTTAAGTATGATTTGACAGTTCAGAATAGCCTCGCTTGGCTTCGAACTGCTTTTGGCGATAAAGCACCGTGCAAGACGACTATCTATAACTTGTTTGTAGAATTCAAGAGCGGTTGTGTCAACCTCAGTGACGAATTTCGTGATGGTCGCCCGACCATCGTTGTGAACAACAAAAAGATCGATGGTAGGTCACATACCATGAGATTCGGACACCCTTAGGCATAGGCATGAGTCAAACACAATCAACCCTACAAAAACATTTGGGTATAAAAAAGCTATGATCGCGGTAGATCTCACACAACTTGACTGAATTTCAAAAAATGGGCATCACTTAGAGTATTGCCATGCTTACCAGATTCAAGAAAGGGGCGTCACATTTGGTGAGGGTCATAGTAACAGGTGACGAAACGTGGATTTATTGCTACGAACCTAAAATAAAACAGCAATTGATTATATGGGTCTATCGAGATGAGCCGAAACCAACCAAAGAGGTACGCGAACGAAGTGCTTCTAAGCGGATGATTGCTTCATTTTTTATAAAACTGGACATGTTGCTTTGGAGACTTGTATCGGTACCCGACCATTTATTTGCTGAAAGTCATTAACGAACTCCATAAAAATAACCGTAAACCTCGTATCATTTTGCACCACGACAATGTCAGTTCTCCTACAACCAAAGACTATTTTTTTTGAATGAGAAAGACATAGAACTTATGAGAGCAATCCTGCATACAGTCCCAACTTGGCACCATAGGACTTTTTTTGTTTGCAAAAATGAAAAACCAATGACGGTCAACCAAACGCGGTCAACGATTTTCATCCCTAGAAGAGGCTGTCAAAGAGTATAAGAAATATGTTTCCGAAGTCATCAGGGAGGAGTAATGTGTTTTCAAAATGGGTTAATTCGTATGAAAAAGCTCATTTATGCTAACGGAGAATATTTTGAGAAACAGTAAGTTTCTTTTTGACCATTGATAGTAATAGAAATTTTCAGTGCGACCTACGTACAAGCACTGCTAGCGAGACTTCATGACTAAGTCAGAAACCAATATCAATTGTTATTGCTGTATAGAGTTTTAGTATTGTTAATTTCTAGAAATATTGTCAATGCCATATTTATCAAAAACTACTAGTTCAACGTTTCTCTGGCAACGTTGGTCTAAAAAAGGAAGAGATTATGTCTGTTTACGGAAGTACACAGATCGTATTTGCATTATATAAATGCAAGAAGTGATCCCTTTTATACTTACATGTGGTAGAAAGAGCAATGCAGGCGGTCTCTCTACGAAATAAACTTCAAAACTAAAAAATTCCCGGAAATAATGGAATAAATGATATGGCTCTGAAAATAAGCAAGTTTGAACAGGTTAGACTGCTAGAAATAGAGCCATGCTATGGTCAACTTGGCTGTAACAAGAAAATGGGCCGGCTCGCTTGGTGAGAGACCCCACACTCTCACAAAATACAGATATGAAGTAACTGCTTCTGATATTTCGTTCAGTGTGTTAGAGTTCCGGTAGCTCATTCCCCCTCTTTAAATCTCCCTTCCGTCAAATATCCTATTCCTGTCTAAGAGGCCGGCAACGTTCTAATGACTTTCTGGAGTTGCAAGTGTCCATTGGAGGCGATGATGTATGATGACTCGCAAACTCGTTTGCTCCTCAGAAATGCTATAAAAAAAAAGGAAAAAGAAAGTTAACATGGCAGCGGACAAGTTCCATCATGTATGTTGTCATAACCACTGGGAGAGAACTTGAGATGACAAACTGAAAAAAGTCGACCACAGTTAACCACAACACAAGCGGCCGTTGATAGTGAAGTTTTAGTGCGAGAACAGTGGTCTTTCAGTCACGGGTCATGGTTCTTTCTACAATTTAAATACAGACGTTACAGGGAAAATTGAAAACGACAAGGAAATCTAACAGTTGAAATTCAATTAAATTGCGTTATATCGAGCAGCTAATTTTTAAGTATTAAAATTGTTCAGCGGTGTGCTTCAAACTACCATTTGAAATAATTAACTGTTAAAGTTAAAAGCTAAACACGTCAAAATACTTTGCTTTAACTTGACAGTTGGTAGGTGACTACAATAGTCTTAATGATATTTCCATTTGTGACATTAAATTCATGTCACAAATGCCAATATCTCGAATATTATCGATACTTTGACATGTTTAGTTCTTAACTTTAACGGTTAGCAGTTAAATATTGCAAATGAGATTTTGAAGCACACCGCTGTTAGACGTCCGACGACGGCTAGTGATTGATATTTTCAAAATTTCATTGGTATCCTTTTGTACTTTTCCATGTTTACTATTTTGTCGTTTTATTTTAGTATAAAATAATCACTAATTGACAAACTTAATACTTATTTATATGATTAATTTAATTCAATATTGAAAGTATCGGATTCGCCTGAAAGCACCAAAAAGTTGTGAAAACATAAAATAACTCCATTACATAAATCTTTTTGCGTTTTTGACAAAAAAGCAAAACTCCTCTTAATTCATCCTCGACTTATCAAATATAGTTTCGAAACTGTCATACTTTCCGAAAATGTAACATCCATAAAATAAAACAGCGAGCAAATTTAAGAAAATTATGCAATCAAAATTTTAGATTTGCATATTTCAAAAGTATAAAATTGCAATAAAGCTAATGTTTATTTAGAAGCCTATCAATAAACGCATTTTTCCAAAATATCGATACTTTCGCAAAATGTATTTTGACGCAATATCTAAAAGCAAAATCTACTTAACATAATTTACATACAATTTGAATGAGATTTCAAAAATGAAAGACAAAGGCGAACCACGCAAGCAGATGAAATACTGCGCACGATCCACCATAAATCTACTGGCACTTCGGCCATTCATCGAGCTTCATCACGGACGGCGTACGGCATGGATATAGAAAGCCGCTCACGTGGAATAGATTACTCGAGCCGGGTCACAGCATTTTAAGCGACTGTTCAGGCTCAGACGCCACGCCGCGCGTTGGCGTCACGGTGGACGTGTGACTCGATAGAAGCTCGCGTAGAAGTGAAATCCGCTATATGCGATTATTGTAAGCGGGATTTGCATTTGAATGACCCACTGACAAGTGTACAGCCCGCCACCTCCCATGGCCCCTCCGACATCTTGGTCATAAGGGCCGAATCGCAGAAGCGCCGCTGAACACCGATAGATCTAGTCCAGCGGCCCCGTCGTGCTTCTTACTAGTTATTCTTTAGATCTGTCCCTTGTCCCTATATAACAACTCTCCCTTAATAGGGCTTGTGACGACTGACAAGTGTACAATATGAAATGCGATTAGTGATTCTACCTTCACAGGAAAGGTTGGCAAATTATCTTGTGGTGGTACTGTAATAATGAGTGACCACCGCCGCCCACGAACGCCCATAAACAGCGGAAAAACCGACAAAGCATTATAATCCTCAAATGTATTATTAAGCGGGTATCCGTTGTGTTTTCGTACTTGTTGCGATTTTGAGAGTATACTGAATTTCTTTTAGCTTCCTGAATTACGTCTTAGAATTCTCTTTACTCTCTTTACTTGGTATATTTTTCAGTAAGGATTTTTAAGTTTGTTTTTTTTTTCAAGGAAAAATATTGATATCGCAAGACATAAGTGTCTAATGAATTGTGTAAGTGTAGACATTCTTCGGCAAGATATTAATAAAGACACGATCCTGCATATTTACTTAACATATGTAATTACATGATGAAATTAAAATAATAGCTGAAAATTATAAATACTAGAATGTCGTATTAGCGTAGATTCAACTACTAATATACGCTTGCACGTTTCATATTCATAATAAAATATTAACGGAATTCTACTAAATGTCCTATAGAACTAATTAATCTCTTGCGCAAGCATCTCAGGAGATTCTTTGATGACTTGATCATACTTTTAGTACGACACAAATTATACTATTAACGTATGCTTTAGAAGATTTTGTTTTATTCTTACTGCTATGTACATAGGTAGATAGATCGATAGAAAGCGATAATAAATCTATAATCATTCTAAAATTTAATCTTCATATTTATGACTTTATATTTTAAAAAATGCATTTTCCATTAGAAGACTTGGAGAGATCAAAATCATATAAAAGAACTTTAGTAAATAAAAGTGGGTTTCCTTACAAGACATTTTAAATTTAAATCATATTGATACCTGTCCGCTGCATAGCCTGTAAAGCACACTAAAAAGTCACACTTCACAATGTTAAGATGTTAATGCAACATTTTAATATTTATAAGTAAAAGCTTAATAGAAGAATACCTTACCTTGTAAATTTCTCTTCTCTTTTCTCTTCCCAATCAAAAAAAAAATCACCACCGACATAACTTGCGATTGGCCAATCTTAAATCTATATAATAATTTCTCTCGATGCCAAATTTCGCGATGCGCGATATCCGCAATATATTTTTCATACAGTGCATAAAATTTGTAGGTGGATCGTTGAGCAATTATTGCATATTTATGATTGTAATATTAACGTCCACCGGCGAAAGTAATTATTGGGACAGCCTCGCTCGCGGCTTTCGGCATCGAACGGGCTCGGGCCCTTTCAAGTTTAAAAAGCGACAAGCCGACCGACTTCAGGTGCCACTCCTCATGATTAATATCATTCAACGTACAGGGTTCACCTCAAATCGGCCGGATTATAATCCAAACGCTTTCGGACACACCCCACATAATTAAAAACGTCTGCCAGAGTGTTTTATCGCAGTTTTTCAATATGCATATTCAGCGGGGGACTTGATCGGTATGGCACCCTGGCGAAGCATGAGCAAGTACTTTAAGGCGCGCCCCGATCCCGAGCAAATGCTATGCCGTGACTTTAGGCCTTTAAGTCACGGCACGAATTCGAACGGGAAAGTGGGACACCTTAAACGGGCCCAAAGCTCAAACTTCGCCTCCTAGCCCTAAACTTACAAAATGACAGAAAAATTTGTTAAAACTTCTCTACATTTCGAAAACTTAAATCGTGTCATACTTGAGAATGATATATCATAAAGGAGGCTATTTATTCCATAATGTTTTTATAATTCTTACCTCACTTACATAAAACTCTCCAAAACAAATCCTAATATTGGTTTTCCGATACTAAAGCATAATAAAAATTATTACATTGAAGTTATTAACAAAATATCGAATATTTAATAAACGTTTTAAGCGTGTGATTCTTTAAAACGATTACATCATAATTGTTGTATGATCAAGACTACTTCTTGAAGAGAAGCTTTCACAAATTTGACTGGAAAAAGGATACTATACACGACCAACATCGCCGAAGCATGTCCGACAGTGTATGGCTAGGAAGGGTGTAACAGTCGTCACAATACAAAATCTTGACAATTTTAAAACATTTTATTTTTTCTATATCTCTTTTTATAATGTCAATTTCGATTTCATCTTCGACATTGTACAACCGCATATAAATTATTTCGAAACGATTAAAAAATAATCCATTATTTTATGTATAGTGTAGATTAAATCTTTTAAAAATACATATATAATATATTTAAATATAGAAGACATCTTGTACAACATTGAGTCTACGATTGTTAAAATTAAACTCACTTAATCGAAACTATCGTACATATTTACAAAACTCAACTGTAATTACAAAGGTTCGTCCAGCGTCGTATATAGGTATCATAGATATCACACGTGTACATGTCGCATCGCTTACTGTTCCGATGACTTCACACGAAGTTCTTTCCTCAAAAAGCGTGGGGACGATACCCGATATTCTACACACAAACGATTTTCATAAATTTTTGAACTCAAATTCTAAATGGCACAAGTGATTTATAATATCCGTGATCTCGCACGTGCACACTTAACTTCGGTCACTTAGGCGTCCCGAACACTTTCTGAAGAAAACATCGAAACCAACATCGAAATACGTAGTACCTCGAATCGCTTATAAATTAGGGGAAAATATTTACATAATTTCGTTCACGTAGTAATTTATCGTGTTTTCTGGGGTGCGTCGAGCGGCTCCTCTCGTCAACGACCGCGACGACGCGCGCACGTCCGACGACTCGCACGGGACATTCATTACTACACCTCCGGTGCCGACCGCCGCGCAGTGGACAATGAAAGTTCGAAGTTGCCGAAAGCCAGAAGTAGAGCTAAATTTCAATGTACATTAAGTACATGTTTGAGGGTGTCGCCGTTACTCGGCCGCGTAAGAAGGCGCACAGTCGTCGGACGGGCGGCACGTTGGGTGATGCGATCGCTTTGATGGTAATTATACGAATTTTCATTACACACAGTTTAAATACACTTTACGTTCGCATCGTAAACCTTTACGAGCTCGACGCACCTCGGATCTCGATTACATGACGCGTTGAGATACTAGATTTTCTTTTCGTTACACAATTATATATGACACTTTTGTATGTTTGATCTTTAACTACCACTTATAACAAAATGTTTCAGTTTCAAAACAAATGGACGGCGTACTATAATGATATTTTTCAATTTACTCAATAAATTTAATAATTTACAGGGATTAATTTGTACGTATATCAATTAATCATATTAAAATATATTCCGAACCACATGTTATTTTCAGAATTTAAATTATAAATGACAATTTCTGTACATATAGTCTATTGAGTAAATATAAAAAAATCTCTGAACTTTGTTTCGCGAATGTATTACATTCACTTTAATAAGTCTTATCTTCACATGATCAATCTGAAGACTAGGACTGGTTAACTTAAGTACAAATACGAGCCTACTCTCTCGTCTATCGTTCACGCTTAAGGCGCGGCCCAGGCTACGCCTGCACCGAGACTTAAATCTCATGACCTCAATACTGAAAAGATTAAAGGACAGCTTAAAGATTGTTCCGTGATGAATTTTCCGCTGTCCTGCGCCATCGCATGCAAAAATAAAACAGCAGTAACCCTACACGTTTCAGTCGATTACAAATAGTTTTTTTTCCAATTGATCATAATTTTTCACAACAATATCGATACGACCGATTTGGAAAATCCATCGAAGGCACTATTTTATAGTCACAGATTGTGGTATCTAACCTAGGTCAGTAGCACCGCATCACAAAGTGTTAGGACGTACAACAACTTCATTCGCTGCTATTACAACTAATCGTAAATATATTAATGAATTAATACATCAAAACTGTCCAACTTTACCAGGAACTTTAATAATTTTCATTTAAACAATCCAAAACATAGTATTACATCTGATACAATTGGACTTACATTACGTATGACGCTTCAATCCGATAAATTATTTTTTTCTGGAAACATTAGTAAGACGAACGTTTCTTTCGTTTTTTTTAAATGGAAATACAAACTAATAACTGACGTCACGGATTCGAAAATTGGTTGAAAACGTTAATAAATCAATATATTCATCGACAACACGCGATTAGATAGTTCGTTGGTCGTATGAAGCGTCAAACGAAAATTAACCATTCAACAACAGTGACCGGCCATACGTAAACACATCACATGCCTTAAATACTACGATCGAATTAAATTATTATATATTGGATGGATCACAATCGATGTTTTTAGTAACCACTAAAGCACAAACGGAATGTTACGTTATCAAAAAATAAAAAAAAAAACAACACAGGTATCAATAGAAAATATATGATTTCTCTTTCAGATCTCGTATAGAGTGCACATTAGAATCTAAACAATACAGTATATATTAATATTTATTTAAAAAAAAATTATATACTACAGTACGTACAAGGATTTACGTAAAAAATTAGAGATCTAACGCGTTTCGTGTCCATGAGGTTCAAAACGCGACAGGAGCACCACCACGCGAGCACCGTTAGGGTGTTACAGAAGGGACTGGGTTCCCAAAAAAAAAATGAACGATTCGAAATCCGAAATTTCGAATGGGGCGGTGAAAGGGAAGGAAAGGAGAAAGGACACCGGCGTCGTTCGCGACGCGACGACCCGTCGTGTGTCGAAACGAACAATTTACAATCTTACATCTACAACTAAGAACTGTCTCGATGGCACCTTCGACAATGGCCTGCGACTTAACCAGCAAAATGCAATAATACGAATCTAGTAATGATATTAACAATAAGTTTATGAACAAAAAAAAATGTACAAGTTCCCCGATATAAAACATTTATCGCTAAGCTTCGCTGCGTCCCCGCCGATTTGGTAATACAGTCACGAGTCGAAACGACCTTTTTACGTACGGTCGCGCGTCGCAGGTTCGGTCTGAGGCTTAAATATCAAGTTTATCGTATGTTTCGGTGCTGTGCATAGATCTATGTCATGTATCTTGACGTTCAACAGTGATATTGCTTATGAGGATTCTGTGCATTACTGTGTATAAAAGGAATACAAAATTAGGAATGAAATTTTTGTATCCCATTACTGGTACGAGTACATATGTATTTTCTATTCGAACTACACGATATATGTTTTAAAGCATTTTCAGATTTTTATTTGTATTTTCGTCATCGTTCAGGTACACAATAAACTGATTAAACATTTGCGCATTTTTACGAAAGAAATAAGCTTATTCCGCAATTAAGTCAAATCTTAAGGCAGAGAAGCGCTTTGAAAGCTCTCGGCCGCGCGGAGCGGGTTTGCCGCCGCCTCCCGCCGCCTACGTGAAGTCGCCGCCGCGCCGCTCGGCCGGGATAGCTTCTACGCCCGCGAAAAAAATTGATTCATTCTATGTAACTATCCTACTCTAAATATATTAAAATATTTTGTCTACTTATACTGTTACGAGCAATGACAAAATTTGCACTGGTATCGTCTACATATACTAATGTAAGTGTAAAAAAAATTAGTTGAAGGTCAATTGTAAGCGTAATTAATGACATATGGCGTAATATGCATTGAGACACACCGAATGTTATAAAGAAAAATTATATAGATAAAAATGTTGCAATAAGTATAAGCAATAACATAATACTTAATATCATTAACTGTTTTTTCTTAGCACGAACAAAAATATAATGGCCACAGAATCACGAATTTAATCTATTACTTAATGACTTATTTATCACTTTTCGCTACTTACGGTTAGTTTTATAGAGTACGGCCAGCATTATCTAACCCCGAAATCACGTCATTTTCCGTCATTATACGCAATAAATAAAAGAATAAACATAAACCCAATAACTATATCGGTCGAGACATAACCACAAAGTTGCGCGTTATTTTTCCGCGGCGAATTAAGTTGGATATGCGTGGGCGGCGCACGCGCATCGTGGGCGGGCGGAAGTGAGAGCTCTAAGCCGGATCGCCCGTCTCGCTCCAGCGAGCGCCACGCGCGGCCCTCGCGAGAGGAACGGACGTATGACGATTCCGCAACGGCACAGATCGCCGGCCAACGCGACACACGCCGATAGTTCGCCGGGCCCGCGCCGGGGCTCTGGCGTCGCCGTTTGACCGCCATTCGGAAAAAGCGGCGCCCGTGCCGGGTCCGCGCGCGCGCCGACGCGACGCCGCGGGCACGTCACTAACAGCGCTGGGGGACCCCGATCGCGCTATCTATTACCGAGCTACAAGTGGAAGAGATTATTTATCGTTGACGATTTACATTTCAATTTGCACAAGCAGACCGCATAAAAATTAAAATTGTAGTTCCACATCCCACAATCTGACAAAAAGATATTTACAATTACTCAAAATGTATTGTACTTCTCGGTAGATTTTGATAATAACTTTAAAACCGTTTGAGAATTGATTTGAAAGTTTGAAGAACCTCAACCCTGAATGAATATTACCGATGATCAAAATTTTTTACACTTACCCAATTTTAACATTATTAAGTAACACATTCTAATACAGACAGATTTTACATAATGATTATTTAAATATAAAAAAAAACTAATACCAAAAGTCTATTTGTTATTGATAAATACTGCGAAAAATTCACCCTATCTAAACACGAACCTGTTATACAGAATGTTCAATATTTATATTTAGTTGAAGATTAATTGAAATAGATCGAAATAAATCCTTTCTCTAATTTCCTAACTATCCCCATAATATATTTATATGTCTTGAATCGACGGTATCTTTCCTTAGTCCGTCAGCGCTTTCGAAGAGTAAAAACGACGTGACGCAACGCCCGAAACGCACGAGCAACCCGTCGGACGACGTGTTACTAAACGCCTCAAGTTACGGACGAGATGTTCCGATGATAATTTTTTTTTCGCGTTATTACTAACAATTACAATGCGGGCCGCGACAGAAAAATAAATGGCCGATTTCAGACGGCCATTCCGTTACCGCCGGTGCACGACCAAAACCAGATATATTTTAGCGGAACCAGTTCTTAAGTAACAGTCTTCGATATTAAACTGTCATGTCGTGTTCGAAACAACAAGTCGAACACTTTTGAATTTCGGCACGAATGAACCGAAAACGATACGGACTACGAAACTGAAAAAAAAAATAAAATAAATTCTCATTCTCGAAAGTTTTTTTTTTCATAGCAATAACGAATACGTCGATTGCCGAACACTTTGAATGTTATTTCAGAATTATAAGAAAGACGTTTTAATCGATTTCGGTGAACGCGACCTCGACCGGACGTTTCGCCGCCGACGACCGCACACCGCATGAGCGTACGCGTCCCGCCGGCGCACGCGCCCGCGGCTCTGCGGCCAACTCTATGAGCCGAGCGACGCGACCAGCGCACTCCACTAGACCGGATACCTTTTGACGAGCCTCTAAAACTCCACCCAACAATGACAATATGAACCACTCTAGTAGATGCATATTAGAGGGCAAGCAATTGCCACTTTCCTGGGCGTAAATTAAAATTTTGGAATATATATTTTATTTCGCGATATAATTTTGTTCAGTTTCCAATCACCATTTTTCTGGTATTTATATAACTTTTTTTTAGTATACGTATTTTATTTTAAGATATACGAGTACATCTACCTCTGTTCAAAATTTGGTTACAATCCGCTCAATAATTCAAGAACAATTGAATAGTTATTGGGCAGCTTTACTGTGTTACACGCATATGTATATATTTATACATATATGTGTAACACAGCTTACACATTCGCAATAAAATAATCTTAACGTATAAGTAATTAAGTAATCATATGTTATAAAATTAACATAAAAAGTAAGTATGATATTCATAGCTTAGAGATTTCTAACACATAACATTTTATCTATCACAAACAATTCCGTAACGTGTCATGTTACACGAAAAAGCACTGGCTAGACATAAATCATGCGCAGAAACAACATCGCGGTCAATCAGCGCAAGCGCATGTACACAGCGGCGTTAGGCCGTCGACGGAGGCGCCACCCACATCAAAGCGAGACATTTAAATTAATTGCCCGGAAGGCCATGAATGAGATGATTCAACGATATAGCTTATATAATAAACTAAAAATTAATTTTTAATGTGATTCTGCCAATAACGATTTACGTGGCGCCATCAAAATAACTAAATCCGAATTATTCAATTTCGTCCATGACACGTATTTTGTTACGAGTTAACATATTTTTCCAGCCACAATTAATAGAAGCAGTCGCGGCAGTGAACAGCGACGGCGATGCAGTGCGCTAGGATCGTTCCAGCCGAAATTCATTGAGAATTCAAATCTCATTTGGTGTGTAAATCTCCCCTGAACAGTGTCACGGCGCGCACTAACACGCCGCACGCACCGCGTATTAGCATTCGAAAGCTCTTTGTTTGCGGTAAGCTCGTCAACACTTATCGGCGCGCCGGGTAAAAAGCGCATGATGGATCGCCGACGGCACAAAGCGCTAAGGATTTGTTTTCTTCTGTGAATAGTGGCCGAGTCTAGTCGGGGATGCGTTCGGAATACGTTACGAGCGCGATCGCGGCCGCTATAAAAAGACTCGGAAAAGAATCGGCGTACGCGCATTGAGACATCGTTCCGGACGTGACCCGTGTACCGCGCGAGCGGCGCCGGCGGCGAGGTGTGAGGACGGCCACGAGCAAGGAGCATTCCCACGGCGCGGAGTGTCACCGCCAGCGCCGCCGCGCCGGCCGCGCGACTCTATCGGCGCATCTACAGCGCGCGCCGTGGACCATCCGCCGTACTAACAAAGAGACGTCGGGCCGGCGAGCGGGGACCCGATCGGTTCCCACGCGTTAACGGTCAGCCGGACGTACCGAGGAACGGTACATTTCTCTTGTCCGTACCCGACAGTTTCCAACGCCGCCGTGGACGTTTCGAACGCGGAACGGTAACGGCCAAAGCGAGCGATGAAACGGCGGACGGGGGACGGCACCGTCCGCGAGATCCGGCCGAAGCGCCGCGGACGTCGATGACGATACAAAAAGAAGGACCGGTAACGCTTTCGAGTACGACTGAACAGAGTAAATAAAAGATATGCGATTAGCAGAAGTTTCTGACAGCCGAATAATTCGCAGTGTCTCCGGGCGCTTATTACTATCCGTGAACGATAAAGCCGCAAACGTGAATACCGCGTGAAACAAATGTAAAACATACTTACCGAAATGATATTCACTAAGGCGAACGATATTTTGGATAAATAGGTATGCAAATAATATTCTTGAACGTTAAATTACGTAATTTTGTTTATTACTATTAAATTTATAAATTCTATCAAAAAAAAAAAGAATATTTGTTATCATTATGTTTTGAGCTAATGAAGAGATATATTTTTGTGAAATATTTTTCTTTCTGGGGTGTTTCTGTAATTTTACGACGTAGATTTCCTCCTGTTTGCTTTCGTAGCCACCATCGGTATGTCAAATCTAGTTATCGTAGCCGAGTTCTTTGCACAAGGGCCGGGCCGCGGCCGCTGCCCGTTACGGTACAACCGTAACTCTAGAGCGCGGGCGGCCTGCCGCGGGCCGGCGTTCGCTCTATTCTCGGCGGGGGCAGCCTAATTTTAACCATCTGCGTCCCGCCGCTAGCTTTAGGATATCGGCCGGCGTGCACTTTACGAGTCGAGATTGCGAACAAACATAGCGAAACTGAAATTCTGGCTTCTGCGACGTGCCTACTGTTCTAACATATTTATGTTCATAGATGTCGCTTTCAACACTAATATAGCATAAACAAAACATTTGATAGTTTTCAACAATACTTATAATCAGTGATTTACTTTGATTATTAAATTATGTCAAATATTCTATGATAGTTCAGTTTTACGTTAGTTAAAAACCAAACTGTGAATAATTTAATTCTAAACGAAAATTAATTTGTAACACATAAATTTTGAGGCATGACAATACTGCAGTATATAAACGGTCGTCCGCCGTCTCAAAATATGAACATGAGCTGTAAGCGCCGACGGCAAAAAACACGCGACAAAACGCCCGCCTTTCGAACACAAACCGCGGGCCAATTATCGAAATGACATAGACGGTTACCGTAATAGGGCAGCAGACACACTCGCGAGCACATCTATAATGGATGAAGTGCGGCCGCCGCCGGCCGGGCTGCGGGACGGCCGCATGCGCAGACGCGGCGCGCGAGCCCGCGACCGGAATTCATAAATTTATAAATCATCGAGCGTTGTTTACTCGAACGTTAGACAAGACACTTAAATTGGATCAATTTTAAATACTAAAATATAATATGCACACATTTATTGATAGTACCTTGATAAAATATGAATTTTTGAGTTTCAAGACGTCCGTTTTTTTTTTAAATAATCAAATTAAAAAGCATTGTCTGACGACAGACATGGGTGTTACATTTCTTATATAAAAACACTGAACCGATAAACAGATACGTCCATAATTCACTAATTCAACATTTAAATAAACTGTGAAGACACGGGGCACAATGGTTGCACCAATCTCAGAACGGATCACCCCGTGGTAAGAAAGATGTATTGACGAAAGTAGATTTCAAAGGCCAAAGCAACCTCTAAAAGCCCGGCGTGTTAGTGCGTAGTCTGATTATACCTAGTCTCCTTTAACGCACGTATTATTTTTATTATATAAATTATCATACCTACTCCAAGCTGATATTGTACCTGAAAGGTATAGGTACAGCCTGAAAGGTATTTATTATGCGAATTAAAAATTTACAAAGGCGTAGTCAAGATGGGCGCAGTAGATTTATCGAGAAAACATCTGAATAGAATCATAACAATAGCTTTGACATGTGTTCGATATTGAACTTTTTAGGTTTTATTAATTTCGTTTGATGCGAGTTTTCCTCTGATTTGCGTTTTCTATAAGTATGCACGTATTTACTACGATTCATATGAGACATCTTTGATTTTTTTTTTTAATTTTAAATTTAGTAACTATTTTTACATATACTTCGACGAATAATTTTTTTCATCTAAAGTCTGGTAGTTCTTTTTAAGCTCTTCACAATAACACCCGAATCTAACATCCTAGCTAAACGCGTCAACATGTTATACTAATTGTAATTTTACGCAATGATTATTTACAACAATCATGCGCAGGCACTAGCCCGATGACTTCACGGGTTGAACAAACGCTACACAATAAACACAAATAGACATGGTCTATCCGTTGTGACCTCAACCGTTGTTATCGCATTATTAGTCTCATAATAATTATCGATTGAAATCCGACAGGATTTTGTAACAAAAAAGAAAGTTTGACCGGCTATCATTGTACTTAAGGAGTGAAAAAACATTTTTAGGTAAAAAAACACAATGAATTATCTAAAGAAAAAGACGAATGTCTTAACTTGTATTGTGCTAACCGAGCGAGGCTGTTAGAAAACCGGCCTATGTTGAAAGTTGTGAAACAAATAAATTTTAATTAGAGCTACGCGGAGGGCCCGTGAGGAGCGCGGGAAGTCCGAGGGCTGATCGTACTCCGATAGCGGCCGCATATCACATGCGGAACGCGTGAGATAGCACCTCGCGAGACGCATACAAAGTTCTAAGGCGTCCGATGCCGTGCGCCGACGCAAATCATTCGGTTCGCAGATAAATTATGTGACTTGCATTTTATTCAGAGTTGTACACAATAAGAATTAATTGTTCGACTGTAATGAATTTAATTAAATGTAAACGATGATATCATTTGCCAGCATTAAATATAAATTATTTTCAAATGAAATATATACGATTCAACGGTTCTTCTTTGAAAATCTCCATTCATACTACTATTATAAGCAATTTTAATCAAATTAATATTTAAATATCATTGTCGTCCAGAAACTGGTTAACTGTGTAGAACGGTGAATACCTGCCAATTTTCTCAAACTTCGCAATGGCCACATCGATCGACCAGTACCGATAGTAATTTAATAGCTTTGCGGTTGAACATAACGAAGCTTCTAAATAACAGTCGGCGACATCGCGAGTCAACGTTTGAGAAATCTTCCGACGTCAAGCGCGATGACCCGAGGAGCTAACGATAAGTGACGAGCAGAGCCAGCCGGCTGACGGCCTAAGTGGCCATTGTATTTATATTTCATTTAAAATAACCTAATCTTACATTATTCAATATCGTAATAGACAATGACTGATTTATTTAAAAGTTTGCAAAGGTAGCGATAATAATTATTACAAGCCTAGTTTCTCATCTATGAGAGATCAATTTATTAATGATGCACGTATACAGTCACTTAGCTTCATGATCGACTACTTTCAATACACCGACCATGCAATTTCGATGTAGGTGAGGAATTCACTACTCTCACGCGGATCGATGAGGTGAGCTTATGTAATCGGGTATCGAACGAACATTGCTCGTATACAAAAATACGAAATCACGAATACTATACAATATCATTAATAGAGAGACACAAAATCGCATATCAGTTTATCAGAGCGCAGACGGCATGTCGGTATTATGCAAGAGCGGGCGCCGGCCCCGTGCACCGGCCCCGGCGCCGTAATAGTGCACGGAGTGGTCGGACGCCACGACGTCGCATACGAAACTCCTAAAATAATAGCCGCCCCGCGCCGCCCCGCCCCGCCGGCACGACATTATCGCCGGAACGGAACAGAAACGCTCTCGTCTCGAAATAACGCCAATGCCGAATTTTTATGCCGTGCGCGACTGCCGGACCGCGACGCGTTCTGCGTCGGGCGCGGCGCGGCCACCGCCGCGGCGCGGGTCGGACCTATCTGTCATCGGTTATCCCTACTTCGCCCTATTAGTGTTTCTGTGGGTTACATGAATTGTAATATAATTAATCATTATTAGGATTTTCATGATCCATTTCCATCTAGCAAGCGCTACTACATCAAAAGGAAAGATCTCCTTTAGGTTAATGTTTACGATAGTCTAATGTATAAGACAGCCGACGACGCTTGCTTTTCCAAAAAAAAGATTTATATTTGAAGGAAATCTTCCTTCAATACCCCAACAATGCACTAAGGAAGGATTTACTTTTCGAAATACATTCTCAAAAAAATGGTGGTGATATTAATTACGATAACGACATTTTGTAAATATACTCTCCAAAAAAAAACAAAGTATCAAAGTTCCATTATTTTTGCAACATTATGTCTTAAGATCGATGACGATCTTTGCATACCTTTCTTTCCTCGCTGGCATTCATAAATCTTTTCATGTAAGCTCGTCGGTTTCGCGTGCTTAAAATTTAACCCTTTTTTAATGGGCCAAAGATCGTACCATATGAAAACCTATAGTCTCTGTCTACTCTTCTGGGAAATAGGCGTGAGTTCATATTATTATTATGTCTTTAGATATGAACAGGGGTGGCTAGATATATATGAAGTAATAATTACTTTTTTAAGTCACGATTTTAAAACTATACTATTGTGTATTATTTGCAAATAAGTAATACAAAAATAAGTTTTGGATTATGTACGAAGTAGATTAGATAATGATTAAATTCTTTCATATTTTATTGAATCCATTTTCAGTACCTTATATTACGGGAAACATAACCAATATAATGAGTGGTCGAGATCGAGAATGAATCGTCATCTGTATCGGTATTGGGATCATGATTGAAAAAGAGTTCGCTCGGAATGAAAGAGGAATTCATTTATATCCAAGAAAGTGGATGCGAGGGTGAAATCTATCACGAGGAAATAGAAACGAAACTCCTCCAATCTACTTAAAATAATATTCATTATTAGTCTTTGTTAGGAGTGATATTTACACAAATACAAAATAAATATCCTTTTGACGCCCAGTATTAATTTTCACACGCAATGGTGGAAATATCTAGAAATGAGTGGCACACGTATTAAATACAATTTACTTATTTCAACGTTAAAAGTTGCATCGCACCAGTATACCCCCATACGCACATACACACCATAAAAACCGGCTAAAAGCATGTCGGATCACGCTCAGTATGGGGTTGCGTTGCCGTTACTATAAAGAAATATACTACAGATGAAAAAACTGCGTTGTTACACTTTTTTCATGTTTCCTGTACAGAGTAGGTGTAAGCGCTTCCGTCCGTTATTTTAAATGCTTAAAAAACAATAAAACATTTGCTACAATCTCAAAATATAAAAAAAATGATGTGAAAAAGTGCACCAGCAAAAAAGTATATCTTCGAGGCACTTTGTTTTGTTGAAAAGCTCAGTTTTTCAACTATAACTCAGAAACGATATATCGGACATTATACAAAATAATATTCTTAGAAAGTATTTACCAAGCGTTATATTTTTATTTTTTTTCTTGTATTTTGGATATAATTTGGATATAAATTAAAAACAAGGGGGCGGTGGGACAATTTGTACTATTTACGGTGCGATTATTGCTGAAAATATTCCCTTAATAAAAAAAATGCTCGCAAAATAACTGTCGAAATATGAGCCACACGTTGATGTTTGCTGAAAAAGTAGCTACGTGTATGGATGCCCTCACCTAGAAATATTTATTTTTGTTATTTAACTACGAAACTAAGAAGCGGCTTATGCAAGATACATATCCTCCAAATTTAAGGCATATACCTCTTGTAGTTTTTTAATAAAATGCCTGTAACATACGGACGAACGGACGGACGGACATGACGTAACTATAAGAGTTTCGTTGTTGCCATTTTGTTGTTGCTTCGAAACCCAAAAAAAAGTTGATGGCACACAATTTTAAAGCAGGTTTCAGTCGATAAGTTTGGACGAGATTGTATCGCTAGTAAACCTGTTCTCATAAACATTTTACTAATTATTATATTTTTAGTTATTTATAAATCGTATCAATCTACTTCTTTACTTTCACTAAACTTCCGTTGTACGATATTTATGTGCATGGTCTTCTGTTTAACCGATGCAATTGTGACCCGATTCATGAGCTACGAGATATTGTTCAACATTAAATTTAATAATTAATAAAACAAAAATAAATATAATATAAATATGTTATCGTGTGTTCAATTTCGTAATGAAACATTTTTAGTGTGTTTTGTCCACTAAAATATAAATTTGTAAATACACATGGCAATGTTACAGACTTACAGGGGAAAGTTGAAAAAAGTTTGGAGAATTTTATTTATTATTTACGTAAAAATGTTTATTTATTTAAAAATGTTAGTCAGGGCCCGTACACCCGGCGGTCCTCAGCGGGCTTCATTAATTACGGGGATGCCGAGAGTGTTTCACTTGAATTTCGTAAATGTTAAGTAATTAAGAGGATATTGAATGCGACGTCGCGTTCGCGCGCCCCGACAATATATTAATTATCGCGCTCCCCGCCTCCTCTGTGCGGAAGTACCATTAACTTTGAACACGTCGCGAGATGGCGCGTGCGAAACCTACCTTAAAAGTCTTACAATTTATACCAACGTTCCGAAATATAAGTGTTAACGATTTATTTCTTTAATAATCTACGCAAATACTGTATCACTCTGACGCTTCAAGGAAATTCTTCCGTACAAATTATTAGCAAAGCATTCACGAAAATTAAAAACGAAGCTAAAATCGGCCCCTAAAATAATTGTAAATATTGATTTCAATTTAATCTTCAATGGATTATATCGGATCACTTTCGAATTCGAGGTACGACTACAGAACATTCAATCGGCCGAATGTTGCACGGCGATAAGAGAGAACAATCGGTGGTGCAACATCTCTCATTGAACGAACAACGGTTAGCGGCGCCGACGATAGTCCCCGCAATAATCCGTAATCCCCGCGCCACACGCGGCGCGCCCGGCGCATTAGTCAAATTAGTGTTATTGTTGTCCCCGGCGCGCTAGCAATCCTCTTACGCTAGCACAATTACGTGGCCACATTAGCTAGCAACAATGCGTGAGTCAACGGCGTTTATCAAAACAATAGTGTTGATAAGTTAATAAAGGTAGCGTGAAGAGAGGCGCGAGACGGCTAACGAGCGATTACGGGCGCGCCGACGCCGCGCCGCCCGCGCCCGCGCATACGCGATGCGGCTGACTCACGTCGCGCCGCATCGCCCGAGACGGGTTCTCGTCTATAAAAAATAAGTGCGGACGCGGAACACATTCGTCAACAGACAGCGCTGGTTCTGCGATAATTACGGTTGAGAGAATACAAAAAAATATCTGTCTGCTTTTCGACTTACAGGATTTCACTTAAGCCCCGAAGAATGAGCGATACCAATAAAGAAAGCTTCATCGTGTTACAACCGCCTTTGGGCGAACGTCGGCGTTTGCGACGCCGGCACCACAAAGATCACAATCGCCGGACATCAGACGCGTGCGCACGAGAATTCGCCTATGCGGGCGGGATTACGAAACGTTTCAGTAACTGGAACATATCTCGATTAGGGCGGCTCGTCCCGCGCGCCGCGAGTGCACTGACCGAGTTCCGCATTTACGCCGACGCCGCGGATCCGCAATACGCAGCGTCAGCTCTGCGAGCCGCGGCGGGTGGCGCGGGCTCTCGAACGAAACTGTAGTGGATTATGATCTTTGTAGATAAAAATTCAAAAAAAATCGAGCTTACACTACCACAATATTTTTTTGTGTCAAAACGCCTTTAGTTGCCATGTGTCTGTTCACTGTCCATATTATAACAGGACGCAAGAGTAACGTATAACGCTCTCCGTCACAAAATGATGACTGATTCTTTTGTTGCGCGTAGTGATTTTGAACAACTTTTTTGATCCTCAAGCCGGTCAATACTGTAAGCGCGCAATCGTTAATACAACAACAGGAAAGGCTTATTTGGCCCTTCTTGTGGGGTGCCCGTTATTTCGCGCCGTGGACGTTAGATCACGACGATTTTAGGATTGGTAACAAGTAAAGCGTTGCAACCATAACTCTGTCCTGGACTTTAGCATGAGAGCAGTTTATATGATAAAATTATGGCATTTGCATACCATATATCATTACTTTAAATTATTTTTGATATTGGCGTTAGATGTCACAGTTTAAAAATCTATCTCGTTATGTAGACTTTTTGAAATTAATTAATAATTTTGAAACAACAAAGTACTAAGAAGAATGATTTATTAACTACGAGCATTAAAAGAATTCACATTAATTTCCATATTTTGTTTAAACTAATAATGCCACTGTTTTGACTTAGATTTAGACGATAATTTTGACGTTATATTTAATTTTCATTTAAATGATGTCATTGTCGTATTAAATTATATAATCGTTTTCAACACTATATCACCAAAAGTGAAAACAAAAGGCATTCGGAAAACTTTGAATCCTACACTTACTCCGTGACAGGTACGGTACATAAAGTCACATAGCTTACATAAGTGACTTCTACGGCTTTACGATTGCCGGACGATAGCCCCGGCGGTATGACAACTCGACAAACACGAAAACGATGTCGCGGCCAAGAAGACACACCCCGCGGTCACGAATAAAGACCTTCGAAGAAAGCACAAAATCGGAGTCGGATACGATCTCCGCGCGGCGCTCCGACGCGTCGGGGCTACGTTATCGGTTTTAATCGTAATTACCGCGTGAATATTTCAATCGATTCGACCTGTCAACTTCGCGTGAACAATAACGATCGTAATCGATTCGGACGCCCCACATCCGTACGTCAAAACCTCTCGCAGTGAAAACACCAGGGCCCACCCGAAGGAGAGATTTTTATCGACGGCCGGGCGAAACGAGTGAATCGACATAATCGATTTCCACACATCGAAGCTCGCGCGCCGTGCTCGGAGAAGGGGGCGAAGGAGCGTCGGACGGACTCGAAATTAAACCGATATGCAAATGAGGAGCGAATATTAATCGATCGGCGAGATCGATGCGACGGCGACGGCGACGGCTACCGGGCGCGCGGATCGACCAGCGAATAGTTTGTGATTAAAAAAGCGGTAGCGCCCGATGCTAATGGACCGTGGATTACGCTGACAAATGATAAATGAAAATCATAAGGAAGGTTATAGAAGAAATTATCGAATCGTTGCTGCAATCTGAATTTCAAGTAAATACTTCTTCGTATACTCTTCGAAAGTTTTTATATATTATAGCTTTTATTTACAGTAAAGGGTAAACAAGCATTCGGACCACAAGAAAATAGATGGTCGCTATTGTCAATGGGCACCTGAACGCCCAACAGAGTCACTGTGCGTTGAAAATCTATTAAGGAGATATACGCTCTATTCTTGAAAACCTCCTTCTCGAAGTCATTGGGAATATCACTGATGGTAAATAATTTCGACAATATATCGTTCCTGACATAAAATTGAGCATGTAGCCATGGCGGTGAAACGTCAACGATCAAGATAGTAGTGATGGTATTTTCGGCAAGCAGAATAATGACGAAATTCAGGGACAGGAATAATGTTGAATAGTTTTTCAGAGCACTCCACATAATATATGCGATAAAGAATTCATGGAGATGTTACATCTCTTCGCAAAGGCAATGATTCGAGCTGCCCGGATATTAGAGGATCGCCGATAATTCAAGACACTACATTGTATGCGGTCTAGAAGCGAGAGTTGATATTGAGGTTCCACAGTCCAGAAAGCGACCACAGTACTTTAGATGTGATCGCACCTGTGCTTAATAAAGAATAAGGCAATGATCCGGTTTGAAATACTGTTACACTCTATTGAGCATCGCAACCGTTTTGAAAGCTAGTTTTACTTTGTTTTTTACATGATCACAAATGGACGCTTTTCCATATGTCGACACCAATGATCCGGATACTCGATGTGGTACTAATGAAGTGCTTTCGAAGAGAGAAGAGTCGAAGAGGGGGTGATTATTTTGGCGGTGAATACGTAAAGATGTGTCTTTCTGAGGTAAAATTTGACAAGGTTAAGTTAACCTATTTCAAGATATGTTCTAACACATTTTCGACTTCAGACAAGAGTTAAATTCGACGTTGTCGCTTTTTGCAGATGATTTACTTACATGAAAAACGAACCAATTTTAGTTTTAACAAATTTAGTCGAACACGACGTCGTTTTAAATAGTAGTTTTTGTGAAACAAAAAAAACTAAATAAAGCTGTTACTTACAAAATTTTATTCACAGAATTAATCAAAAAATTGTCACCCGAATATACTGTGTCCTTGAAATATTGAGATGAACACTCAAAACTCCATTAAATAGTCATTCTAGATTTTAGAGAAGAGTACGCTTAACATTTTCTTTAAAACGTACAACCTTCCCCGAAGGGGACATAACTCATTCCATAGGTAACAACAAAAAATCAGAGACTTAGAAAGTTAACGCGGGTTGTCACGTGAAAGCTCCTTGAGCCCGTCAGCGCGCTGCTCCGATAGGTACGTATTACGGAGGCGTCGTATCGCGTCTGACAGCGGAATTTATAAGACACCCATGGAGACCCGAAAAGCAATTTCAATTAAGTGCATTGATAATCCGGATCATGGCGAGAGGAAATCGACGCATATATTAATGAAAGGAGGCACCTATTAAGTTGTTCAAGACTACATAAACGTAGCAGCTTCGCTCGGAACAAATGAGTTTTACAGGCTTATTATGTTCTCATAAAGCAACATTTATCAAAAAGTAAGTTCTAAGGCTCTTGTTCGGAATCTAGTGATTCGGTTAAGTTGTGAAATTTCAATAATAATGCAACCATATATAACACACTTGTATGAAAAAGAAAATAAGGTTAAACAAATATTGTATTAAAAGGCTGGCATCAAACATTAATATTTCATGAAATTTTATTTATAGTAAGGACATTCTAGTAACTGAACAATCTACATTTCGCACTTGGCATCAAACAGTATGTGACATTTATTTTTATAAAATAGCGAATTAAATATTGAATCAATCGAATCTGAGAAACCGTTAGATGCCGCAAGTGGTTACACAAAAAGTCGATTCATTCATCATGATTTGATCCTAACCACACCGCCGCTCCGTGGCCGAGGCGCGAGTAAAACCAGTTGGTTGTGTTAATTATAATCCCATTCTATATCTCATTACATGCTACCGAATATTGTAGCACTGCTTTCGACATTAGCGCACGTTCGGCTGTACGTCAATTTCATTGATAATGTTTCTCGATTCATTCCAATCGGTTTGATTGAATAATTTATTTATGCAAATAAATCTTTTGCCTCTTAATTTCGGTCCGATCGCTGATAGGTTTAGGAGATAGATGATTGCATTTAGTTACAAGAGTTTTAAATGATGTGAAACGGTAGTGGCGATTCGCCAAACATTGTAATCGGTATAATAATGTTATTCTAAGAATTAGAGGGCAGTCTTAGCCTAGTGATCAACACGGCCGCCTCTGACGCAAAACTTCGACTTCCGACCCCAGCATCGGTAAGTGTTATTTAAACTCCTGTACAGTTTAAAAATGTTAATTATCAATTTGTTAACGACAAAGAGAAATATAGTGACGAAACCGGCATGTATTTGAAGGTTGGCCAGAACCTATCCCAACATGTGTTGGACGAGCGTGGAAATTACAGATAACATACTGCACTTAGGAAAAGCAGGTGCTTTTCGAAAACTCGACCTCTGGGTAGGTAGCCAGAGGTCGAGTTTTATCTGAATTATACAAAGAAGCAAACCGTCAGCAAGTGGATGTATTATTTTAACATATTAGACAATAATCGTACATTGTAAATTTTGTTCTCCTACTTTTAATACTTATGGTTTGTTATTGCATTAATGTATAATCTCACAAATTAAATTTTAATACGTTTTTCTAAAAAATTGACTAATCATAATACTACAGTTTAAAAAAATTGGTTGTCTGTAAAGTGGGTTTACGAACGATAATTTTACGTGATAACGTCATTACTTTTATGAATGAATTGAATTATTATCACTGATAGAGTGGAAGAGATACAGACGCGTCATAAGCCGAACACTTAAGCCGATCGTGCCTCTCTATCGCTTGTTCCGCGCTCTCACTTGCACGCTCGGCTTAGGTAGAACGTGACAATGAGTCTTGCTTTTTCGTGCGTGCAACCGGTGTTCATCGATGTAAAAGACGTTATCACGTCAAAAAAAAAACAAACACTAATCCTCATAAGCAAATACGGACAACGTAACATAAATCTGCCGCCAGCTCAGACCTCACCTGGTTCGTGACCATTATGCTAACATTTAATCGTCTATTCGCTTTCAAACTAGCTGACTTGAATCCCCCAAACCCATACACTCCCCTTGTTTAATTAAAATTACTACACATTTTCGAACTAACGGATTATTGACTGGGTATTGAGCTTATAAACCTGTACTGATAGAAAGGAGACCAATATATCCATTGTTCCATGTTCCATGACATATGAAGATTTTTCAAAACTGTCTAAATCAAAACTTAATGATTCCTAATAAATCTTTAGTACACATTAAGCGCACAGTAGGACATTGCAGCCTCTATCGGCACTCCTAACCAATAATCCTCAATCTCTAAGTCGTAAACAATATATATTGGTCCTCATTCATTCAGCATCAAGAGCAATTTTCAGAAAAGGACTACCGTTGAGGGTGGTGGGACATATGTGGATGAGATAGGTGCGGATGCCCGTAAGGTTGAGATAACGAGCTCAGTGGAAGAGGAGACGGGCACGGTGGGTGCTGGTGGTACTGCTGCAACGGCGACGGCGCCAGTCCCGGGTGGTGCTCAATGGGATACTGAGCCGAGCCCGCGTACGCCAGTTGCCTCACCTTTATATCTTCGTCGACCACGTTGTACGTGAGCTCGGTTTCCTCGAAGCCTGTCGCCGCCATCCGCTGTTCGCTGGTGGTAGGCGGGTCGGGCGAATTGAGGCAAGTCTGGATCAGCCTCTTGCCGGAGTCTGACGTTATCATCGGTTGTAATTTGCGCGTCGCAAAAGTGTACACGTGGCCCGTCTCGGACGCGACAAGCAGCATTACTTGCGTCCCGGTCAGCGTCGATAGTTCATAAGCCTGCGAATGACAATGACGTACAATATACCACTGCACACAACAATAATAAGAAGGGATAAATTAGTTAAAAATCTTCAAATTGTTTAGTTCTATTCAAAACGTATAAACTGACCGATAGCTGTTTGTGTTAATAAACCCGAGATTCGGGTATAGTAATAATATAAGGTGCGGTATATCCTCCCCTATGGTACAGAAATTATGCATCTGTAACAGAACTGAACAGAAGTTGTAGGTATTGTATTCAGTGTTAAAAGTCGATAACGTCGGCATCAAAGACAGAAAAATTCAGGTACAGAAAGCGCGCCGGCCGACCCCTGACCTCAGAGCGGGCACGTAGTTCGTACGCGGGCGCGCCGGGAGCGGCTCCCACGGCCCGCGCGAGTGTGCTGTTAGAATTATCACGCCCACCGGCGCCCTCGACGCCCACCGTTGTCGCCCACCGTACTTAGCGCTCGTTCGCGGGTTACGATTTTTTCGGCGGCGTCGTTTGTGTACAAACATAAAATCGCTAGTCGGTTGCGTAACCCGCGGATGCGCCGCGCGAAAACAAACAGTTTGTGTTTTCACCCAATCAACACTTACGTGGGAACTAAAACACTTTTACGCTTACGAATTGCGTATTCAACGAATCGGGCCGAAAGAACCACTACGCAGTGAGTAATACCGAGCGAACGCAGTGCGCACGGTGCTGTGTCAGATTGTAAGACGCGAACAATTCGTTCCTATTTATCGATGCCGCACACGACGTCGTGACAGCCGCTGTGTAATTTTTGACACATCTATGTCGAGTTTTTTGTAACGCTTCATTTATTTACGGGGACAATACGCGCGTTGTAGATCGATCATCTCGCGAAACGAACGTGAAAGTTATCGTGGCGATACACCGCGGTACAAGATTTAGACTCTACTCTCGAGCGGGAAATCATTAATCGAACCGAATCTACAATAACGTATCATCGACAACGCCACTTGTTACTCATTTATTTACGTCATAACTTAACTGTATTTGTGAGCGGTACTGCATGAGTATATAATTGAAAAAACTTTTGGCCTTTGGCCATCACGGGACGCCCAGCAGATGTGAAACATTTAATATTAGAATTTATAAATAATAAATACCAATAAAGATAATATATACTAAAATAATAAAAAATAACACACTTTTTTAATAAAATCTATAAATATCTTTTATAATATCTTCTAATTTGAAAAATGATAATAATTGGAAAATATTTATATTCCTAAATAGAAAATATATTTTGATTTAGTAATATATCACTCATTCGAATTCTTTTAGGAACTCTGTCAAATAATTAGTAAAAAAACTAAAATATTTTCAATATTTTATCAATAAACTATTATTTAGTTAAATAATTAATGAAAGTAGTTAATGATTTAAAGTCAATTTCGTAATTTAAATATTAGCTGAATTTAATGTATTGACGAAGAAGGTAAAATCAGAATAAAAGTGTATATTTTACGCGCGCGCGCACACAAAGGAGTCGAGAGCGGCAGCGCAGTGATGCCATCTGCCGTCCCGGCATTCGAATCGATTTTACAGCCAAGGCGCGCCAATAGATGTTTCACATCAAAAAACTCAGAGCGGGTAGTAATCTCTTAGTTCTCATATGGCGGTTCTTTTAACATCAAATCAATTATCGATCATGTATTAACACGAAGATTTGTTCACCGGCGTATCGTGAATGCTCATATGAATGATCCGATATTTCTGAATATTGTGGACCCCGACATGGGTCGATTGGAATCGTTGGATTCGTCGATTTGTTGCATAAACAACCTTAACATATACAGTCTTTCGTGATGTGTACCAGAGCACCCCAGCATGGGTGAAACCGAACGTTCAATAGTTTGACAAGGCGTGCTCGAACTGCACCAGACTAGTTTCCGTAAGACTAACCCCCCTTTTTTTTCTAAATATATCGACTCTTCAAGAGATAGATATTACACTTCTTTAGATTAATCAGTGAATTTGATATATTTCTAATTGTCTTTGAAATACATCAAACTCTGGGATCTCGTTTGGGGGTAAATTAAAATAAAAAAAAAAGGTTTTACAAACTGTTCCAAAATGAAAGTACTTTTGAGGGCCTAATATATATATATATATATTCAAATATTTAGAAAAATATATAAAAGATGAAAATTGATTGCTCCCCTATCTTTGAAACTACTAAGCCTAAAATGAGAAATTATTTTAAATCACGTAAAAGATTTTCGACTTTTATTAATTTCAATTTCGAAACAGGACAATTTGTATTTTCCTCCATAATTTAATTGAATATTAATAAACGCCAGATATTTCGCTACCAATAGATATGCGAAGTCTAGGAAACATCAAAACAACATTCGAAATTTCTTAACCGGTCTAATAGTTTATCGCATAAAGCCTTATCAACGACAGGGTAGCCAACGGTATAAGATACAATGGACAACAATTACGGCAACCTGTTGCATTCCGAGATTCGAATCAACCGTAGATTTCGCTAAAGCTTTTATTATACGCACTGTGCACGACGGAATCGTTTCCTTAAACGACCAACACTACATCCCGTTTAAGTTTATTGTGAAAGAGAACGGCCAAAAGCCGGCCACTGATGCGTTTTGACCAATCGACGGACGTTGTAGATCATTGCCTTAAAAGTGACGACCAGAAGAAAACCGCGGGTCATATACACTAAAAAATCCTTTGTAAGTTTCGCTTCAGCATGGCTCTAATTTGACTTGAATTACACGCTGCATCTATCGAGTACTGTAACGAGTCTTTTGATATCATTAAAACTAAAATTACTATTTTAGTACATGACTCGGTCAAGACGCTAGCTGACGCAATCGCAAGAACTCCCATATATTTTTTTCATTATTTCTCGGTGTTATTATTTACTTATAGATATCATCAATAGCAATCGCAATGTTGTTGTTGTGTCAGGTTTAAATACCTCCACTGCTAAGACACATCCTCCCTCAATGTTTCTATTTCTCATTGAGCGGTGCGGTTTAAGTCCGCGCGGTCGTCCAATGCGTTGGCCGACCGCGCGACGTCGGTGACGTTGGCAATATTTGAATGACGACACTTCAAACTTCCCGTTAGAATATTAATAATTTTCGTAAAATTAACAATGTTATTTGTTTTACGTCCAATTTTCGAAGATTCTGAAAGTTCATCAAATGTCTACGTTTTGAGTTTCCAGAAAGCTTTTCTGATAATTTTCACGGAAATGTCTCTAATGTATGCGTGTGTGGATGCATTGAGTATTTTTTGTGTTTTCGTGTGGGTGCGTGTCTGTGTGTCTCTGTGTCTGCGTGTGTATGTGTATTAGCGTGTGTGTGAGAGAGAGAGAGAGTGAGTACGAGCGCGCGCGGATGTAAACCTTGAATATCTTTGAAACGAATAGACTAATTACAATGGGACTTAAATGACCTTCAAAAGATTTGACTGAACTTGATTTGGCGTCAATCGATTAATTAAATTTCAAGCAATTAAAAAAAAACTTTAAATTTTTTTTTATCAATTGATTTATAAACTATTATACCCGACCCATTCCAAAATCGAATCAATTCTACAAAACGTCATTAAATGCTGTAAACTTGGTTGAAATCGATTCATTTGTTCTAAAGATATGTTAAACTTTATGAAAAATATTTTAATACAAATTTTATTTATTAAGAAATTTTTGAGTTTAAAAAGGATTCGCAACTCTTTTTGAAATCGATTAATTGGATCAAAAGATTTAGTAATCGAAGTTTTTAAAAAACGTTTTTTTCAAAATAACATATTTTTAGACCGACCAATTTATTAATTGAAAATGGTTGAATGCCTTTAAGTCCAGTTCAAATAAGCTACTTCGTTAAAACATATCTTTCACAAAATATTTGAGAAATAAATTATTTAGGTCATTTTTAATTTCGAAAGAGAAGGAAGATAGTTTTGAGGTCGTAAATTTGAGTAACAATCATTCAAAACAATGCGGTAAATTTTTGAACTTGCAGTAAATTTTGGGGTTGGTCTGCAGGGTCAACTTTTGCCCAGTACTTTTTTCTAGGTAGGTGTAAGTTGTCGATGTCGGGTTTCAACTTCTCATAAAAGATAATTAATTTACGTTCATAGAATAGAAAAGATATGAAAATAAAATTTCGTAGTCAGTGCGTATATTATTTAAAGTACATAAATTAGGACGATTGATATAAAATTTGGAATCAGCTTGGAAAATTGTTTATACCAAAAGTTCATTTTTAACATGGCACCCTGTTTTTATAATTCTCGTAGAATAAAAAATTATTGTTTCCAAAAACCGACTTCATTTAAAAATAATATTTTAAAGTCTTTCAAAATCCGTCAAAACCTGTTCAATTTACTTGTTCCATTATTTTGCGTAAGTCGTAATATGCAACAACAGTTGTTAAATACACATTAAAACCATTTCAAATCTGTAATTGTTTATTAATAATGCATTATACAAACACATTTACGAAATTAAAGTTGTTATCGATAATTAATTGCTATCATTATAAATTTGGAATAGGTAACGTCAGCTTAATTGCTTATATGCATAGTCGATTTCATACAATAGTCTGGTTATGGAAACAGGCATTCGAACGGAAGCTGCCTAGACGATGTATGGAGCAATTCTAGTTTGAAGGGGGCCGCCGACATGCGCCCGCGTCGGCTGTTTTGCGGTTTGACGCTCTGTGAATAATGATGCTTACAATATATTAAAATTTTAGATAACGAACACACTAGAAACTGTCGGGCGTATTACTGATCCATAAAAATTGTTTTGTTATAAAAACAATCTGTATTATTTTATCTCCGATTGAAATTAAATAGCATTAGTTTAATTGCCTCTTTCGAAGATCAAAATGTTACTTTTGTAATGCTGGCATTACATATATACGCATGTAAAAATGTGTTAAAAATCAAAAACAAATAAAAATAAACTTTAACACAATTCCTATACATTTATTGCGTACCAAATTTACATATCGGCATTGCAAAATCTTTATTAAAAAAAGACAATCCCAACAAATCGATTATGACTTTACCGATTGAGACACGACAATTTCATTGAGCCGGATTTAAACGGTCACTTGTAAAAACATACGCCCGCGAGAGACGCCGAGCCGGCATTGCGCTCAGCCTCGTCACATTACGTGATGCAACGGCGTAATCCGCCATCGGAGCGGCGCGCGCGCTAATTAAAACGAACCGCGGTTCCGTCGCCGGCGCCCGGTTTTATCTAAAACTCGATTGCGAAAAAAATTCGCCGGTTAACAAGCGATCCGGTCGAGTCCGCGACGGTGATTGTAAAGAAACAGAAAACAGGTGCAATATTCGAGAACTCGTTGGTTACGCGCCGCGCGGGCGGGCGGCGCCGGGTCAATACGAGGTTTCAAAAGAAACGCCCGCGCCGCGCGACCGCCTGTCAGAATTAAACGCTATTGCGGCGATGATCGGCAGCTTTTACAAATTTAATTATCGACTTTAGTTCGTAACTCGATCGCTCAAAAAGCTCGTTATATTATCGACTTTCGAACGTTATGATACCGTAATCGGATGTGATTTAGACCTAGAATCGATCCACGACATTCGAGCCGTTCGAAACTGCACGCAGGGTCGGAACCGGCGGTTTTTGCACGGAGCGAGAACGAACAGCGGCGGGTCCGATACTTCCGATGCGCCGGCCGATAACTAATAGCCGTATAAACAACTTGATCGCTCGTTAAAGCTGGGAACCGCGATATCGCGGCCGCCATCGCCGGACGATCCTCTAACTACGGTGGATTAGTTATAGGTTTAACGATTAACTTGATGTCGTAATACGACCATTACTCGACTCGCTCTCGAAATTACCGTACAACGGAGCATCTAGTGCCGTATTCATCGGTTACAAAGTAAAAATCCTTAACGCTAAATATTTCATTTGTCGTGATATATTATCTGCGTTCGACGTCCGCCGGGACGGCCGCCTCGCGTCGAAATAAAACATGCGAAGGAACCAACATCGCTAAGGCTCTTAAAATCGAATACTACAGAGGATGAAAAATGCCAGCCGAGCCGCTCGCGCGTGAGTAACCTCTTGCGAATTCTCGAATAAAAAACGAGACGCGCCGCAAATGTTACGCAAGAGATACGTCTCCGAAACGAAGTGGAAAAGGCTTCTTTAATTTATCAATTTTGTGGAACTGTACACCGGTCGAGTTGACGCGCCGGAACGATATATTTCTTTTACAGAGAAAAAAAATCTCAACGAGAACACAATTAAAACATGTTTCGTCCGCGAAGAAGGCGCGCATCGGGACGCATGCGCGTAAGACCTGCGCGAGGTTTAATAGTGCACAAAAAATAAATAATAACCGCTACTACAATGTGTTTCAAAAGCGGCCGCTTCTCCCACGCATCTCCGGGCACACGAGCCGATCATTTCGGGCGCGCCCGTCTTTTATTGCCAAAAATGAATGGCCGCTAACGGGCCGTAATTGCGGCGCGGTCCCGCCGACGTCGGGCCCCGGGAGGACCTGTCGCGCGACATCCGAACAAACCAGCTCTGCCCACTTTTCTTTCTAGTGGCGATAATTTACGATTAATAATACAATTGTATCAAGTTGTGATCAAATGTCTCTGTACTGAAAAACAGAAAACATTATTAACATGTGTGAAGGAGAAACATGATTCGTTTGAAATTTTAATGACAAAAGAATTACTAAATTTCTACACTAAACGAAAATAAAATTTTGTACGTTTTATGCGATAAAAACAGTATAAGTGAGGTAAACATAAATGTGTAGTCTTAAGCATTTTGGTAAGGAAATTTTGGTGTGAACGATGAAGACCGATCAGATTGATTTGTGGATGATCAAAATAATGTGAAAAAGTGGAGCAAGATCGATACATTAGTAATTATAGTATTACTGAAAAATTAGATATATTTCATGAAATTATGTTATGACATTCTCCACTGGACATAAAAAAGGTCGAAGTTTAGATATCACATGATGTTACGCAAGGAAACCCTTTTGTGTTTCAGTTTACACTTTCCAGTTATACATAACGAATATAAACCAGTTTTTTAACAAGTGACAGCGGTTGTGATAAGTAGACCATGTACAAGAACTTATGAAAAACACCTCGATTGAAGCGCGGACGATTTCTTTCTAGTAAAACCTGGTATAACGTGAAAAAAGATGTGATTAACATGTTTGGCGAAGATTTTCCATTATAAATTGTTGATTAACCGCTACTGTTAATCGACAATTCAGGGAGGCAATACTTAGGCCATGTGGAAACTGATATATCAGACATTTTTTTAATAGATATAAAAGAAATTGTAAATTTAATATATTAAATTTAAAAATAAATACTGAATTCCACATTTGAAAATTGTCTCATGCGGCAATTTCCACGTGACCAGAAAATCGCCTCCTTGATCTCTGCTGCTAACAACTGACGGAATAAAAGAACTAATTGAAACAAAACGACTTGTATTCATAAGCAGGTTGCATGTTGTAATATTGTATATTGTAAAGATAATGCAGGTTGTAGAGCAAATCACATTCATAAGATGTCGTTATTTAATGGTAAGACATTGTGGTACAACCGCAACGACAATAGAGGTGGAGGTATTCACAAATCACTATACGTTAATACAGATTTATATCGAGTTCTAACACATACTGGCAAAATTCTAATAACTCTTAAAGCAAATACAGCATACATACATTCCAGTTTGGTGGTGGTGGTGGTCTAAGAGTCGCTCTGATCTTTTCTTATGAGAGAAGACATATATATAGTTCATCATGCAAAAACATTTCCTTCTCTTTCTTCATTTTCCTTCCCAACACATTCATGTGTCACAAAGTGCATGCATTCTTCACTACGATAATACTACACACATCTTTAGTCGCTCACCAAAAATTGGAAAAACTTGGCTGTTATAAATCGATACATCTACCTTATAACTGACGTTGCCCTTTCAGATTATCATTTGTTACGGTCACTTCCGAACTTATTACGTATCATAAATTTAACACCTAGAGATTACTGCCAAAACGACTTTTGGCAATTTTTTTTTAAACCCCAAAATCAATAATGACATCAGAGCATTACTTATAAGGTGGCACAAAGTTATTGACTAAAATGTTACATGCATATTATTAGTTAATATATAAGTAAAACTTAAAGAAAATATATATACAATAATTTATGAAGAATATGCGACAAGAACTTTGTTTACAGTTCAATATTAAACGACACGTCGGAGTATATACTTCCATCCTTTTTAGACGAATTTTCGTAATATTTACATTCGATTACTCGTCCTTTACGCCTTACGCCATCGCGAAGTAACGTCTGTTTAATTGGACGAAAGCTATTTGATCGAATAGGATATGTTGTATTTGCACAAACATAAACGATAAATTAAAATAAGTCGTCTATACGAGAAATGCACGAAGGTGCCGCGAAAAAAAAATGGATGCACCATGAAGAAGGATAACGATGCGTAGAAAAACCTATGCTACGGCAAAAGGGCGGTTAAGTACGCATCGAAGTGTCACAATTAGCACTCGCCGGTCGCGAGAAAAATCGTAAGTACAGACGATTACGACAGTGTGAAAGCCGATCACGTACACATTTCTAGGGACCTATTTGTGCCTACATAACTGGATTCGCGGCGAAGACGAAGAAAGACGTGACACTGGTCACGAGTAATGCCGGTAGAAATTTCTAAAACTTGGGAGGAATATCGATTGGTCTTAAGCGTTGTTGTTATGTACTTGATATAAAGATAAGTGTATATCAAATATAAATCCGTATGCCTTGGACCGCGGGAGCATCCGCGGGAAGTGGAACCTCGTCACGACATGTCGATACGTTGAATAATCGTCAATTATCGAAGAATTAAATAAAATAGGAAACAAACTATTTATGATGTCTAGAAGCAAATATTCATTTCCAAAAAAACGGAAACGTGATGGTGGAACTAAATCTAAATTTAGTATTATAAGTGTTTTAAATGAAATTAATGTATTCACCTTCTGTCATCAAAAATTGATCAATTATGTGCGTAAAATATTTCTCATTTCTTGCGTCCGAATGATTTACATAAATTATACCGAGGAGCGGTGGCGGCCGAGTGGCCGCGAATGTCGCCTTCGATCCGAAAGGTACCGTGTCCGAACGCTGACCACGAACGAATCCACCGTGAGTTTTTAGCTTGTATCAAGTCCAAACTCCATGTGTCCCGACGAGCACATCGACCCGTTCCTGCCGAAGATTGTCACCGCACTAGTGACGACGGCCGCTAGGTAACCCCGACACGCACTGCGAAAGCGTATGCCTCTACAGTGGAGTGATGAAAACCTAATACAATAAAATATATTAAACTAGACAGAAACTAAGAAGTGTCTTCGAAACTATAAAGTTATTGATATTAAATGTATTGTCAGTAATATTGACGTAACACTTTTAAGATTATTATTACGTCACCCTAACATTTTGTAAGTAAGTTTAAAACAGCACAAAACGAGTTTACATAGTTTTATGCTTGTACGTTTACGATAAAATACGAGACATTATATTTTTACAGAATTAAGCAAAAAGCAAGACACGCCAAATATTTTCAAGAAAACAAATCACTGTCGAAACATAATTACCTCAATGAGCTGAAGCAACTTTCACTGTCAAAGTCGAGTACTACTAGCGCGCTACCCGAGCACGAATCCAGTAGCCGCCGACAAACCCGACGCGATTCCTATGTTAATGAACCTCTCTGATGCGTAAGCTATTGCCCGTGCGAGGCCGAAGCGAGTCTACGCGTCAAATTAACATATGAAACACGCTCAAAACACAAATATCGTATAGCCGAAACAATAATGCTTTAAGATGAAAAACGCTCGAAATAATCGCTATCATAAATACACGTACATGTAAAAGATACGCATACGGGCAAATACGCACTCCGACGGCCGATCGCCTAATGTTTGTGCGATGTAATCAAACACATATTTCGGAATATGATATAGCAAAAATATTATTCACGACATAACTGTTGACAAAGGACGGACTGTTAATCGTTTTGGTGCTTCTCATCAACAGCAATAAAAATCTGTTTTATCGATACACATTTAAATGGCCACAAAACCATAGATACATCGACGATACGGAGTTTCCGAGCGGCGCACTATCCGCATGCGCAGTTAACAGAAAAACGACGAACGGTGCATATTTCACACGGCATTGTCACGGACGTTCACGAAAATCCGAATACAGGTTATGAAAGGCGGCGGGTTGCCTTATTCGTGCGTAGCGCTCGACTGGATTAGTCGTAAAAGGTTCAAACGGGTCGGGTGCGCGCGCGCCTCCCGGCCCACACGGCCCCGCGCCGCCACGTGGCTTTATTTTGTTATGCCATCTTGGACGTCCGCATGCTGATAATTCGATCGCACATTGGTGAAGCTATGCGGTTTTAAATTACCGTAACATCTTTAGTTATAAGTTCCTGCAAATTTCCGTTTTAGATCAATTTTACATCTAAGAGCGTTTTGAAATAAAATTACAAAAGGATTTGCTCATTGTACCGACAAATAAAAACATTTGTATAGCCGCAAAAAATATATTCGTTACATTATACTAATCGATTATAAAAAAGTTAATGATAGTCAAAAGCAAGAGCTTTGTTATTTAATCATCGAACTGCTTTTTATAGTGTTTATTTTTTTAGCCAAACTAAAAAATAAATATCGAATAGCTACAATATACAAATAACATATACATCAAATGTTTTCAGGAAAATCAGTATGCATACTAAAATTGCTCGTCTATGGAAATGCATGTTATGAGATAAATGTGACATGTGACAATACTTAATCACATTATATTTAATTTATATAATTTACCAATTCCCAAAATCGGACATTGAGAATCTGCACTAAACGAAGAAATGTCGATGAACTTTGTCAACTCCTAAAAAGAGGCTAAAGCTTCTTCATCAAGCTGAAAAAATAAACATTGAAAGATTGACGGAAGAAAAAACCAGAAAGGATTTGTTTAAGCGCTCGACACCATCTACTCAACTCTCCTTTAAGATCTTATACAATAGAAAGTTATTCATACATGAGAGACTTGCTTCACAAAACAGTAGTTTTTATAACAGGAACCAAGAATAATAAACTAAATTAGGACAGAGTATAGTATAAATTAAAAAGGCTGCAAATGAACTGTTCCAACTCGTAGAAATGGATCTGCAAAGTTTGAACCAAGCAAAAGAAACGAAGAACGAAAGAGAAACGGAAGGATTATACACTATATTTATTGACACACTATAATATCTATTACCTATCCCGACTCCAGCTTCCGGCTAAAGGACGCATGAATACCGGCTGGCTCTATACTTCCGTTACTCCCAAACCAGAGTAGAACCTGCACTTCCCTCCTATAATTACGCTCCCTTCGGTGTATCTGAATTTGTCCCTTCCAGTCATTGCGACTGGCTAAAGGTTGAGCGATGATGATAATGATAAACGAAGCTCGATTTCTCTCCATATACGACCATATATATTTTTAATACTACATCATCTATCATTCAAAATTCTTACGAAACGATGCTCACGCCACCCATGTTATGAGTCGAAAACTATTCTAGTACGCAAATGTATAGAATTATCGCCGTCGGTCCGACTATAGTCACCGAAAAAAGCAAATCTAGCAGAGGCCGGCCCATTATCTGATACCGCTGAAGAGTCGGGAATCGCACGCTTAATTACGATGGAAACGCCCGTGAGACAGGCCGATACGTGGTTCGTCTGTTTTGAGCATTCGAGCTGCGCGGGAGTGGGTCACGTTCGAAGGATCTCGAATGTCCGAGTTAACGAGACGCCAACGAAATTCCTACGGTGTTTGGGGTTCGCCGCGTGCCGCCGCCACGACGTCGGTGTGACGACGTCGTCGCTTTGGTTTGTGATGTCGACGGACGTCGGAATGAAATTGCTGAATCACTATTCACGCCGAGTTATCATGGATTATTATCTCCGGACAATAAAAACTGCGACTACAATTTACACGCATTTTATTGTTACTTTAAAACGCATACATCCGAGTTTAGATTAATTATTCCACTTGAAAACGCAGATAGCAAATAATAATTTATTGCTTTGTAAATATTTGTTATGCATTTACGATGATATAAAATAAATGTATGAAATAATCTAAGTAAACAAAGAACAATAAATACAACTTTGTTTGAGACCACTGGTCAAGTCCTAAGGGAAAACGAAACATCGCATAGAAATGGATTATCTAAAACGGCGTTCGAACAATAATTACCGACTGCAGGCATCGAGCGGTTACCAACTACTTATAACTACTCTCCGAAGAGTAATCCTATGGAAAATTAGCCACTATAGAGCTATTTACACTAAGTGTGGCCGACTATCGGCAATCTTACAGATAGATATTATATACCTGACAGGCGAATTATCCGAAACCGGATCAATATCTCTAGTAAGTTCTAATAGACCAGAACACAGTATTATAGCGTAAAGTAGACATAACGCGAAATCCTAAATTGGAAAGTAATATTAAATAACAAGAAAATTAAATACATAACAAGAGATTGGTTACTTTCGTCTAGTGAGCAACAGTTCCGGCGGTCCGCGCCCTCCCCTCCATCATCCCGCTCCCCCATCCATTACATACCCCATTTCCTTCCAAGAGGCCAGCAACGAAATCGCCTCTCCTCTGAGGTTCGCGAGTAGTAGTTTGCGGCAGTGACATGGCTCGCTTGCTCGTTTGCCCCTCGAATATGCATAAAAAGATTATACTACGCAAAAGATTAAAATGCGTGTCGCGCTACGCGCAGTATAGGGTTCCGTGGTTTCTCGACACAATATGCGAACTTTTGATTTATAAAACGGCTTGCGGCTTTTTGTTTTATAAAATGAACCTATTGAGTTCACGGTTTCACGGCTAATGACGTCTAAAGACGGGCCCACATAGGACGAGCATTAAAGATTGATGATATGATTTCATATTTTCATTATTTTACATAGTTCATAAACTTATATTTACCACCTACTTTACATAACTAACAACGTCATCGAAGTAATTATCAAAAAAAAAATGTACGAAATTTTGCTTTTTTACTTCTCCACCATAACTCGTTAACTTGTAAAACCTACACAGCTGTGGTAGTTTTCCTTTTCATTTCGTTATATCTACTAATGACGTGATTTCTTTTTACATATCCAAGAATAACCATTTAGCTGACAGGGGGAATAAAACTTGAGTCTCAACAAGAATTAGCATGTATACCCATGCCAAATTTCAACTTTTTAATACTAAAAGTCTGAGCTAAACCACAGGCAAACAGACAGAGGGAAGAATATAAGGTTTTCCTTGCTGACGACGGCACCCTAAAAACATCAATGAAACATAAAAATAGTTTAATTATTAATTTATTTAATTATCACTGTTAAACAACAGTGATAATTAAATAAATAATAAAATAATTGTCAATCATTACAACTTCTTGGTGATCCTCGATAGGGATACAGCGTCCAAATATGTCCTATGCATTTACTCCTAAAATATTATTATTTCCGCAAACTTCCTTAGATTTATCACAGCATGCCTACTGAATTGGCCCTGTTAAATTGACACATTTACGACTTTATCAATAACAAGTTAACACCATACTCGGTTATTTCGGCTTTAGAGACAGGGGGTGTCCCCCTTTAGTGTCCAAAGTTTGATAGACTAATAAGGTATGAGTAATCGGTCACCGCATGCCGACATGCCGCTGCGGTTATACAGGAATTAAAATCCTAAACGTGAAACCACAACGGGAATGTTCTTTGTCCTTATGTGCGTAATAGCCAATTTCTGTATTGATTGTAAATTACGATAATTCAATTTTTATTTTAATCACTAAAAGAATTAATATTTTATGGAATCAATAGAAAACATTATTTTAAGTAACTGTGGCATTTTCCTCTGTCTTTCGACTGTTACCAACATTAAGGTAAGGAACCGTCAGATTTGGGTTTACACTTATGGCTTTTGTAATCAATTAATTATAAAAGCTAATAATAAAGTGTATTTCATATTTCTAGTCTACGATAAGGTAAAATAAAAAAAAATTAAAACTGGTTCCGTGAATATTTTTACGATGGGAAAGGTACACGAAATAGTCTTGTGTTGCACACTTTTTTATATTAACCACAACGCAGCGCAGTGCGTTATCAATTACATGAAATACATATGTAATGACATTATCTAAAAAATAGAACCAGTTTTTTTTTATTATGCATTTGATTCGTTGTAAAATACATTGAAATATCATAATCGGGTGTTTTACGCCGTGTTAAACCAGCGCACCCCCCCATCTCGGCTCTCACAGTCTGTGGTAATGAGCGTCGTCACATCGCGGCTATCGTTCGATCCGGCAGCGAATTCTAGGCACAGACAGTCACTGGCGTCGTTGACTCCGTACTCGGCCGCTGACCACGACGCCGTATTCATTCCAGCAAATATGTAGCGTCGGATAGGCGGCGCGGGAGCGCCGGCCGAAGCGCGCCCAGCCTCAAACGCCCGCGCCCGACGGTGGCGAGTTCGGCGGCCCGTCGCCGGCTCCATTCACGACCGGCCATCGCTGCATGAATGACGGACTCCGATCTCGAGTCGGCGAGCGGCGCACGACGCAGGACTTCCCGCTCGCATATTGCCATTTACCGATCGCCCGCCGATCCGTGGGCGAAACCGACCGACTCGGCCTTGATACGCATCTGACCGCTTTTGTGGACTCGTGTCCACTTGTTGAGCTCGATTTTAATTTAATGTCTAATAATGAATAAATATAATTGAACACTTGACGATTTATACAAAAGCATAGGTTTGTTCTATAGTAGTGTGACTTGTAAATTAACTTTAATATAATCCTTGAACCGTTTTCAAATGTTTTCAAGAAAGATTTGTATACATCTTTGAAAAATGAAATTATTAAGTCGTATTGAATTACTATATTTGTTACATACATATATATCTATGGTATCACTCGTGATTATGTAAAGATCTTTTAAAATAAAAATTGAGGACATCATTTGTATAAAAAAAAAAACGTGTTTAACGTTGGAAGTTTTAATCCCACGTCAAACTCGATTCACTGAAACTCGGACTAGTTTTATCAGTCATCTGCATAATGCGGCGTGGACCAGGAACGGGGCCTGGCTGGAGAGCCGCTCTCCCAGATACCATCGGCGAGATATGCATCAAGGAAGTCTAGCTGTCGATACATCTCACCTGGCCACGTCACCAGCATCGATGTAAGTATCTCTAGAAAGCCATTTATCTTCTATCAATTAAAACATAGCACTTGGTTTCTCTAATTGAAGTGGCAAATGTTTAATATGACTTATGGACTAATTAAAGAAGGGACAGAATACCGAACATTTCGCGTATGTACTATAATGACTTATTAGGAATCAGTGATTTATGAAGTTTAGTTTCTCTTAGGGCCACGTGGAAAATGGGATGTTTTTAACTTCTAATAAATGTCAAATTTTTCCTTTTTTAGACCAATCCAATTAGTTTTTTACACGGCATCCGCAACCAATGCAAATTCAACAATCTCTCTAAATCGTGGCGCTGAATAAGCGAATATTTCGCTAACCTTATTTAAGAGACAATTCAGATGTCGAAGGGAACACAGGTGGTCCCGATAAAGGGTCGGAAGCAGCAACCGCCTCAGAAGGGACATGCCGCTCTCCCTAAAAGGATAATAATGCGTCGTTTGGAGGCAGCCAACCCTGAAAAGAATGCACCAAGTCCCGGCGAAAATGTTAATCGCTGTTACTCCACTGACAAATAGCTTAATTAACGATTAATACAAAGAACAGTTATAGAACTATGAAGGCCTAATAGATAACTATGACGGCCGTCGTTTTTTAAATTGCTATGCGTTTGAAGTTTACAAGTAATTAAGGCTATTTTTGCAAGTAACAATGGAGACCCAATAGGCAATTAGGAGTCGAGTGTAACATTGGAGTATACCTTTTTTTTGCAACATTCGACGGTAGGCGTCACGTGGGCGCGCACGTGATCCGCCTTTGTGCCACCGTGTGACCGCCCGCGTGGGCGGCCGACACACGACTGTGCATTGTCGCTGGCTTGCCGACGCGCTGGAGCCTTAGCGATGCAATAAACATTGTCGAATTTCCTCATAGATGTATAAACAATTAATTTCTTACGTGATTTCCTTGTTGTTGCTCGAAAATGTTTTTATTTTTACGATAAACTAAAAGATTTATTTTTCATATTAATTTTACTTTTATTATAACCAGGGGTGGATCCCGAATTTCACTATGAGGTGACTTTCATCCAAGATTCTAATTTTAACAAGATCATTTTATAACAACTCTTTTAGAAGTATAAGTATAAATATAATAAGTATTTAGAAGTATAATAACATCGGCCAATGTTATTTCTTATCAAACAATCGCGAAGGGCACAACACTACCACCATCTTATTATTAATTGACTCTATAAGACTGTAAATTTGAATATCAATAGGTATTTACAAGATCCGTTTTCATGAAGTTGCATATAGCATAAGTAATCCTACGAGTATAGCATAAATCATATTTCTTAACGAGAAACAACTGTTGCAGCCAATACTTTACCATAAACAACTTGCACATACAACAGCATCGTGACCGTAGTGATTAAACGGAATTTATTGTTAAACGATGCCTTTATAAAGAGCCGAAAGCCGCTAAGGACGCGCCCGCGCACCAACAAAATAAATTTGTCAGTACGGCACAGGCGCACGGAGAGCGGACGGCGACGCCGAACCACCTTTTCCCATCGAATGCGAAGCGGATCGGGTGACGGCGGCCGAACTTTTTAATTCGCTAAAAACCGTCTCGAAGGAAAACGGGAGCTATCACATAAAAAACCCCCTCCCGATGTTTTATGTATGAGTCGTCTCGTCGACGATACATTATGGATGGCACCCCGCGGCCGCGCGAGGTCGCCTCGGAGCTTTCGCCCGGGCGACACGTATCGCCGATCTCTATGGGCCGGGATTTTTTCGTCGGCGGCGGCAAGTGCATCCGCGATACCATCGGCCGGCGGCCGAGCGACGGCCGCGCGCGGCGCGTCCGTCGAACTGACGCTCCGTCAAACCGATAAATACATTTGTGTATTTTATGATTTTCGGGAATCGCGACAAAACGACGCGCTTACTTTTTTTTCGTGCCGTTCAAAGTGACCCGCGACGTTGATGATCTCCCGTTCGTTCGCACGGATACTTTCGCGTGTTTCTCAATTATCATACCGGGTACGTTTCGCGTGCCGCCGAGATACGGGGAACTTGATGAAAATCTCGAATACATAATGTCACCGCTCACCCGTTAACTTTACGACGCAGTTATGTTTAATGGGTTCACAAATGTTAGCCGTCGGTTTAAATTTCAGGGCGATTGTAACGCAGCGATCACACGCGTGCACTGGATAACACGTTATCAGACCGAGCGAGTGTGATAACTCCTTTTGCATGTGACAATTACAAGCACTGTGTATTAAAATTACTAATATATTGCATTTTATTTATTTTTTAATACCAATTTTTTTTAAATATAACTCAGATAAGTTTTTTAATTTATTGTAATATTCGGTGAATGTAGGAAACGGTCGTTAATAATCATTTTGTGTGAAGTAAAGTCTACGTCTTTCCCAAAAAATCTGGACTTGAACGCTGCTGATAAAATACATTGTGATTTCTATATGTTGACCTACCTATTACAGATGGTAACTATAAAAACCATTATAGTGACTATCTGACCATTACTCGAAAACCGTCCGATTAAAATACTATATAACTAAAACAATCAACTACAAACAACCAATCGGCGAGACCTCAAACATAGCTGAGCTGTATAATACCCTCTAATTGAGAGATATGCACCTGATGACCTTCGGCGTTCAGGAAAAACTATTAGCTCATTACAACGTGACGGCCGCTCTATCAGAATTCGGCGAATGCGTAGAGTACAGCGATTGTTTACTTGATTCAACAATCGGTGAATCATCCAGCTATACCGTCGTGTCGGTATACGCAACTAGTAAACTCCTTACATGACGGTTTACATGACGTTAGCTTTGGCCTGCGCGGACAAGGGAGTGCTATTCCTTTGACAGCTCTCGCTTCTCCTTCCGTCTTCACCCCGAACGTTGTTATTTAAATGGTTCAATAATTTTGAGGTAAAAACTAAAAACAAATTAAAAGAAAATTACTAGTATACCTATTATGTAGTTTGTCAACGATTTCATATGTAAACAGTATCTTGCAGTAAATTCCATATGAAATATTTAAAGTACAATATGCATGTACTTCAAATATTTCATATGCAATTTCACCTTATATTGATTGCGCTTTGTTGTGAAAAATGTTATTTTATTATTATATATTTTGCTCCCGTCATCTAAACAAAATAAAATATGCACACCAGTTTTTAAATGCAGTTATAAATTTTTAAACACAAAAACTTTCATCAGTAGATGAGTATTTGCGGAAGGCTCGAAATACAGACAGATAGACAGATATAAAAATGAAAAATCGGTGATTTAGAAACGGGAACACTTATACATAGTCTTATATGTTAACTCCCTTTATATGTATATACTTTGAATCCACAGACTCTATGACACTTCTATTACATTTTTGTAATAGCGTCGATATTAATATCAATATAATGTAAGCAAATATATGCAAATTGAAACCAATATATAAAATAGTTACATCTACCTAGAACTTATCAATTACCATGGAATTGTTGTTTATTAATAACGTAAAGTTGGTAAATTCCGAATGTTAACAAGGCAAGAAAATAAAATTATACAAAAATAAATAAGTATTTATTCTAAAGTTTTCTTTATTATTGTAAAGCACACCGCATGTAGAACCGCAGAAGTACGACGCCCTATGCACCAGCGGGGTGCTTACTATGACATATTTAGCGTCACCACCTGATCACGCGAGATGGAGCCGCCTCTAGCCTATTTAGATCGTAACCAGTCGAGTGAGGCTGCGCCGGCGCAAGCTTGTTATAGCAAACGCGAGCAGGTGCCGCTCTGATATACACAGTGACCGCACTGTCACATCAGTACTGAGATGATATGTACATAGAAAATAATAAATGACAACCTGTATAGTTTTTTCTATAAGGATTTCTTTTTAATATGCTAGAAGTAAAAATATACCTAAGATTCAAACATTTTCTAATCATTATACAATACACGATATTATTCACAAAGATTCTGTATTATGATTAAACATGCAGTAATTATTTTAAAACAAGATCGAGAAATATTCAAGTATTTTTATAAGCCCTGAGTACAGATGAAATAAACGAGTGACACTATACGTACTGGATTTATGTATTTGTCCAAGGCGCGGGCGCAGATCTCTGCTCATTACCGGCGATAATGGTGGATGGATCTCTACAAGTTTAATGCATTAACTCGGCAACCGGCCACTTTTATAAGACTACTGTTAAGCTTTGAAACTGTGTTATAAAATAATTTTATAAAGTGATTGTTGACCTTGGAAATGATTACATAAAATAAATATATTTTATATAAATAGCACAGATTGTAGAAAGTATCTTACTTTGTCTCTGATGACGTTCTCGACGTCGCAAATTGTTAAGAATTACCCGATGGCTGAATAACCATTACACCAATAAAATACATAAAATTATAATAAAGGAAACAATCAGAAAATAAAATACAAATCTGATGAAAAGTGAATTTGAAACAAGGAATGTCGATTTAATTTCACGTTAAGAAGTAATCAACGAAACGCATTTTTTAGAACAGAAATTAATGAAAGAAAATGGAGATCGACTTTCTCAATATTATGTTGACATAAAGAATAAACGTTTTCCTTTATCAAAAACTAATCAAATAATTCGTGTGTTCAAAAAGGAGTCGCTGGAGGGCATTTTACTAAGCATATATCAAAATATCCGAAATGCGCATTAATGTCACAGCGGAACGGCCTAGGTTACCTATAAGATGCTAATCTAAACCCGTCGCAGTCTTTCCCAATCGATAAAATTAAATGCACGCGCGTCACTGATCATAACAGACACCTGCCCGTGTTTTAAATCGTCCGGTCCGCAGTCCGTGCTGTATACGCAGTTGTCCACGTACTAAATTGAAAGCACGATATTACACCCTTAAATATAATTTAACACGGCGAACTTGCATTTTTTTATTCGGCCTCTTAAATGATGAAAACAAAATTTTAAAGATAAGCCGGCGAAGTGTGAAGTTGATTTCGCGGTTCGTGTTTCGTTACGCATTTTCCCAAAGAAATTTGATTTTTATTGATACAATTTATACAACTCTATGGAATATTGTTGTAAAAACAAACCCAGTATTCGATTTGAACAATAGCATACTATAACACTTGTGGCTCTTTTAAAAATTTTTATAATATCTATTTTGTTACTGAAAAAACTATCTATAACTTATCGTGTCGCTACTTTCTGCGAATTTGCCTTAGGATACTTTCACGATTAGATAAAAATTTAACAAAGTGGTAAATATATCTTTTGAAATGGTCCTCGAAAAAGCTTTCATTTGATAATACCAAAAAAAAGTAATTCTCTCTTAAAGTTTGAACTTCATATCTGCATGGGGTCCTGCTAACTAACACCGAATAGTCTAATGCAAAATAAATAAATGTTCGCGAAAGATAGACAACTACAGGCGCAAAGGTGATACCGAAGGAGTTCCATTTTTGGGTAATTGCATTAAGAAAAATCCTCGTAGATTTAATGAATCAAAAAACGTACATAATTTGAATACCTTTGCATTTTAATGTTTCGTATAATTTATTTAAGTCACTAATTCTATAAATCGACGTTACTGTATCCATCAGTTATTATAGACTGAAATACCGTTCCAACGACGCATTGCCAAATGGACCAAGTTCGACACATTTTGAGAAGTTTTAGAGAATAACTATACTATTACCACAGATAAGAATCTTCATTGAACGTCATTTAGATGAATCATTACTAATGTATAGAAGACTAGTCGTGAATTTAGTCAACTGAGAACGTTAGAAAAACTTAGAAAGCAATTTGAGCTATTTAGCGAATTTCCATTTAATTATTATATAAACAAATATCTACTACGAATTTCGGCTCAGTTTTCGGCTCGCTACTATCTCATAAACTTGGGTTAATAAAATAATGGCCACCTTTTTACATATTAATATTTATGATAATTTTGTCAAAGTTAATTCTTACAGCTTCCATCCAAAGTTAGAATCTATTTAACAATGTTACGACTTTCTGTTTAACAAATCTTTGATTTCTGATGTTTCGCTGTATGTTATATGGTTTTCAATAAGACCTAGTTTTGGAGTATGAACAACAGAGAAATTTATTTTTTCCAAAAACATCTTTATTACTTTTATATCATAAATATGTCAAAGTATATATGTTTTTATGTTTGTCTTTGTTTGGACGATAATTAAATTTTGCATAAGGGTGAAAGGGCGATGTTTTGGAAATGACGCAAGATACTTTTTAAACACGAAGTCTACGAGGGCTGGTATTTATGTATCCAGAACTGGCGACATACGGAACAATATTTAAAATGTAATTACAACATTTAAAAATGGGAATCCTTGGCTATACAATACAGTTTGTTTCATGTAACTGTCAATTATTCAACCATTGTGGCGTCATTTTGAAAATTGCGAGTCTTTATCACCATGGATTTAACTCGTAAAAATTTTGGTGCGATGATTTATTATGATTTTCGGAGGGATTAACTCAAAAAAAGTGCATCGATCCATTCACTTCGACTTTTATGGTTGAAGCACCATCGAAAATTACTGTGCATCACTGGTTTAGTGAATTTAATTGTGGGCGGTCTATGCCCCCGAACGCATTTAAAGAAGATCGCCCTAAATCGATTGTTGTACTACAAAATATCGATGCTGTGCGAGAACTAATAATACAAAATCGTTATATTACATATCGGGAGACAAACACGTCCCTGGGCATAAGTCTGACGGGCATATATAACATATTACACAAAAATTTGGCTGTAAAAAAAATTCTACAAGATGGATTCCGCACAACTTGAAAATTAATCAAAAACAGGATCGTATCTACTGGTGCAAAAAAAGAATAATAAAAAAAATACAATCATGGTGCGTCAAACGATGTTTATAATACGTACACAGGTGATAAATCTTAGATCTATGCGTATGACCCCGAAACTAAACAACAGTCGACGGTGTAGGTGTTCCAAGACTATCCGAACCCAACAAGTGATTCGTGCCAGAAGCACTTTGAAGCAAATGGCTGCCTGTTTTTTTTTGTTGTATAAGTGGACATGTGATTACACTACCACTAGAGAATCGCAAAACGGTTAATTCAGAGTGGTACACAGTGATTTGTTTGTCAGAAGTCTTTGAAAAAATAAGAAAGAATAACCGACAACGCAGAATCATTCTTCATCATGACAATGCTAGCCGTCATACGTGGGCAAAAACAGTTCGATTTTTGGAAGGTTAAAATATGGAATTGTCGGGTCATCCGCGTACACCCCGATTTTCCACCCAACGATTTCTATTTATTCCCAAGCGTAAAGAATAAATTACATGGTTAACGTTTTTCGAGCCGCGAAGAAGGCGCGAAAAAGCCGCGTTCGCGGGACGCGTTTAAAAATGCACGTTTTGAAGATACCTCAATCAGAATGTAAAAAGCACTATAAAAATCGGTTTCAGCGTATGCAAAAGTGCATCGATCATCAAGACAAATGTTTTAAAAAGCAATAAAACCATTTTAAATGAAAGATGTTTGTTTCTTTTTAATATTCCGGACACATAATTAGCAGCCCACGTAGTAAAATGGTAACTGATCAGTAACAACATTGTCCAAGGAAGGATCGGCATCAGAATCACATGAAATCGAAACGAAGAGAATGACTGAAATCGAAATCGAGAGCGGTAGCGGAATCGGAGAGCAGTGGAATCAGAATCAGAACCGAGAGGAGTCAACGCGCACCACCACGCCGCTAGTCAGTACGTGCCGAATATAAAACCCGCTGACATCACTGTTGTTCAACAGTCGAAGAAAATATGATAGGCGCCAACGCTCCTTAGCTCAACACGCGTTTGATTCCAACGCGAACTCACGCGAACGCGTTTCACGATACACGAATCGTCATTTCGCTTCGTAGCAGTGTAGCTGTGTATCGTCGTCTGAATTTGTATAAATGCAAAAAAGAATAATAAGCTTTATAAATGAAATGGGAACAGAGAAATTTGACAGAACTTGATCTCTAAAAAAAACTTGCGAAAAGAGCATTCATATTTTTCTGAAAAAAGGAAAAAAAATGAATATTTCGTTATTTAAATTTATTCATAGAAATTAATTTCCGTATCATTCGATCTTAACAATCAATTCGTCTTGCGTTACTGAAATAATTTTTAGCAAATTTAGTTCTTACGTTATCGCTGCTCTTCTTACAGCTAGTCAATATTAAACTTTTTCTAACTTGACAGTGTTAATTCAAACAAACAATACTACAGAAACTAATATTAGTGCGCACGCAAGAGCATTTGTTCACACGTGGCCCTTTAATTTTGGTACGTACATTGTGGGTACAATACGTAGTCTAAAGCTAAATTTATCTGCGCATATAATAAAAGGGGGAACAAAAAGACACGGTAAAAAGTAATTATTTCCGACCTCCAATTAGGTGTCGGATTAACATAAAGACTAATTAAAAACCTCAATTTCGGTAAACGACAACTCCGCGGACCTCATTCGGACATGAAGTCGAGGCACGCGCCGGCGCGGTCGTGCGCGGGCTTCGTTTTCGCGAAAACCGGCATCGAATCGTAACGAAGTCGTGACGCCTCGAAAACGCTTTGAAGTCCGCCGAAGGGCCGGGTAACGAACCGATAAATCGGCGGATTAGTCGCCGAAGGATCGCGTCCCATCATCGCCGCGACTCGTCTCGTGCGGCGGCCGGGCGCGTCGGACGACCGATTGAACGCAGTACCAGGGAGGCATGTCCGCGTAGAAGGCCATAACAAATTTTAATGGATATTATTTGCTTTAGTCCCACCAAACTACGAATACATTTTATATACTAGCTGAAAGCATGGCTTTGCAGGGATTCGCGAAGTTGGCAATACGACATATGTAATTAAAAAAAAATACATTAATTCTAAGATATAATGTGTGTATTAAATGATAATATCTAAAGATATGATTTACAAATTAATACTGTTAAACGAAATAAATACAGTCACGCCTGTCCCACCGGCCCACGTATGTTAAACACTCGTGCGTTGTCGTGTGCGATTCCGAGCGCCGGCCGCCGCGGCGTACCCTTCCGGGATCTTTTTATTACTGATCGAGGGTTTCGACCTTAGACTGTTCGCGCCGGCACGGCACCGATAGTAAAGACGTTTACGAGGGACGTCATCGATGCGATAACGTCCGGGATCGGCAACTTCGCGTCCTCTGAAGCACCTAGCGAGGGGTTTGATTGAACTTAAATTGTTATTATTATATGAAATATTGGTCAATTTACTCGAGGTCAGGATCGAACCCGCGCGATTGAAGGCAACGCTCTCGACTACCGAGCCACTGCTGCTCCATCGTATAGGTCACAAGAGTATTTAATGTTTTACCACAACACATTTTCTAGTTTCGCTATTATATTTAAATACTGCTTACAACAAAGAAAGTCGGGAAAACGTCAGTGAAATTATACGTTACGCGTCATATTTTAATGTGAAAGACAGAAATATTCATTATTTCGATCTTCTATATGAACTTAATAAGTATTAACGGTTTATTAATGATTTAGCTGCTTATTTTTGAATACACACGTAGTATATTTAGAACTAGGGGAAAAAAGAAAATAAGTTGGTTTAGATATTTAAAATACAACTTTCCAATTTCTTAACAGTCATAAGCCTTGACGTTGGGCTCACGTGACAGCGAAATAGGCATACGGAAATAAAATATTTTCCTAGTCTCTAAAATTTATCAATGATTTCATTGCTTCTGATAACGCGTATGTGAAGGAAAATGTTTTTTTTTTCTTTCACGTACGCGTTATCGGAACGTGTAAATGAAGAAAATAGTCTCTTGGAAACAGTGATTTCTAAAAGAGAAAAAGGAACGAAGTAAATACGTTTAGAAAAACCAAGTTTTTAATAAAAAGGAGAAATAAATTAAGAACCGGTTTGTTTCGGGGAGGCCGAATTTTATACTAAAACAAATGCTTTCTCTATAGGAAATGACTTCCACCCATTCACATTTGTTAGTCATTGCAGAACGAATATTGAACTATCGATTCAGATTGTAATATATTATTTGTAATGTAATATATTGTTATTTATTTATTTATTTGAACTTCCAGCCGAAAAATAAACTTTTCGCACAACTCACGATTTTAAAAAATACATTTCTCTTGAAATGTCGATAATTTAAAGTACCTAGACATCTTTTGAACGAATAGATAAGATTAAAATCGAATTTGAGACATTCATTCTAAAAAGTGAACTTACATTTTGTGTACACTTGACATCAATCAGCCAGGTGATCATGAGAACTTTAAAAGCAAAACAATCAAAAATCGATTGACAAGAAAATAAATAGTCTCAATTTATAATAAAAATGCGTCAAATAATGAAAACTCAGTAGAAATCGATTCACTTGTCGAGAGATTCAAATTTTACTGGTTTGGAAAACAAGATTTGAGTCGTCGTGATTATTTTTTCTATACATAATAATAATTTTATTTTTGCAAATTCTTGCGTAAACGTCAAAACACGCATCTACTAAGCATACATGTATTGCAATACATATATAATTGAAATTTCTGTACACAGAAAACAGATGTCGCTGTCTGTATGCACACCGTACTTTGTTCGTTTGATAAGAGCATTCGCCTCCCCGTATTCCTTTAGCCCTGGTAATTGTGCGCCGAGCGTGCGGCGCTGTTAGCGCACCCACTTCGGTTTTTGTTGCGCGCGCCGTTGTCGCCGCCGCCGTCGCGCCGCCGCGACGGTGAAAAGTGCCAAATATGGCTACAAAATTACTAGGAGCGCAGCAGAAATGAGGAATCTGAAACGCGACTCCCGAAATAAGCTTATGTTTCTCGCCATCTATCGGTATAATAATGCACTGTTTCGACTAACGACGTGGTGTAAGCGGCCACTACCGTAGCGCCATAGAGCCGGTTTGGAGATGAGAGAAAACGAATATTCATGGAACGTACTTTGGAAATGAACCTATTCAAGTTAGGATGGGCGACTGTTCGTTCGACAATCGTCACTCTCGTCTAAGAGTGGTGCAGAAAAACGATCACTACATCAAGATTTTGGAGTAGTTAATTGCGGTACACCAATAAAAGTGTACAATAGTCATTTATATTAAAACTATTAAATAAGTTTCTCTACATGATATAATTAATATAAGAAAATAATGTACAATTATTATCGTACGAGACAACGAAAACGCTAATAAAAGCGCACACGCGGCGGCCGCTCGCTACATTAAGCATCAGAAACCGCCCCGGGCCGTGAGATATGGGTCGCAGATGTGCGCCCGCGCCGTAATTAGTGCGTGCGCAATAAATAATTGTTCCATTAGAGAAAGGCCCGTTCCCGGCGAGGTCGGTGCGGTGCGACGTCCATCATGTCCTGAATTTTTTTCCCCCGACAAGAACTATTTATTGTACTTTAAAACCAAATTAATCGTACATCACCTCCATGGTTTATTGACCGCCGCAAAAGGGCTGACTTACGATTATGTTAAATAAAGTATAAACGTTCACGATTCAACGATACGCAAGTATTTCGACTTATTTATTTGTGCCATTGTCCGATATAGGTAATTTTTTTTATTTGTTATCTAATCGTTTCATAACACTGCTAATATTTAATTTAATTGCTAAAGGTTCAAGGCATTTAACATTTTTCATTTTGGGCACTTTTTCTTCCTCAAAAACGTACAACGTAACATAACATAAAATAACATCACGTACCGTGCGGTGTGGGAAAATAGCCCTCGTGCCATCTATACCGGCCGCTTTGGTCCTAATTAATTTACTAATTGTCGTGCCGTCGTCCCGTCGGGGCGCTCGACGACCACGACCCGGAGGTATCACGACTCCACACCACAGAGATAATCGTTATATTAACATTATTAAAATCTTACTAAAGAGTTTATCTACATCGAAAATGCATAAATTGCTTGAAAATCAGCTCGTTAGAACTAATAATCGTGCCAGTATGGGAAGCAGCTAATTTTGTTTAAGGAAAATCGAGCGTATTACACATAAACACGACTTTTTACAAGTAAATCATGAATAATTGTGAACTAGTTCGCTTTTAAAGAATACTGCTCTGTTTAGAACAGAATTGTAGTAACTCTCGGCCTTGGCCTAATTGTAGTATGTCAGCGGATTGAAATACGAGGCCTCGTTTTCGAATGGGCCTCAGTGTTACAACGCACAATATATAGATAGAGATTTAGTAATTCAAATAACGTTATTGTAATTGAGGCGCTTAATCGTTTACATATATTTAATAACCTGTAACGAAAACGTAACGTATTACTATACAATTTTCATGTTTTTTTATTTCATCACTATTGTATGTAATTTTCTCGGGTGGTAACACATACCTTAAAGGTACATACGTTAAGTAGGCTTTGCTTGTAGATTTTAAAGCATTCAAACATTCCGCAATGTGACATTCGAAAACGGTAACAATCGAAGGGTTTCCCTTGTCTTGTCAATCGTCTCGCTTTTGAATTTGTGTTTGCCAGCTGTTTTTTAAGAAGCCGCTCTCGTTTTCAGAATGTATCGTTGATATTTTTTAAGTATACCGGTAGTTTAAGCGGCCGGAGCACGTTCGGTATGTTCATCATCAGGTTAGGTACGATCAAGACAACTTTACTCATGTTTGGTTTGTTCAGATCATTCTTACGTGTATTCTTTTATAATATTACCTGCAATTTGTAACGTTGTTCTTACAGCGGTGTGCTTTAAACTTTGATTTGAAACAGTTAACTGCTAACTGTTAAATATTGTCATTTGTGACATTATTTTAATGTCACAAATGCTAGTATCTCTAAGATTGCCTTAGATATTTTGACATGTTTAGTTTTTAACTTTAAAAATTAGCAGTTAACTATTGAAAATGAGACTTTGAAACACACCGTTGATATCGTACATACTTTATTTATTTATTAGGCCTATTTTTAATTATCACTCGTCTTCCGTGTTGCTCATATCTACTTATCGACCTTGTCTATACGTCTGGAATATTCTCTTTGCAAAGGATGGAAATGCATTCCTTTTCACGTTTTTTTTTGTCAAACGTCATTTCATCTATAAAAAAACGAGAACGGAGCAAAGGACAAAAAGAAGTCAAGAACCCAAGAACGACAACGTCAAAAACTAAAAAAGAATCTGGAAAATCCAGGAAATGTGGACAAGTGCTTGGCATGCTCTTAATCCTATGTTAAAACCTTCTCGGGTACGAACTTGTTCCACAAACTTTAAAATAAGCGAACCGCCAAAGAAAGGGAAGCCGTAGCGGCACTATTCACCGGAGGAGCCGGACCACACGAAGGGAAGGAGCCCTCTTGCCGGGCCAGCAGACGGCGGAGCCCGCCGGCCCCGCTTATCAAAGAAGGATACGACGACCACTCGCAGTTCATATCTGAACAGTCCTGTTTCCTCTACGGCGTTATTGTTAAGCCTCCACTTCTATACGGATTTAATATATTTCGAATATACTTCCGATATTACACGTACATGTAAAATCCTAGTTATATCTATTTTTAAATACTCATGTCATGGTATTTATCATCTACCGCCATCGCCCACCCCACATCACCATTAGGCTAGTCGTACGCTGACCTACGACCCGACCTGTTTTCTGCTCTTATTATATACACATATTTATGATAATATTTGGTAAACTCCACTTCCTGCCCTAGCTCTCGCGGTATCGTGCCAGTTTTACATTGAAATTATAACCTAGAAATGTCAACTTCTTAAAATGTCTACGTATGTCAATAAAAAATACTCTGGACTTTCAATGATAATAAGCCGCTAAGTTTTCAGACGGTCTGGTACGAATTCTTATCTAAGACGTTAACAAATCTACAAGAACGCGAACGAATCCATGAATCGACCTCGCGGCTAACCCCGTGGCGCGCGCGGTGTCCGCTGGCAGCCGCAACAAACGCGGTCGTGTTGTTCCGCCGGCCCCTGGGGCGCCTCGATTAATACCACCCCGGGCGGAGGTATTGTTCTACCAAGGATTGCCGGGGTCGAGAAACTTTCGACCCGTAAGAATAAAAAATTCGGTGATTTATTTCAGTATAGTCTAGTAGTCCATAGAATTTTTACAAACCTCCATCTACTGTTCAAATTCACCTGTAAAATTCGAGCCAAATCTCGCAAGCGAGTTGGTGCAGTTTCACGCAAACGATTCAGCTGATTTGCACACATTCTAGTTTTGGTGTCAATACAATATCAGATTACCTTTTTAGTTCATAACCACCTTAATACGAGTGTCAAATGAATGAACTTGACAAGCAAACAATAAGATAATTAATACTGAATTGGAATGTGGCAGCCCGGAAAAATGTGAATATTATTTCTGCATAACATGAGTGCCCAAGGAGAGTTTAAAAAAACAAAATACGTGACAAATTCTAATTTAATATGGAGGATGCCCAAAGATGGCGGATTAAATTTATCTATCATGGGTATCAAATGAAAGGATTTGAAAAGTAAGAACAACATTATTCGGAATTAATGCTGTAGGTAACATTAATAAATTTACCGTAAATTTATTAAAAGCGATTCATTATTGCATTATTCCGTCAGATGGGCGTCGTTAACTATTCGTCTGCAGGCTGTCAAGGAGGACGGAGGCTCTAAAACCAAACCCGGATCGAAGTTAGCGTCAGGCCGGAGTGAGGCGAGACTTGAAATAAGCAGTTAAATGTGATGCAACTAAGACAAGGTAGTGTCGTGCCGTGGACTGGCATTAGTGTTAAAAAATACATTCCAGGTTCCACAGGGCACACCCTGTTTTTATTTAACCTTTATCCTTCTAACCGAATGTTTTTCTGTTTATTTATGACTTCAACTTTTCGCTGATGGACAAGTTTGTGTTGCTCGGTCAAATCTTTAGAACGGTTTATTCCTTAAAGAGCTTGTAGCTTAAAACTAACAGAAAAAGGCCTAACAATGCATTTATTAGAAATTCAAAGATTGAGACATAACCAAAAATAATAATATAAATAATAATAATAAAAAACCATTTAAAAAACAATGTACACCTGTACCTACCAAAACGAATAAAATAGGTAACTTCAAGTCATCGCTGATATAACATAAACTCCCGCCTATTTCACAGAAGGGTAGGCAAAGACTATAGGTTTGCTACGGTCTCTGCATATCTCTCTTGCTTTTCTAACATGTATGAATCTTTTCATACAAGTTAACAGTTTCACATGCGGAAAATTTGGCCCTTTTTTAATATGCCACCAATTTAGTCTGCATAAGATTTTCTAGGACGAACCTGGACGACCTCTCCATCACACACATTCGCTCCATAGATTTGTTTCGTCAGTCTACTTTCATTCAACTTGGCTAGATGGCCAAACCACCACAACATACCATCATCGCTGACAATGATGTAATTATCTCTTCTTGAGTACTTATTTCAAAAGCTTGTCGTGCGAATTGTAAAAGAAATAAATACTTTTAAGTTTTTACTCACCAACCAATCATTATTCAATAAGATCAATTGATTTTTTCTCTCTACTTTTAGGAGCGAGACAAGCTTTTTGAAAGCAAATTATTCAACAAAAAGCAATAAAAAATTGTCAGCGATGTTTAATTATTTTCTCTCATAACACTTATAATGGGTCAAAGTTTAGACCAAAGTTAACATCACTAAATTGTGACGGCGAAACTCTGCAACGTAGGTACCTAGGTTAATTTAATACTAACGTTTCAACGTTCTGATTTTGTTTAACCAATGTACGCCATGAAATTCGAATTATCTAATTTTAAGTACAAAATGTAATACATAGTAAATAATTATCTTCTATCGAAATTCACACGGCTACACCATTTTCAACAGTCGCAACGACTGAAAGGGACAAGTTCCAATACACCCAAGGAAACTTAATTATATGAGTGGAGTGGGAGTTCTGATATGGATTAGAAGTGACGGGAGCTACGCAGAGCCAGCCGGTATTCGTGCAACGTACCTATAAGTATCGCTTTAATCTAACATTTCTAAATATATAATGAGAAACACGTTATTCATAGAATATAAACCCTCGTTTATCTAACAAGATATAAACGGCAAATAAGTATGGCGGGCGGATGCGCCAGCGCACGTTTCGCTAACAAGTAACAACGATGCGCGGCGACTTTGTAGCCCGCTGCGCGACAAGACCACTCGCGTGCAGCGGTTGCCCTGTGTTGTAACAACATTAATGGACAATTTTGATGGACACGTTTAACATGATTGGCTAGGCTATACGCAAATAGACGTACCTTTATTCTTTATCTCTATTTGGTATATCAATCGACTCGGTTAAAGAATTTATTTATTAAGCATATTGATTTTAACATTTATTCTGTGAAAGGTTCAGTACTGACATAAAAAATTCTGCTCGATGATTTAATGAGGCGTTAGGTATTGCAAGTCTATTTATATTCAAAATGAAAAGTTAAACTTTAAACCCCCGTTTATCTTAAAACACATGGACGATCTATCAAAGTTAAACATGTAAGTAGTTGAAATTCGACGTAGGCAGGTTAGGTAGTATAATTAGGCAGCTTTTTAGTTTAACTCTAGGCGAGTGAAAAAAAGCAAATCCGAATAAAAATAAAATGTCAATATTTAAGTATAATAGATAGATGCCAAAAAGTTAAATGTATAAATATCAAAATCCAATTTATAATTTCTTATATACACTTAATATTTAAAATAGATATTAACTTTAGCACTCTTTTGGTTTCATTGCTCAAATGCTTCAACATTTAGTCACGTTTTAAATATTTCATAAACATACATTCAATTATCAAGGTGGCGGGTAGATACTAGACAGGTATTTTGCTATTCTAATTTCATATTTATCGTTGGGTTTTTACGTATACAAAACGATAGAAGAGTGTAATCACCCTTTTGAAAAAAAAATGATTTGATATTTTAATGTATATAGTATTCTAGTATACATATTTTATGATAGTTAACTACTACAGGTAACTTAAGTATTTTTCATATAATGACAAAACGAAAAAAATGTGTAATAACTGTCAGCCAATGAGACAATTTGTAATTCTACAAACGTAACTTTAATTACTAATCCGCATAAGTATATTTTTTTATTCAAATAAGAAACTAAATTTTATATAAAAATTTACCAGTATACTAGTTACTAAAAATATTGCATAAGTTCTCTGAAATAATCCGTTAAACAGTTTGTAATACCTAAAATAATTTAAAATGTTGCATTCTTGCAATGAATGCGTTTTTATTTATAATTCTTCCTTTTATGCTATTTTCACACTAATTATTATTCTACCACAAAATATGTTATTGTAAATTGTACAACATACGTTTTTGTCAATCAAAAGTTTTATTAATTTTTATACGTCCTCAGCTGCGTACATTTTTATAACAGTGCCCTCTACTGTTGACCGAAACTGCCATCTGTTGACGCCACAGCGCACCGACTCACTTGACAGACCAGCTGTAAATATTTGATAACCGATTTCACCTAATAACCGAAATATCACACCCGTTTGGGTAATTAAATATTTAGTAAGAAAATAGATATACAGTCCCTAAATTTACACTAAGCGTTGCGTATATTATAATCACCCAAAGCCCGTTAATACTCACGTAACCAATGTTAAGCAATCTCACACCTGTCCAACTTTTCATCACAAATGTCCACAAAAACACAATTTTAATTTAATAAAAGCACTGATTTTAATTTATAAATGACTAAATATTCATTTCTATGCAAAATTATCTAGCCAAATTCTTAAAAAGCGATAATCCATTCGTGAGTCTATTGCAATAAACATAACCTCAAACTTCAATTATTAGAGTAATAATTTTGAGCTTATTTATTCCCACATATTAAAGTCAATTAAAGATAAAAGTACAAATTAAGGCCATTTCTATGGTGCCTTAATTTACATTGTCTTATATTTGGTTATTTACAATGTGAAGTTGTAAGACTTTGCTGTAGATGAAATAAATGAGAATTATCTAATGAGTGAATGATGTAGCTCTAACAGTATATCTTTATGAATTTTTCTAAATACTTACTGTATATATGCGTACGAACATATGTCCTACATTAATTAGAAAAAATATTATATCAATAAACACATGAAGTGTAAATAAAATGACACTCATGGTTGTGTGGTCAAAATGTAATCAAAACATTTCACTCTCATAGACGGCTAGAACGGGCGACACGAATGGAATATTGCCAAGAGCCGGCTCGATGACCCACCTTCTTCATGATGCCGGTCTTCCGCTTTGAAAACGTGGTGTACCGGCGAAGTTTATTGTCGATGTACTCCATTTTGATCTTGACACGACCCTTGGTTTTTTTGCCATTGCTAGGAGGTGACTTCTTGGGCTGCAGCGAGGCGTAGCCGTCATCGGCGATATCGGGCATGGGACAGTGCTCGAGGCCGAGGCTTTGCGAGGGCCGTTCGTCGTAGCACTGGTCGGACGGCCGCTTGAGGCCGCGCGCTGCACCGGGGCACGGCTGCATGGCGGGACGCAGCGCGGCGCCGAGGGCGCTCGGTGGCCGGCCCGCGCCACCGTACATGTCCGGCACTTCACCCAGAAGGCCCATACCGTACGGCGACCCGAAGCGGGGCTCACGCGCTCCGCCCGGCGCGTCCATCATCACCTCGCAGTACGCCACAGTAGCCGGTGCGCGCTTTCCGCACGCTTATACCACACCGTTCGAACGTCGAACGGAGACTGACCGACCGGACACGACGCGAAACAAACCGAGGGCGGGACTGACGACTCGGCCGCTCGGACCGTGACTGACTTCGTACCGTTCGCGATCCGCAAACACGAACAACAACACTACCTATCTCTTTCGTTTCCTATCTGATTTCCGTCACTACGAAACGGGACGAAAGGTCTTTCCCGCCTCGCGTATTCTCGAGTGGACGTAACCCGACACACGGCTCTCTCGAATACTCGTGAACCGGGAACCGGCGATCGCCTCGGTGCCCGAAATCCGTATTAAAATAGAGCTTTATTTCTAGTGTAATTCGTAAATAGAAATAATAATCTCGGAAGTGGCGCGGGCGGTGCGTGGCCCCGGTGGGCTGGCCCAGAGCCATAGTTAGAAGCGCTCCATGCCAAATATGGCAGTCGCCGACCAAATGGGGGATACTGAAATCCCTCCTACTTCATAGCTGATAATTTTCACGACGCCTATTAGACGTTAGAGAAAAACTCTTCCATTCGATGTCGAACGCATTGAGTAATCGTCTCGTAAACTCACGAATAGGTAGTGACGATGTGCACTCGCTGTGAACTATTATTACTTATCCAGCATACTTATAGTGAGATGGAAAAGGAAAAATAGTTAGACTCGTTTTGTTTAGTTGAAATCACTCATGTATTACTATTAAATAAACCTAACTACTGTACTTAATAGATAAGCAATAAAGAAAAGTACACACCTACCTAATGTAAGCAGCGATATCTAAAAAAATAAATATATTAATTAACTATTCAAATATTTTTTTTTTAATAAAAAGATGATAATATTCCTATAAGTTTTTGGGAAACTGATGCTTTTTTTATTATGAAGCCAATTTTTTAGTATGATTATTAGTGTTACTTATGAATCATTTTGTTATTTTTATATCGTAAATAGTTTTTTCGAAGTTGTAGTTTGTAAGACTTGTATTTGTAGATTGTATAGATACTATAAAATACTAACAACTGCTGGACACCATTATCCTCTAAAACGGGTCCTCACTTTCCGTTGGAGATTTCACGTATCGTACCTAATTATGGCTGAAGATTTTATTGAAAATTATTATTTTACAAAAGATCTTCATATTTAATCTTTACTACCGGCAACAATCAAGCATATTCTTCAATATAAACGAAAAATTCTTTTATCTTTTAAAATATTAATTTAAATGATACTAATTGATTAGGTATAATAAACGAGTAGTGCTATTAATAAATTTATCAACTCTACTTCAAAGTCACGTTTAAACGTTCCATTTCATATATGATCCTACCAATTTAAAGCGGATCCTGATGTAGTTAATTTTTATAACCGAATTCAAAATTAAAAAGGTAGAAGGTTCTCAATTCATCTGTATTTTTTTTATGTTTGTTACCTCAGAACTTTGGACTGGGTGAACCGATTTTGATAATTCTTTTTTTATTTGAAAACTGATGCTTCCCGTGTGGTCCCGTTTCAATTTGGTTCAGTTCAGACAATGGCATCCATGAAAAAATCATATAAATCTTAAATTTGCATTCCAAAACAAATTAATACGCACTAAAAAGAAAAAAAAAATCAATTACGTATTCTTCTACAACTTAATAATCAACTTACTTTTTCTACTCATTCATATGTACGTACGATCTGTGTGTTTACACGCAAGAAGTTAGGTAGGTACTCACCTTCTACAAATTCAACTCAACACATACCTATGAATAACAAACAATGTGTCTATTGCTAGATATATTGTAGTGTTTCCTTGGCTGACACCCACTCCAAAAATGTCAATAAGTGTAACTACATTATATTATCATAATACGTAATTTGTTTGACTTTTAAGTAGTTAAATATTTTTCATTTCATTTTACTATATGCTTTTGTCTGGACATAATATGTCCAGACAAAAGTAGTGGATCATTGGAATTATTAATTTGGGTTATTCGCTATTTATTTGTTGTAGCACGTTTTAACCACCCCATCGCTGAGACACACCCCGCACCATCTTTTTCTACTTCGGATCGTGGGCCTTGGACCGTGGCGCTGCTAAACACTATCGTCGCCAGTGCGATTACAACTTTCGCGGCCGACAGCTTAACCCGCTCCTCGAGGCACAGAGCGTGTGGCCTGATGCGACTTGAATGTAAAAATTCGTCGGTCAATTCGCCCGTGGTCAGAATCAAACCCGGTACATCCCCGTTCGAAGGCAACGCTCTTGACCTCTGGGCCACCACCGCTCTTACATCAAACTGGGTTTTGTCCGCGATGTGAGAGACATGGAATGAATTCCTTCGTTCCTATCGACTGATCACGCTCTCGATCAAGACCCCGATCGCTATCCCGTTCTCGATTCCGATCGCAGTCCCGCTTTTGATCTCGGTCCAGGTCTAGATGTAAATGGATCCCGATTGCGGTCCTATTTTCGATCCCGGTTCCGCTCACAATTACGATCTCGGTACTATTCCACATTCCAACTCTGATAACGCTCTTAATTCTAATTTTAGTCTTATATTTTTTAGATTTCGCCCTTGATTCCGTTCTAGATTTCAATTCCGTTCTAGATTCCGAACTTTGGATTCTGCTCCCCATTCCGCTTGCAATTCGATAGTGCTGCCGGCCACGAAGCAAATGCTAGGTATCAAAATAAACTGTTTTAGCTATATTACTCGGAGGTAATGTAACTTTCCATAAGTTAAAGAATTTTTAGAATCTGTAATAGTACAAATATGGTGATGAAGTCAAGGAGAAATGTTAATGGTATATTGTTTTCTCAGCAAAGTACATTATTCGTTCTTATTAGTGAAGAAATTTTAGAATGGTTTCAGTAGTGAGGTTCGATAATAAAATAGGCAAACAAAACCGTGTTTTTTACTACCTGACTCAAAGTACAAACACAAAGTTTTCCAGAAACCGTCCCGTTCGCACTTACAATATATGTATCACCAGTTTCATAGTAATCGGATGCTAGATATATTGTAGTGTTTCCTTGGCTGACACCGACTCCAAAATAACAGTAATTGTAACTACATTATTTTATCGTTATAATTTGGTTGAATTTTAAGTAGACTAATATTTTCATTTCATTTTACTTATAGTATAGTCATTTAGTATTTTACTTGAAAGTGTTCCGGGTTTTGAAAATTGGCAATTTTATAGATTTTGATATGCTCTTTCCAAATTTCAACTTTGCCACCTCGTATGTTTGCCGCTCGCGCCGCCATATTGAAAAAATGGCGCCAAAAGCAGTTTTGATAATAACTCCTTTCCAACGCATTTTACAGGAAAAACATCTACACAAAATAAAAGTAGAGGAAATTTTCTACAATTTATGTCATAACCTTTTTTTTCCTAAAATTAATAGTTTCGGCGTAGGAGCGTCGTAAAGTGTAATTCAATACACGTTTCGGCAGAAATACTCATTTCCACACCACCATGAGGTGAATTCCCACACGGCCTTTATAATACGCTTACGTTCTTCTAATTTGTTGTCACTTTTTCCATTGTGAAAAAATAGGCAGGCATCCAGGCATCCGTTAATAACTTAAACCCTGTACTTCGAAAACAAACCACAGGCGCCTTATTGGCAGTGACAGCAATTAAAATATCATCACCATATTTTTTAAGCAGTTGTGCTTTGACTGTTTTTATGTGTGAACGGTAATCACCTTCAATTTTTGTCATTAGTTCGTCCAGAGAAAACTAACATTCTTCGGAATTTTCTTCGAGATATGAATAAATTATCATGCATCGCGGTATCAATCTCGCTTGCATACGGACCTCTTTTTTTTCTTTCTTCGGTCGAGGGCGTTTGATACAATTTTTTCATACACGAATTGTGATATTGTGCATCGGCTGCGACTAAGTCAGTAACCTGCTCGGAGGCGTTCAACTATTGCTTGTCCCCAATCATCGTTACGAGCCCGAACAAGTTCTGAAATACTATTTTTCATCGACAATTTACGCACACTATACACAATATTACGTTCACATAAACGCGTCTGTTTTTGTGTAGATATGAACTCTGCTGTTATCTCAGCAGCACACAAAAAACAATGATTTTTGAATGAGAACGTTGGACGTGTAGATCTCAGTTGTACTTGAGACGTTGTACCATCACTTCCCCTACGCAAAGCTGCAGCGATTAACTTCTCATTATTATATCGTTTTCGACACGACATAATAATGAGTATCGTGAACTACTATGGATTTCAATCCCACCAAAAGTTTGTATTTATTGTCTTTTCTTTTTATACTTGACCGACGAAAAGTTTCCAATCCTTTTTCCTTCACTTTCTTGTAGTATATCACCACAAATAAAGCAGTTTACTTCATTAGAAGCCATGGCTCTGTAAATGCAAACGACACTGTTAGATGATAAACGTATACTGATGACTCAGACTAAATATTTCTATTGAGCTCAGCTGAGGCCAGATGTTTCTTAGAAGGGAAAGAAGGGGCCTGACACAGAAGGGACGCATTTCTTTATACCTGCGGAGACATAAAAGACTAGCTAGATATGATAGACTAGTAGTTAGCTAGGTTTTCATTCTATGGAACAATATTTAACCTTCGTATAATTTTTATAATTTACAAATCACAATATGAGCAGTTTAAAGTAAATATTACACGTTGGTGTGGATGTATAATGGTTTACGGTGCTCGTACGCCGAAACTATTCATTTTAGGAAAGAAAATGTTATGACATAAATTGTAGGAAATTTTCTCTACTTTTATTTTGTATAGATATGTTTTTCCTATAAAATGCGCCGGAAAGGAGTTATTATCAAAAAACTGCTTTTGGGCGCCATTTTTCCAATATGGCGGCGCGAGCGGCAACCATACGAGGTGGCAAAGTTGAAATTTGGAAAGATCATATCAAAATCTATAAAATTGCCAATTTTCAAAACTCCCAGAAAACTTTCCAAGTAACCTCTATTTTTTCGACCAAATGACTGTACTATTAGGAGAACTTTAAAAAATATTTTGATCATTGTTTGTTATTCATAAGAATGTGTTGACTTGAATTTGAAGCGGATAGGTACCTACCTACCTTCTTACGTGGTAAACACTTGGATCATACCTCCATATTTATGAGTAGAAAAAGTAAATTTATTATTAAGTTGTAGAAGAATACGCATTTATTTTTTATTTTTTAGTACATATTAAATTGTTTTGGAATAGTTTTTGTTTTGAAATCAGTTTTTTTGTTAAAATTTTTGTTTGTTTTTTGATTTTTAGTGAATCTGAAGTATACACTAACTAATTTGTCTGAATATGGGTAGACCTACCAAACATGCTGCTCATAGATCGCACCCTTACTGTAAGACGTTAAGGAATTCCATTAATCACCATATTTGACTAAGACTACTAAGTTACTTGACCATAACGACGTTAAGATAAGTGACTCAAATATCCGGATAGCTTACAAAAGATTCGGCCGAGTATCGTTAATTTGTTCCTAATAATTAAAGAGTTCAATTACTTTGTCATGGATCCCATAATCAGAACCTAACCTAACTCTCATCAACTACCCTTGAAGTACATCCTTTCCAAGAAAAAAAGAATCATCGAAATCGGTTAGCGTGATATTGAGTTATTCGTCAATTTGTCGCTCACATACTCAATGCAAATTTAAGATTTAAATGTTTTTTTCATGGATGCCATTATCAGAACTAAACCAAATTGAAATGGAACCACACGGGAAGCACCAGATTTCAAATAAAAAAAAAAATATCAAAATCAGTTCACTCAGTCCAAAGTTAACAAACATAAAAAAAATACAGAAGAATTGAAAACCTTCTCCTTTATTTTTGATAAATAAAATTTCCTATTTCAAACCTTCGTATAATATAGCCTTGTGAAATTATTTAAATACTTATGCAAACATTCTGAAATTTCGCAACATATAAAATTTGTTCGTTTTCCATCAATGGTTTATACTATGACTATGGTTTGTCACCTATGGTCATACACGTAATATTGGTAAAAAAATGATGTCATGTGCGTCATAGTACTATTTAACAGGACATAGTCATATGTAATGAATTACGTGATGATAATAAACAGCTGTAGGGTGCTGTAATGTGCAGTGTACTCGAATGCTTACGCATGCGCTAATCGCAAACAATGGCAGGAATGGTACTAACTCAACTCAGTCGCTGAAATCGTGACGTCAGCTGACAACTCGAATTCAATCAAAGCTCACGGGGATGTCGCTCGTTTTGAGATAGGTATTATGAATCAATTCAAATTATAACATATTGTCATTTTTACAGTAATGTAAAATATTTGTTTGTAACTTTCGTGACGTTGTGTTTTGTAACTTTCTATAAATTACGCAGAAAAAATATTTGCGTTTCTATTGAGATGTGCGGAATGCCAGGGCAGTCAGATTTTTTACACGGTGCAATTTAATAACAGGTTATTAAATTGTACTGTGTAATAAATCTGCGTTCTAAAAAGAAAGTTTTATTGGTAAATATTTGGGAAACAAGGACACGTTGATAAAAAATTGATTTCCATCATTTTACTATAGACCGACGTCGCTATTTTACAGTAGGTATAAGTTTTTATGTAGGAAATTATTTATAAACTTGCTCCATTTTCTTAACGTATTTCATTAAATTATCGACAACCTTTATAATTGTTCAACTTAAGTACGTACAGACTTCATCAAAATTGTAATAGATATCTAGTTAATTGTATAAAAAATGAATTAATATAGGAACTGTGAACCTATAAATATAAACAATCATTTTGTATTAACGACAGAGTTTATTTCTTTATACGTAAATACATTTATTGTAATTTAATGTATATTTAAATAACATCCGATAAATATGTACAGAAATCACAACAATTATTAATTAACTTTTCCTCATTCTTTTTTTGATCCGATGAGCATTACATAAGCAGGAAACAGATAAAAAGAACCCGTATCAATTTTTTTACCCATTCTGCGCATCAACCTGAAATTTGTTTCGATTTGTACAGTAATGATAAATAGGACAACATATTTATTTTTATTATTACCTTTTAATATCAGCAAGAAGTTTAAAAAATGAAAGTCCGTAAGTAAATATCACATTATTAATGATAAATTTAAACAACCCTACGACGCAATATACATATAGTCGACTGTTTATACCGTGAATAAATGCAAATAGACTATATTTGTCACATACAGTACAATACCCTGCACTGAGCTCTAGCGCTGTGAATTGCCTGCTAATGATGCCATACGCAAGTTCAGTGCGCCTCGACTTTCCTCCTTCTCCCCCCGTTCCTATTTTACGCCATTGCGACGCATTCGTGACTAACATCACAGCGGCAGAGTTTCGTGCGTTGCGTTGTACTGTACAAAAGTACAATCCACAACATTTGTTTATCACTTGTTCTATTTTAAGAAATTTTTTTGGGAAAGTAATGCTGAAACAAATGCTTTTATTACATGCTGAAAAAAAATAAAGTCATGGCTTTTTTTACCTTATCTACTATTTTGGTAGGTATTCTGAGTTCTGATCTCGATATTGTTCTTCATTCCGATTCCGATATAGGGTTAGACCCACACTCGATTCCAGCCTTGGTTCCGTTCTCGATTTCGATCTCTTCCGACCTTGACTTTCGATTATGCTTGTCGTGCCGTTTCCAACTTCGCTTCTGCTACTAGTCACGGGCCTAATTTGGACGGGGCCAGAAACAAAATTAAAACTAGATTATATTACTCGGAGATAGTGAAGCTTTCTATAAGTGGAATGATTTTTAGAATTTCTAGTGACACAATATGCAAATGGCGCCAAAACAAAATGTTAATAATCCATTTTATACAAGGAGCTTCTTATTCATGAAGGAATTTTAAAATCGTTTTAGCAGTTTGATATACTAGTACGAATACGCAGAAGAAAGCGGAGACAGTTATTGATTTTTTTTTTCAGAAACCTTCTCTTTTGCAAACACAACATATCACCAGTTTTATAATAATTGAATGAAGGGTTTAGGTACACGAAAAAGACGAATAAAATACAGAATCATTTTCATACATTGTACAACCCCACTCTCCCCTTCACCTAATTGCAAAAGACTCGTCTTTCCACTTTTAATAAGCAATATTTATAACAAACGTAACTGTACTTCGCTCCATAAAAACCTTCATACAAATGTCAACTCCTTTCACCTCCGATAAAAAGGGAATTTCCAAAGGTTCTTTTTTACCGGGTCCCTACATTATACAAACTGTCAACTAATAAAAATTCATTTCGATAGCGCTGCTTTACATTTCGATGAGTCGCTTTTCTCCAATTGTAAACTTACTGTTTCCATTTTACATTATTTGTCAAACAACTCCATCAATAAAGGTAAAGACCTTATTCATGAAATATGCATAGTGATCGTTGTGTCAGACTTTATTTACCCACTGTGAAGTCATACGCTCCCACGATCTTTTTATGACTTTTTTGTCTTAGAAACAACGACAAAAGACTAAATAACAGATTTATGTAACCTATTAATCATGGAAAATCATAATAAAATATGACACACAACATTGACACGCATAGGCAAACGGTAACGCATTCTCACAACGCGCACGCACTTGCATACACATCCAACGCTTACAGTTTTTTCACAGCCAAATTTTTGTGTAATATCTTATGTATGCCCACAAGGACGTCTTTGGCGTCAAGGCGCTGAATTTCTCACAACTTGAGCATTGATCAAAAACAGGCTCGTAAAGATTGGTGCAAAAAATTGATAAAAAAATACAATTATGGTGCGTCAAATGTTGTTTATCATATCTACACAAAATCTTGCATCTATGCATATGCCTCCGAAACTAAAGAACAGTCAACGGTGTGGATGTTTCAAGGTGAATCGAACCCAAAAACGTGATAAGTGCCAAAAGCACTATGAAGGAAATAGGTGCCTGTTTTTTTTGGTATAAATGGACATGTGGTTGCAGTGCCACTAGAGAATCGTAAACCGGTTGGTAGACAACTATTTGTTTGCCAGAAGTCTTAATATTAATAAAGAAATTTTAACCAAATGTTCTGTAATAAAATTTGGCACAAAGCACTTCTATTGAAGCTTCTCGAAAAATGATGCAGCTGGATTGACAATTTTCTCACGAACGGAGTAGCAAGGTCGCAATTGACAGCATATAACCAGGTCCCCAGCCCGTGAAGGCTGCTGTCTTTCAAGACTGTTTACTGCTCCTACTCTGCTCGTATTGCACATCAATGATTTACTGAAAATCGGTAACATTTGTTGTTGTGCACGTGACAGTATTGAGGACGCGCTATACTCCGCCCACACTAACATACCTCGGGGTCGCGTAAACAAATGTCAAAACCATTTTGTATCTGAAATCGAGACAGCTTTGAAGTAAATCTTGAACTATTTACGCTCATGAAAATCGTGGCGATGGAACTACATCTTTAGAGTGGGCATCTTCTAGAAATAAGAGATTTTTATGAGATTATGAAGATTGCTGAGATGGCCTTCGCCATCTGCTAAAGATAATAGAAGGTCAAAGTCATATCCAATCACAAACGGTCAAAAGGGGTTATTAACAGCTATTTGTGTCAGTTATATCCGGACTTATTATGTCACGGTAATAATGGGAATTTGAAATTCTATTCGCTCCACATAAAACTTTATGTGGAACGAATAGAATTTCAAATTCCCTATATGTGTATAATATGTGTATTATAAATAGAATTTCAAATTCCGAATATGTGTTGTGTGTGATTTTTTGTGTGTGACTTTATGTGACATTGTTTCCGTTCTATATTTTATTGTAGAATTAATACAACACTAAAAAAACACCGCACAAGTTCAAATAAAACACGCTCCCTGAAATTTCTTTATAAACTTAATTGTGTACGTAGTAATTTCATCCATCAGAAGGTTCGATGATTTTTTCTGTTTTCTATGTTTTCTGAAAGCTTTTCGAAATTTTTGGAAAATATTTGCAGTTTTTCGGAAATCTTATATTTTCATAGCGGGAAATTTAAAAATGTTCTCCCATATATTATTAGTCCACATCACGATCCATATTTAAACTGCAAATGTAAATTTCAAATCACAAAAAAAATTTTGCAATGTGATATACCGATAAATTAACGGTTTTGAAATTTCTTCCTTCACTTGTCCTATAAGACCTTGCTTCTTGCCAAATTTCAGGTTCCTAAGTTAAGGGAAAGTACCCTATAAGTTTTGATTTACTAGCAAGTGCCAAAATATAAATTATAATATTCTTAATTGCGTTTCTTAAAAAAATTAGTTATTTTACAGCGTCAAGTGAACGCAGATCTATTTATTTAATATTAAAGCAACATGGTATTCGAGAAAAATATTCTTGGTTTCGTTAAAAATGGGAAAAGTTACTAATGTGTTCTTTAACCAATGAGATTCGACCGGCGACGGATGCTCTTTATGTACACAAAGGGCTTATGGTATTTGTCTGAATTTATAGGAAGTTAATACTCAATTAAAAATATTTGGTTTTTTTTTAATCATGAATGAATTTAAGCAAATAATTCATTGGATCAATGTCCTAGAACTTTATTACAATTTTAAATAATTTTATACTAAGCTAGTTGACTATTTTATTATATATTGAAATAATTAATATTTAAGAAAGATAGCAGTACAATTATGTGTAAAAATAAGTTATTGGCTCAATGTAAGTTATGTCTTTCTCTACGTGAGTGTAGCAATATTCGTAGTCAAAAATAATTTGTAGCCGAACAGCACATCCTTTTAATGCTTTCATTAAAAGGACGTGCTGATTTGTGCACTCATGATTTTTGCCCTCTGTTTGATGTATTTCTAATATTTTCGGATATGTATTAGAGCTGCCATTAAACACTATTCGAGCATAGGTAAGATTATATGTCGTATTTAAAACTTTTTGAACCGTTGTATAATGATATCAAATTCCATGCTATTTGTGAAACTTTAATTATTTTAATTTTTGTTTTTAGGATTAAACGTCTTTTTTTGTTTCTTTTACTGAAATATTTCAAATTTAGCAGAATTAAAGTAGGTAATATTATTACATAAATCACTTGTGAACTTAGCAGTATATCAATAATACAATATTAATTTTCCCATAATCGACGAAATCATTCTAACATTTTTGATACCTATTGATTACAAGAATACGAAAAAATATACTCTCTCATTAAATAAGCCACCAGCTAGAAGGGGTCAATATGTAAATAGCACTGATTAAGTAAATTCATTAAAAAATCAAAAGGAATGTTAAAATATTTTATAATGAATAATAATTTTTACAAAATAATATTTCTACATTTTCCACTTATACTAAATTAATAGGCTTATAGTGCTGAATATAAATATCACTAATGTTATGTACCTGTCTATCTATTTTTATAAGTTTTGCTTATGAAGAAAACATTAGAATTCGTCATAAGAATTAACTCTAGTACAATTTGAAAAAAGTAACTAAGATATTAAAATTATGAATAAATATTTTCTTTAATTTTGGCACGTTAAATCAAGCACCAGTCGACGACGACTCGCTATGATTTGAACAATATAAGTGTCATGAAATTATTTAAGAAATCAAAAAATGCCATTTACAAATTTCTAGATCGATGTTAGAAATAGTAAAAATATTTTGCTTATATTTTTTTTTTCATTTTGATATTAAATTCGGTCAAATGATCAAAATGATAAACGTTGGAACAAAAGACAGAATTCACGCGCTAACGTATCGACTGCTCGAAACGAACTGAGACCTTCGAAACATTATGGCGATCCTTTGGCTATCAACAGTAGGACGTTGTTGCTTTGGCACCTGAAAAGAAGAGCGCAAATTTGATTGCGTTATTTTATTATATTTATTTAATGGTATAGACCAAATTAATAATCTGAAAAATTTTTGCCCTCAACAAAGAATTTTTCTTTCTGCCCGTGTAGAAATAAATGTATTCTTCTATTGGCTTTACTTTCAAAGACATTTTGTTTCAAAATTTTTAAAACGTTTCTATCAAACAATTTTTCGGTTAATATTTTTTTACTCTCTTTTATAGGTGCTTTGTATTAATATCTAGCGCTTTTATTTATTACGTACTAATATATATTTGTATTTTTCAGGAATTACTTTAAAAAGTCAAGTTTGTCGGATTTGCTACTGATCGAAGTACGTAGTCGTATGTCCAAGTGTGTAGTGTAATTTTTTCTCGACACCTATACAGCCTTGACAGAACAGATGGACAGATGGACACTAAAATAACGCTATGAGGTTTCTCTTTACCTTTTACGGCATTAAACCTTAAATATAATTAGAATCCACTAAAAATTTCTATGCACAAAATTATTTGTTACTATTAGTGCAAATAAGAACAAAGTGCATGAAACATCATTTACAAACAACTAATATTAAAATGGAGTGTCTCAAAACTGCCTACCGGAGAGACTAAATGTTATACCAGAACAAAGTCAATCGTATCTCGAACGTTTAAATCCAACGCCATACTTAGTTTTTCCTGCCAAAAATCGACTCTCTGACTGAATAAATAACTGTTACTCCTCAAACTCGGTAAATACCGTTAACAATAACTTACGTTCTGCGCCGATCGACGTCGCAATAAAATTAGCTCGACGCGTACGCCCCGAGATTCCTGAGAGTCCGCGCGGGACAAGCGACACGGACGGAACGTTACGGCAACTTATCGTGTGGATACCTCACAATGGGCTCGTTTGAATAACTTAGAGCGGCGTTCGGATTACGCGAATTTCGTCATCTGGTAGCCAATTACCGGACGGAGCGCGGCACGCGGGCCCTTATGTCTCTATTCATTAAAGCGCCGCCCTAATTAAAATTGCGGAGGCTCGATTACGCGGATATAAATCTCGAGGTGTGCGCGGGAGCGTGTCCGTTTTGTTTTTGCTCTGTTTGGTCACGTGCTACAAATACGCGGCCGACACGGGCGCAGGCGCGGGTGTACAATGCGCGCTCGTCGGCCCGAGATTTGTGGTGCGGTGTCGCGATATATCCGCGCACAATGCTATCGTCGCCGACGTGCCCGACAATCGGATGGCCGCTGCGCCGGCCGTGTACACGGTTTTAATAATTGACCGTGTTGAAATCGAAAACATTCTGATTAGAAGCATTTCTCCATATTCAGAATTTAAACATGAATTCTATAAAATTTAAACAATGTAAGTATAAAACAATACAGTGGTGGCATTTCAGAGAGCTCTTGGAAATGTCACGTTCTTCACACAGTTTAATTGTTCTCTACCTGATACTAAATTGACAGGGAAACATGTATGTATTTATTCACATAACGTAGACGATTGCAATAGTAATTTGGATCAAATATCAATTCAAATACCTTTTTATTTCATAAGTTGTACGTAACTCTAGGAATATATCATTATAATATGAATTTGCCATTCATTCTGACTCGAATTCATTTTGCACTCAAAAGAACGATCAAGTAACCCTGGTGGAAATATTTATTTATAGTCCGAAATCTCAGAGAATATTTGACTTTTTCAGAGTTTTTCAGACTTTTTCGGACTTAATAACATTTTAATGTCTGAGGTTTCGGACTATAAATAAATATTTCCACCAAGGAACCTAAGGATTCTCTATGGCGTCTTATTTATCGACAATTTCATGTTAATCACCTTTCATCTCCAGCACATTTAAGCATACGAGATAAACAAAGCGCGAAGCAAAAGCCTTATTTCTCGTAAAACACGACTTTTCCTTTTTCATAAAGCGGGGCGGTCCGCGGTCCGCACATAATTCCGAGCTGTTGGCGTAACACGGCGCGCGGTCGCGGGCGCGCGGGCGACGCGCGCCGGCTGTCTGCCTTCTGCAGTGCCTTAAAATGCCGGTATTCGTTTTAGATTTATATGTTACGTTTTGAACTGTTGTTAACTGCTACCTCACCATTTTAATCATGAAACGCTTCAATGTTTTATATCGAGACAGGTCATTTAACGTCTGAAATTAATAAATAGAAAAAAATATTAATATCATTAGAATCTTCACTATACAAGAGTCATCGATCATAACATAAATATTTATTTTATTTCCACTAAATATAATACATACTCAATCTATTACGTAATGCAAGATTAATGTTTAATATTTCATAATTCATATTGCATAAAGCTATAAGACGTTTTAATTCGCTTACATTATCATAGGCCTAGCACGTTTTATAGGTCACCGATCAAAATTGTTCAAAAACTAGTTAACTTGTTAAAAGATTTATTAACTAATTTATACATTTTTCAGCTCATAAAATAAAATAGGAAAAGTAAAGATTTATAAACTCATAGATATATTGGCTTAAAATGACAGTTGCGATGTAATTTCCTTGAATATACTTTTGCTTTTTCCGACATGAAATGAAAATAGAATTGCAATGTTACTATTTTCACCCCGATTTTCTAAAATGGAATATTCAACAGATCTGAACGTTTTAAAGTCTTAGGAATCTATTTCAACCATTTTCCGAGTGATATCTGTACATGGGTCTATCGAAACGCATTTCACGATTTTTGTAAGGAATCCACGCAACTTAGACTTATAGAAACTTTGAACTAGTTTTGGAATCTCAAAAATAAAGTTTTCTGAAAAAAGTGTTTTTTAAATAACTTTTAGGCTAATCTACCAATCGATACCCAAATCTAATGAAATTTCTTTTTAAACAGTTTTAATCAATACCGCAAACTGCAAAAATATCGTTGATGTGTTCAAGATATATATTTGGATAAATATTTTATAACAACTGTTCTTTTTACATTATTTTATAATTGTTTTACCGATACATTCCAAAATCTATTTAGTTCTTCTCCTTGAAAAGCAACTTTGATATTGCTATATTCATCAAAATCAGTTCATTCGTTCAAGAAATATTGTTGGAAATAAACAAGAAATATTTCTCATAATGGTTTTTTTATTATATTTTTTAAACTATTCTACTGGTAAAATCTGAAATTAACCAGTTGTTTCCTTCAAAAAACAACTTCGATTGTCGCAAATTACTTCAAAATAGGTTGGTTTATTTGAGTGGTACGGTTTCTTCGAAAAAAAAGTTCGAAAAAAAGAAGTTCTTTTTTTCCAAAATCTTTGTCTTTCAAATATGTTTGGACCACAGCAGACCAAAATCAAAGAACATGTTTCAAAGATAATGTATTTGAAAAATTAAAAAAAAAATCTTCTTTTTAATACATACAGATTTATTATTGTAAGAGCTCAAAACGGTTTAAAGCTACGTATTTCTGAGCTCGGAGAGCTTAAAAAAGCAGTAAAAACGATATTTTCAGTTTGATGCGCTCAATAATACTGCTCTCTCATTTTAGACCATTTAAACTCGAAAGTAATAAGAAGTTTCAGGCCTGAAGGATCAATCGTGTTCCAAATTTATGAGTTCAAAAACTCATCGAGAATATTTATAACTCAAGGAGCTCTAAAGTATATCAATAAATATCATAACGGAAAGTTTCAGGGATGGTTTGCAGGGTGAAATGGATTTTAAAGAACGAAAAAAAGGTAGCTATAAATATACATATATCTTTGTTTGAGAATAAATGCGTTTCTATATAGTTTTCCTATCCTTCGTTTCTTTATGCGATGATTCGTAGCGGTCTACGTCCCCGCTGCTCTACCGCCGCTATACGGGCCCGTACACGGCCTCTGCATACCGTGGGGACTAGACTCCATGCTATATACTTTACATGCTATATATAGTAGATTAAGAATCTACTCGAAATACATAGAAAGATAGAGAGAGAGGGAAACGTTGAAATCTATAGTACATTATTTTCTGTTGGATCGTAGTGACTATCGCGCACTTTTAAAAATTGTTTTATATTGAATCTAACAATTTTCATCTTTACTGAAATGTTACTTTAAATAATACAAAAATTGTCGTTCAATAGCACTCTCTTTTTTTCTCTCCGTTTAATACCTCCATAGTGTATTCATCTCAGTCCCTTAAAAATTAACCAGAATACTAAGTTTCATTTCTACCGCGTGTAAACTCACACTCGATTTTTTTTTAATTTGAAAATAGAGCTTCACAAAAACTTATTTTCATTTGTTAAATTTTTCCTAACTCGTTATTTCAACGAAACGAAACGAAACGACAAAGGCACAACAAAATATATTAAAACGATACGAAACAAACTCTTTTAATTTTCTACTATCTACGTGATCATCTCATAACTAGATTCAAGAAACGCAGTCTTAAAATATGCACGAGAAGAGGCTACACGTATTTTTAATTGTTTTTTGGGAATCATAACGGAGAAAATGGAAGCTTTATAAGATAATTACGTAGTCCGTCTGTCGGTTTATGTGCCGAAGTCCTTTTATACTAAAATCTATAGTATAGAATCTACGGAAACACAAAAGCGCATTTTCATACTGAAATCACCATTCACTGACTGGTCATGAAAATCTATAGTTACCGATCGATTCATGAAATTATTGAACTTTTAAATGAGCCGTTTACAGAGGTCTTTCGACACAAGTTTAGAAAACGAGTAAATACTGAATTATTAATTTTAATTCCGACTGGCGTTATTACGAGAACGATGTGATAGCGAAACGCATGCAAAAAAAAGACGAGTGGTGTCGTGGGACACTGGTGTCCCGTTCGTTTCGTTTCTACCTGGGTAGAAACGAAGTTCCTTCGGCTAATGTAGAATCGACACAATTTGCAAAAAAATCGTGCTCAATTTTATGTAGGTATTCTTGATTTTCTCTTAAATTTTGCTGATTAGTTTTATTTAAGTACAGGAAAGTATTTAGGAAATTCAGTATTTTAGGAAATAAAATAAATTACGTAAAATAAAAAAAAAATCGTAATTCAAATTATCAACTAAAATAACAAAATATGTCTCTTTATTTTTGTTTGACAACACAAAATTACATAGAAATAGAATAATTTCCCACTATTACGAGTATCACTGTCAATTGCATTCAAGTCACTTGTTAGTTCACTTGCCATTGTTACTGTATTTATTATTGTTTTGACGATTTGAAATTATATGAAAATAAACGTGACTACTCACGAGTAAAATGTATCTATAATGTGAATATTAGCCAAGTGCTTGTCCGTGAATTCATGAGTATATACTATGCATTGGCGGGGTGAAGTGGTAATAGAGAGAGAAGGGATGAGAGAACGAAAAGAAAGAGGGAGAAAGAGAAAAGGTATTATACACTACTCGCCTGTGTATACGACTGTCGCGCCTGCGCACGTCTCATTTAACGGTTTTACTCCACGGACTTTTTCTTACGGTTTTACTACCACATTTTTTTCAGTTCGGTCGCGCAGCAAAATCCCTATCTCCTCCAAGCCCGTCGTAAGGAACTTCGTTCCAATAATATTTTCCCAATACCCCTCTTTTTTAATATCGTCCGAAGCCCTGCTGAATTTAGCGTGAACTAGTTTGTTTATTCTCGCAAAGTAGTTGAAATCTCGATCTGAATTATGAAACTATATTGCAGTTAAATTCCTAGAAGTCAATCATCGGTCGATCTACTACACATTCGTTTGCCTCAAAGTGGGGCTTATAAACGATCAATGTATTATGAACACGAGCATACTAAGATCGAATTATTTTGAAAAAAATGTGATTAAGTTTGTAAGCTATACCCATTTATGCGTTGTATTAAATAAGAGCTGTCCCCCGCGGTTTTGTCGACGTGGGCATATTATAATGGATCCGATGGCAAATCCAAAACTGAGCGAGAGATCTCGATGTCGAGGCTGTTCTCGAGTGCTGTCTCGATCCCCACCGCACGCCAATCATATATGACACCGATCCCATTTCTCCTTCAGTTTTTTGAAAGCATTATAAAAGCTTGATCGAGATTATTTATAAACATTTCAGGAATTGCGTAGAAAGTTCCATAACTACTTGTTTGAATGCCACATTCTATGTCACTAATATTTCACGGTAATCTTAAATACCTCAATTTTTTAAAGGAGTTTTTTTCAAAATCAATAAAACATATTTAACTTTATTTTAACAATTATTTTATTGTCGGTATAGTTGGCCTATTTAAAAATGCCAACTTTAATACATACATTGATTATGAAGCGTTTCGAATATTGTGCAAAGTTTCAAGAATGCATAGTGCTTAATGTGGATAACGTGATGTGTGAACTACCATACATTGTAATACTCGATTTGAAAGAATTAAAGACGTAAGCTACTGCGAAATGAGAAGCCAGTTTTAAAAATACCGTTGTTGTAACAAAGACATATAAATTGATTATGTACCCTTTACCTATTACGATATTTCTTTTTATAAAAAAGATTTTTTTTTTTCTAACATGAATTTGCAATGTCGGTAAAAAAGAAGCAAAACAAACTTAAAACTTATTATAGACGTACTATATAATTTAGATTGCAGATTTATATAAATTTAGATTGCAATGAAAAACTTACTTTGCGATAATTTGTAATCAATAAAAAATACTAAATTTGTTTTCATGAAAAATGAAGAAAACATAAAAGAAAACAAAGCAATAAAAATACTTAGGCGAAAATAAATGGTGCAAAAAATGGAAATACTATAATGTATTTCCATATTACATATATCCGAAAAAAGGTGGCTATGGTACATATACTAATTGTTTTAAGCCCTACTAACGGAAAAAATTCCAAAATATCTTGTTTTTAATTGAATTTCTATACGATGGTCTAGAAATTTAGGTGACGAATTTTATATAACTATAGGTTTTAGAGCTTCGAATATATTGTAATGTATGTTATTACTCTTTAGCGTACATTTTGAGCGCGAACTAAAGGATTTACACACACATTACAATACCTATGATTTATTTGATCTAAACTTATCTGTCTACTTGTTTCTATGATTTATTAGTTAAACATATATAAATTGTTACCAATAAGATCGTTGTATCACTTCACACTACTTATAATGTTACGGGGTAATTTTTTTAATGTTCAAGTAGGTATAAAATGGAATCGAGTCCATAAAGTTTGTTATCTGTTCAGATATGCGCACTGTTATATATATATATATATTATTTCCGAATGAAGAACCTTGAGCCCTCCATGCTGACTTAGTGCAGGTCGGGGACGGCTGACGGTGCGGTGATAGCAGCCAGCACCGATGGCTTAACGTGCTGTTTAAGATATGAAAAGACTTGTATCATTCAACTTAAATTCAAAACTCATCGACCAAATCAATCGCCCACATGGTAAATCCAACCGGGTCTCTTCTGATTTGAACGCAACACTCTCGACCACCCCATCGTTGATACGCAGTCGTGCCCAAGTGTAAACTAATATAGTAGTAATTTTAAGTAATCACTCGTAAAACGCTCACCTTATATCAATAGCACAAGCAGCAGACGCACATTATTCGCTCCACAATAGAGAAAGGGCGCGTTTAGCAAACAAAGCCACGAATAAGTCAGGGGAAGTTAACTCTAGCAGCTTTATGGGCGAGCGGGGACAATATGCGGGCTGAGGGCCACTTACGCATACTCGACTCAGGATAAGTTGAGACGATCCTCGTTTGTCTTTTAAATTATTCATCCTGAAGGTGACCGTTGCAGAAAAGCAAATCGTTAATTTCTTTTATGTAATTAACCGGTTAAAAATTTGATGACAGAGCGTATCGGAAATCAATTTCGCTATCGCTTCATTGGACAGATTCGCATTAAATTTGTATATAAAAAAATAAAAGAGGTTTGACCCTACCTTTAGTCCCAAAATTGACTGCATTATTTCGAGTATTAATGTTTTCAAGCAAAACTAGTTATTACCAAAAAATCTTTTTAAAAATCTGATAATTGTTACAAATAGACAGTTCTTTGAGCATTTTTGATTAACAATGCTCGAATGAATCGATTGTATTTAAGGCAAGTGCATACACACACACACACACACACACCGGCATTCCTCTGAAAATAGTCAATACACCTTTCTAGTACTAAAACGTCAACAGTGGACGAAAACTTGATTTCGGATAATCAAAAAAAATAACATCCCGAATATTTGCAATCTGCTTAGCGGGAAGTTAAAAAAAAAGGCTATCGATGTATCATTGATTTATTTACAAAGAAGTGGCATTGACTTTTTAAATTGAGTTTTATATTTTGGAAAAGCTTATCCCCTTGCCATGGAAACACTAGCGAGCAGTGAAGGGAAATATTTAATATTCAAAGCAATGAAACATTGAAAATGTATTAGAAACAAATGTACAGTCGCATTTTTCGAGATTTTCAAAGGTCTCAATGTTCCGTAATGCTACTGATGAAACTGTACCGACTTCGATACAAAATATCGATGAACGAAACACAATAATATTTTTAAATTAAGCCTTTGTTTCCAAGCTAAAACATTTGTACAAATCTCAATAGAAACATAAAAACAAGCTTCTGGTTCTGTTAATTAATCTTATAATTTTCCTCAAAAATACGTCTAATGGTAAGCATATTTGTATTTAAAAATAAGAGCTTGATTTTAATACAAAATTTTCCTTGTTTCCTTTCGTGGGATGGTCAAGTGTCAAAGAGAAAATGTTATTGGTATACTACACAGGCGAAAGGCAGGCAACGTGTCACTAATTTGGATATTGATAACAATTTTAAAACCTACATCATAGGCGTGAGTTTATATTATTATTATTGGCAAAAATAGCCTTTAAGTGATGCTTATAAGAAATTAAATCAATCAATTGATGAAATTAAAGGAATGATAATTACAATTCATTATAATAAATTGTAATTACTTTAATGTCCTATAATTAAAGTAGTATATTTAATGTCCAATCAAATAGATTCGTCTTACTTACATAGTGATAAATATATTTTTACATTATTTAATCGTTTTTTTCTCAGTTTACTCGGATATTTATAAGACCAAAAACAAATATAAACAGATAGATATAGATAAAAAAAAACAATGAGTGCGTCAGGGGACACCCGATATATGTGAAACATCAAAACTGTTGTATACTGTATTATGATAATTGGATTAAGATGAGGATGGCAGGTATTGCAAATGAAAAGAAGAAGCTCATGATTTTCGTTAACCACATATTAACATTTCATCAATTAACTCTATTACACTAGCGCTAGAGTTTGATTCTCGTAGACTATCTATATTTTGACATATTCGTGTGCTACCGCGTCTCGTGGCTTTCGCGCTGAGATAATGAGAGATACTAAGCGAATCGAAAGGAAGTTAAAGATGGGGAAAGCAGCGGGAACACACAAAAAATGAATACATTATCAAAATCGGTTCATTAATAATTAACAAAAGTAATTTGTTTTCTGGTTATGTTTATTGTTACTTTTATTATGATTAATATTGTAATTAGAATATAATATAAAATAAAATAAAAAAGTTTCTCGGTGCTGTTCATTTGCACCCTGTATTTCAGGTACCGAGTCTTCAAAAATTCGTCCACTTTTGAATTGTCACAGAAGAATTCTCATAGTGTATTTAATGAGAACTATTTATGACAATTCAAATACGGACGAATTGTCAAACATTCAGTATTTAGCAAAATGAATGGAACAGCATCGTAGTTTAGCCGTATATTAGAACTTTATTTTATTAAATTTTATCTACAAAAGTACAGTACACATTTTTTTTATATTTCGTCTATTTTATTACGAGATTTTTTTTGGAAAGTAATATCTACTATACAAAATGCCTTTAATACATGCTGAAAAAATAATAAAGGCTTTCTATTTAATTACATTTTATTCGCTTATTTCTGATATAAAAATAAAACAACAAATGAGACCGACAAAATGGACGGGAGAGCGGCTGTGGACGTAATATATACAAAAAATAGTACATAGTAAAAGAATCAATATGCATATTCTTTCACATTATTGAAGATAAAAAAAAAATGTTTATAACTTAACAGAAAAAAGTAATAAGGCTTAAATCTCTTTTAACTTAATGATCAAGTACAAGGATAACCCAATAAATAGGTATGTCAAAAAGGTTTGTCATGGTCACTAAGATAATTTGAAAGACAATTTGTAGAAAAGTAATAACTAAAGGTAGTTTATCATTGTTTATTTTATATAATTTTTCCCCTTTGTTTCTTGTAACTCATTATATTGGTTGTCGTGATTAGGCATAGGTAGTCACAGTCCACACGAAATTGCCGGATTTCCTTTAATGTTTTTTAAGACCAATTTTCAAGAAATTAATACTTATTTTAACTGTAAAGTCAAAACACATAAACGAAAACCTGGTGTATATCAAGAGAAATATAGAATCGTTGCAAAAAATGAGCGGAATCCACAACATTAACACTAGACATAGAACAGTCTTGCTGCTCATAAAAATCGTCCAAGCAAAGTTAGCAAATCATTTAAGACGCAATGTGTGCGCTTTTATAATAAGATCCCAGGTGAAGTTCAATACTTGCCATTTTATGAATTTCAACTTTTCGTTAAATAAAGTTATGCGGCAAGGGCTATTATACCCAGTCTGAATATCATAATGAAAAAAAAAACCATGAGATTGAACTGTTCGGCTATCAGGTTGCTTCGTGTTATTACTAAGTGCTGTACTAAATTATTAATTACTCAATACTTTATAATGATGAGTAAAAAAAAGAGCAACACTGGAGGATCTTACCCATTTTTCTCAAGGTAAATAAGCATTTGGAATGGATGATAGTGATAATGTTAATGTCGAAAGTAATCGATAATGACTTGTTCCAAATGTGCTTTCTCTTTAATACCTTTAAACTAATAATTCTCCGATGCGGTTCCAACGATTCCCATGAAATTTAGTATGCAGGCGGTTTCGGGGGCAATAAATGTTTCACTTTTAGGGAATCTCGTTTTATTAATGTTTTCATGCAATGAATTAGATTTAGAATACAAAGGTAGGTAAATTTAGCCACTATCGACAAAATTATAATAGCACCATTGCAAAATCCAGCGGTCTCGAATCCAGAAGATTCCAATCCGTTCCCCATGATTAGTTTTTTTTTTTCAAAGTTCCTTTTTTTTTGTGAGAAAACGTCAGGTTTCTTCTTTTGTCAGAAAAAGTTTCTTTTATTTTGCGAAAAAAACTATTATTAGGAGCAACTAACTTCTCCTCCGACGCAGTAACATTAAAATTACTTGACAATAAATGACGTTGTTAAGCAACACTAAGCCAACGAGTGTTTGGTTTGAGGTTGGACCAAGAAAATCAATTATTTACTTATGTTATTTATAAAATATGTCTTTTTAACTAACGTGTTCACATGAAAATGCCTAAAAGATCTATGAAAAAAATGCGGTAAGATCGAAAAATATTATTCATACAAGCTTTTACCCACGGCTTCATCCGCGTGAACACATTAGACACACAGATACATGACACATAATTCCTCATTTTCTATATCAAGTAATCTTGCTATCATTGATACCAATCCAACCCTGTTTTCGATTTTCGTTAGTTTCGATTCGGCCACATTCTCTAATATTCTCTATTCCAATCCTGCGCCTCTCTTTTTACAGTGGCTCTCAATTTCGATATCGATTTCAGTTTTTGTTCACTATTGCTCTGAAACGAATTAGTAAGAGATATAAAATATTATGCGTATAATCCAGGAAATATTGTATTTGTCTGCTAAATTTCATGTAAATCCGTCCAGCCGTTTATGTATAATTGAGTTACAAATAACCGAACATCAACAAAGTATCACATTTTTAATGTTTTTTTAATAGGATATAATACTGAAAAAGACGCAATGTAAAACCTATAGTTCATTTTAATTTATTATGACTTTCTTATTATTGAGCAATTATTATTAACCTTATATTTACGATCGGATTATTGACACTCTCTTACTTTTGCTTTCGCTCTACTTCACCCTCTCATGCCATATCTTACTCTTCCGCTTCCTTCTTAATCCTTATCGCCTTCTCTAACACCGTTCCTTCTCTGAACAAAGCGAATAATGAGCATGACCGATAAAATAAAATAAAATTAATTACTTTAAAATTTTCTAGTTAAAAAGAGTTATACAGATAAACATACAATTAAAAAATTGTGTGCTCTAGTAATACACTAAGGTTCAATAAAATCAATTCAACTAATGTTGAACTATGAATAAACATATAAACAAACAAACAGTCACAAACAAAAAAATAGATTATGCCCGTTCCCCAGTGTCAAACTATCTGTATGTCAAATTTCATCGAAATCAATATAGCCATTTAAGGGTGACAACATAGCAGACATACAGACAAAGACACTTTTTGCACGTAGCTTATACATTATAAAATGGTATACTCTGTTGGTATATTTCAGTTCATTAAATTTAGTTTAACTATTGTTGAACTATGAAAAATGATACAGACGAACAGACAGACATACACACAAAGAGTAGTCTATGTCCTTCCCTGGTACTCAAACTATTTCCATATCGAATTTCATCTAAATCAGTTCAGCGGTTTAAGCGTGAAGAGGTAACAGACAGACACAGATTTAAAATATTAGTACCTATGGATTTCATCAGTATGTAATTCATATCTAAATATATTTTCCAAGAAAATACGATTTACCAAAAAAAAAAATACCGAGCAAAGCTCGGTCAACCAGGTATGACTTATCTATGAATTAAGCTATTTTTGGAGTTCCGAGCCAAAACGGCAAAAACAGAAGCCATGCAAGTTTCGTCATGTACGTCCGTATGCCAAAGGCATATTATTCAAAAAACTGCAAGACCTATATTCATCAAATTTATAGTGTAGGTGTCTTGTGTTAGCCACTACTTAGTTTGGTGATTAAATAACAAAAATAAATATTTCTAGGGGGGGCTCTCCGTACATGTATATCTCCATAACAGTAGCTTTAATTTTTTTTAAACAAACATAAACAAGGGGTACATATTTTAACATTTTTTTTAAAAACATTTTAAAGTTTTCAAGCAATTTTTCGAATTACGTAATTTGGGAAATAATCGCTCCGAAAGTTGTAGAAATTGTGTCCACCCCCATCTATTTTCTAAACCACATGCCCAAAAATTATGAAAAAAATAACGAAAGGAACGCTTAATAAATACTTTCAACATAAATAATTTGGAACATAGTATGACATAACTGTTTCTAAGTTATTATCAAAAAAGTGTTTCCCAACAAAAAGAATGAAGTGCCATGAAAATATGCTATTTTGCTGATGCACTTTACAGTTACAGTACAGTAATTTAATTTTCATTTTCGGCGTACTAACTTATTTTTCTAATTTGCTCTAAAATTCTAAATTAGACTAGACTAAAGAACTATTTTGTGCAGGTAACGTAGAAAAAGGATAACAACGTACTTTTTTCATCTGCAATGCATTTTTTTTTAATAATGGCTTCAGAACCCTATAATGAGCATGGTCCAACATGCTCTTGACCAGTTTTTTTATTTGATTTAATTAACAAGTGATGTCCCTCACATATAAACTGTCATCCACCATAAAGCCTCATGGACCACTAAGTCGCCAGGCTGAACTCGCCCATCAACTTAGCAATTGGGTCTAAGAACTGGCCACTATGTACTTCTTATATCACATGTATATGCTTTTTTCATATTTTACTTTCATTATTTTATTTGTTTTGCCATACTTTACTTGACACAAAAACTGAGTCCTATTAAACATATGAGTTTTTCGATGCCATTAAAAAGTTAGAATTCCACAAATCAATAAACATTGTAATAATTTGCTTAATTTTTTTATTTATGTAACATATTTACGAATAATCCTCTACACATATCAACAACAAGTCGATGACATAAGTACATATTATTGATACAATAATAGTGTTTTCAAAGAGAGTATTTAGAAACTAAAATTTTGTATACACATTATCAATATGTATTTCCTTACCTACTATTCTACAATTCGATTTTATAAACAATATATTAAGTTTTACAACATAAAAATGAGTATACTGATTTATTTACTTACAACATAAATATAACATAATAAATTCTAAAACAAATGCTTTTAAAAACATATGTACATAATTACATTAGAATTTAGCATATCCCAGTCCACAAGTAACATTGGTAACTTTTCCAATAGTCCTAACTTTGTTTCAAACTAATTGGAAACACAGATCAATAAAGGACTAGTTACAAAAATCTTTGGCTATGTTTAATTACATATACTTTTTTTATTATAAAACAATAAAGGCATAATAGCACACATTCTTAGGTTTACAGCAATTCTAAAGAAATTTTAAGTAAACTGGCCCCAAATAAATAGTATATTCAAATTGTGGAATGATAAAAAATTAAATCGACATTGGATCTGTTTCAATGTTTATACAAATTCTACTTATTAGCCATTAAGTAGTAGTAGTATATAGTAAAAAAACTAACAAGGGTAACTCTCACATGTAGTATAGTTTATATAATATACACTCAATTTACAAACTGTAAATGCCATGATAAATTTCATATCAAATATCTATATGAAAAACTCATTACTACATGCAAGTGTTCCCTTTTGTAAATTTTCTACCTAAGCTTTACTGTTACATGTATTCATGTGCAATATAAGATTATGGTATTTGCTTTATCTACACACATCAAGATTGAAAGTTTTGTATAAATATAGACATTATTTGTATAAACATGTTGATGATATATTTTTAAGATCAATAATTAATTTTTTTTTAACCATAGATACAAGTTTTTATATTGATTTGCAAAAAAAATCGGATTAATGTTTAAGGTAACAATGGTGACTACTAGTTACTACTGTGATCAAGATGCTATTAATCACGTAAAAATATACACCCATTTTAAGAATAAATAGAAAATTGAACGATAAACAATTAACTTTACTTAAATAAAGTAAACTTTCCCACTTTTTCATAAACATGGATGCTCAAAAACTTTCAATAATGCAATCCTACTCAAAAATGGTCAAATCAGTTTATAGGAGAACTTTATAAAGCCCCCAAATCTCGATAGAGCATAGTCCTAGCCGGTGCATCTTCTTTATACTGTAATGGATCAGCCCTGAATTCCACGGTTCGCAGAGCGACACGGCCGAACACCTGCGCGAACCGCCCAATGCACACCGACCGCTGCGACATGTGGCCAGCGTCTAGCGAGAGCATTTCTGTGTTCGTGCATTCTGGGCACTTGAATTTTTTACGAGGAGCCACCTGCAGAATCAATACACTTTTTTTATAAACATTATTAGATTTAACTAATGTTTAGTTGGTGAGCTAATATTCAACTTGCTACCAGTAAAAATAGGTAATCAGATAGTGACAGGTTATGATTTACACATTAAATGCATAAAATTATCATATGTTTGATTTGTGAATTGCATTTCCGAAATGAGACAATGGAGTAAATGTTTCATTTTAATATATATCACTAATATTATAATAGCATTGTTTTAAACAACTTTAACTATATGTATTATACATTCTCTGCTTATCTATAAAAAAACTCAATTATGTATCAGAAATCAAGGGAACTTTAATATTTATATTATGAGTAAAAAATAAATAAACTAGGTTGATTTACGATTATAAGTAATTTTCACAAAACCAGGGAACCCTAAAGTATTTTCTTTTCTGAGGTTAATAAGGTTTCATGAATGTATGGAGCAACACCATACATCATTTTACCTTGTACTAACTAATTTTAAAACACCATTAATAAAATATATTGTTTTAACTATCTATTTGGTGTATTTTAGCTCAGTTTCTTGTACAAAGCTATTTAACTCGAAATTATAAGTAATACTTAATTTGAAGATAAAAATGGCGTCAACAACACAATAAATATTCACATACTAGTATATCAACAAAAACACGCACAAAACAAAAAGAATATATAAGAAGCTGTATTTATAAATACTTGTAAATTTTTAACTTACAACCTATTGTGGGATGATAAGGTTTTTTCATTATTATTTTGTTATCATTTCTTATGGTACATTTAATTTGTAGCTGATAGTTAACAAGTTTTGGAACATTGTATTAATAAATAATGCTTGTCTAAAAAAAGTTTAAAAATTGCAATTTATTATTTTTTCATATCCTACATATGAACGATTCATAGATTTTTATTAGATTTTCCAAGATATGTACAGAGTGTAGGCCAGATATAAATCATCTCCTTTTAATAAAATCGGTTAAATTGTATGGGTATTTATTCATCTTACAAAACGATCATTAATCACTATGCAAATTTGAGTTAAATCGATAAAAGTACAAGAGTTTTTAGTAATAAATCTCATGGAATGCTAAAATTTCTTTTATTAGAATTGAAAAATAAAAACCTAAAAAAATAACACTATTAATTAGTTAATATTCACATATTCAATTTTCTGTCACTATTAACACGTCAACTTCAATCATATTCGTTAACTAAATTTTTGCAATGGAAAGGGTTTAGAATTCAATAGAAAGCAAGATGGTTTGTGAAAGGATTTAACAGTTCCATAGCCCATTCTAGTAGAGCTTTCAATGTGTTGATGCACATTACACTGAATGGTCGTTTGTTAAAAATGGAAGCATTAAAAATGAGTTGTTAATTAGATATAATATATTAGATTATAAATATATTGTTTATGCTTATTTTTGTGACAGATTTTAATCACCCCCATGCTGAGACATACCCTGTCCCAAACAAAGTAAATTTTGAACCTTTAAAAAAGGTTTTACCTGTAATTTAATCATATAAATCTAATTTTTATTCTATATATTTTAGCATATTATGTTTATCTGTAGTGTTATAGATTGAAATGTATCATAGATTTTTCTTTTTATAAACTGCTCTCACAAATTAGTGAACAAATGTACTGGAACATTATTTACTGATAACACTGATTATAAATATTTTATGCCATTCTTCTATAACATTTATGAATTGTAAAACTATTCATTTAATAAAACATACCACCAAGATTCGATGAAAACCTCTAATTCATACTGTAATGTTCTCTATGTATACTCTGAAAATTGCTATGCAGTTTTTCATTAAAAAGGTTCACCTATCTCTACACAGAGCAATAACAAAAGCATCCAATTTATGAAAATGAAATTAAATTAAGCACATTGTTAAGGACAGCCGCACTCTTAGTGTTTAATTGTACAATATATATTATTTTGTTTTATACTAACGGACTTAGGTTAAGAATTGTTTTGTATTTTTTGATATTTTGTGTGTGTTTATTAAATCATTTGAATTGTCTTGTTTTATTACCCGGGTAAGGATTAGTGGTAAGAAATTATATATTGTTTGCCTGTTTTCATAAATTTATTGTGTTTAGTGTTTTTTGTCTTGTTTTATTGTGTATATTTTGTCATATTTAATTGTGAATACGAATTTACTGTGATACCCATATGAGATGCATATGGAATTGTACGGCCGCGAATCGATATTCCGAACGCATGTAGCGCTCATGCGTGAAAAATGCAAAGTGCATTACCATACCCCCTCGATTAAAATGTGTGCAACTCATATGTGCAGGCAGATGCACCATCTATAAATTAGTACATCCGTCGCAGTTATACTCCGACCGCCACATATGAAGCTCGGCTGTAATAAAAAAGTCTGATGGTCTGAAAACGTTGTCCATCATTTCCTCCACCACACTGCAAGAAATCCGTTCTCCGGGGCGACTGCATAAGAAATCCGAGGTGCGGGCTTACGCGGCGATACAGAAATTGCCTTTTACGCATATAGAAAACTATTTCTCATTTCAAATTAATTACGAATAGACCAACAAAATTATTTAGGTCTGTACCTTTATGGGGGCTTTATTGGTGATATTTGCTACAAGGAAATTCATAGCAATATCTTCACAGTTAAAGTTTTCATCTACATAATCTCTAATCTCAGCGGGCATCTTGTATGTGTAGTACCAAGACCAGATCTTGTGGTGGAATGCAGCACCAGTTAATACCTGTAATAAAAAAAGTACACACTTAATTATAGTAATATGACAACAATATCATAGTATGAGTAGCGAACTGATAACGCCACTGCAAATCTATGAAGGTACAGTGTCTGTGTCAGAATAAATGGGGTAACTGCCTGGCATTGATACATGTCAGACATGTATCAATGCGGAATGTGTAACTTTACTGTGGTTATTCAATCTATTCATCAATAGCTGTCTGTTTGATTTGAAAAAGTATGGGTGTGTGCTAAAAATGAGTGGGTGAGCTATCAGTCCAATGCCTTCTGTATGCCGGTGACCAAGTAATTATTGCACTGTTGGTGTACCAGTTACAAGCAATAGTACCTAAAATGATTAATTCTGTTAACAAAAGAGGTGTGAAAGTAAATGTCAGCAAGACTAATGTCATGGTGCTTGATAAAAGCAAAAGTATAACTAAATATATGTATAAAAGTGAGAGTACATGATATATGTGTACTCCAGACTTATCTAGAGTACACATATACTTATATTTAAGTAGTTTGTTTAGAAATTGGTAAACATAAATTTATATTGAAGGAGTAAATGAGAGAAATAAGGTGAAAAGGGCTTCTGCTTACTAGTGGTGTCTCATGACAAATCCATTTCAACATCCGTTATAAGGTTCTGGTCCTTATATTAAATGTAGAATGTGCAATAGTGAATGTTGGCTATAGCAGAAGATACATGAAAATAAAATCAATCCAGTGGAAATGTGATCTCTGTATAGTGTATATAAGTTTAAAAAAAAATAGATATAAGAATAGTAATAATAGAGAATGTTATGGTTTGAAAGAAAATGTAGAAACTAGAATAATTTGCAGTGGTTTGGTCATCCGGAAAGCATGAATAAAAATAGACTGCTGTAAGAGTTTAGCTAGAAAATCATATATGTATACTCAATTTTTGACATATTAAAAAAGGTAAAATTATTTTTTTTAATTTTATGCAACATTAGAATGTTGTTAAAATGATCGACGGACATCAGTGAAGCAAGAGAGATGTGGAAAGGTTGTTAGATATGGTGACCTCTGCCCACAAACAGGTGTGAGATTATAAAAGGAAAAATTGGTTGTCTGTAAAGTCGGTTTACGAGCGATAATTTTACGTGATAACATCATAAGTAAACATTGTTGAAAAATTGCATGCTTTTATGAATTGAATTATTGTCACTTGCCGCAATTGTTGTTGTAATCAACAATGGAAACAACATTAACTTTTCAATACACTTTATAAACAGTTCACATGTAGGTTGTGTGCGGCCACTGTCTCTCCTTTACTCAGACGCATCGGCCGATGAAGTCAAAAAGATATCGCTCGTCCCGCGCTCTCGCTCGCACGCTCGGCTCAGGCGGAACGCGACAATGACTCATGCTTTTTTGTGCCTGCAGCCGGCGTTCATCGATTTATAAGACGTTATCATGACAAAAAACATATTTTCACTAATCATTAAAAAACCTAAAGCTCAATGATGACATATTTAGTCAATTTCAAAAATGTGAATAATTAATTATGAAAGCAATTTTGCAAAACAAATAAATTACTTTAAAGCAGAACAGAAATTCATTTAGTTTGAAAAGGTAGCATAATAGAACATTCTACAGCTCATTGTTAAAATAAATAAAAGTATGCAAATATAAAATAATATGATTAAATACCATTGATATTTGATTAGTCCATTCACTGTGATATTTCCACGATTCAGTGACATTGTCCCAAATATGGAGTCTTGAAGGAAAACCGACAATTCTATCAGGAAATTCGCGCCATACATCAAAACTGCAAAAAATAAACGAACCTATTGTAATAGTCTTTACAAAATACAAGACACAACATGTATTTGAGTTCTTGATCTTTCTATAACAAAAAATATTTTTTACATGCTTGATATGAAAAGACATATTCATTTCATTTCATAGCAAAATATTGTGATGCTCCAATAATGTTAATTAGTTTAAATAATTTCTATGCAATGGCAATGCTAAAACTAAGGTTAAGTTTGAAAGAGATGCAACGAGCTTAGGTTAGGCTATAGATAATTAAATGTTGAAACATTTCAATTATATTTACCCAAATTCAAGTTCATCAGGTGTCAACATGATTATATCGTCATCTATTGTTAGTTGACATTCAGTCTCTATCTCAGCATATGGATAAAATCTGTTTGAAAGCTTGTTTTCCTTAGTTCTGATAACTTTTAATGGTTTATTGATGACTGGCCACTCTGATGCTGCAACATTGAAACGCAACTGATAAAGATGGACATATTTGTTTCATTTAGCTTAGACTGGTCTAAATAGATGTTTCAAAATTATTTTTGAGATAAATAACTGTACATTTCATTTAATGTTCCATCATTTATTCTAATCACATTAAATTTTGGTGGTAGCTAAGCAATTAAGAGTTTTGCCTTTGAATAAAAAGGTACCAAGTTCGTCACCTGACCACTAAAAAATGAATCAATTATTTTTTACTTAGCAAATTAAACAATTCCCTTCATGCTTCCATAAGATCTATAAGCTGATCCTAAATATTATCATCACATTGATAACCCTTAACCAGTATCAGTAATGGAGTAATTAAAAATATTTGATACCGCAACAAATTCTTATGAAGAGTACCCCTTTAAAACTAAAGCTATTTTAAACAAAAAATGCTAATCATTTGAAAAGTGCACTAAAAGTACAGTATCCTTTACATATAATAGACATTTACATTTGTGTTATGTGAACTAATTATGGTATGCAATATATTAATTTCTTCACTTCTCATCTATATGGAATTGTAGATAAACTTTGATGTTAAAAAGATATTTACATAAATGAAATATCAACTTACAAGGAGGTGGGGGCTTTTTTTGATTGTTCCATATTACAAGTATTTTAGTTAAACTGGGTGTCTTCACCAGTTTCCTTATTAAAGTGAACAAACTGTCCACACGGTCATATGTCAGTATGACTGCTGTGAAGCCTGCTGCTTTTGGAGCTGTCACGGGCAGGAACAAAGGGTTTGTAGGTCCATACTGAAAAACATTTTGTTTCACTATGCAAATAATTATGTACCATAATATATGAAATATATAAATAAACTTTTTTGCATTACCATAACATGAATTGTAATTGATTTAAAATTGTTCAATAGATAATGTAAAATGAAATTATAACTACAAAACTTTTCTTAATTTTATTTATATGTATGAATCTCAAACAGTCGCAAACTAAAATATGGCAAAAGTGTGGAAATAAAAAATTGAGTACGAACAGCTTTTTATACAAAATTTTAATGAATAAAAGGCTTATTATTTGCTTTATTATAAGAGCATATATGCTCTTACGTGTCTGAAAAAACTAATAGTAGGCAGGATTCTATAATTATCTATAAAACCTTCAACATAAAATGACAGAGTATCAATGTGCAAAGGATATCATACAATCTTGAAAAACCTTAAAGGGGCTATATTTTTTGGAAAATATTTTTAAAGAATTAAATGGAATAGACTTTGTAGAAGGCCCTGAAAGAAAAATAAAAGTTTCTTTGTTTGTTATAGCATTACACAGAATTGACTTTCATGAGGTGTTTACACTTGATTTTCTTGTTGGTCTGTCTGTTCAGATGAAGTCAAGGACAAAAACTAGTGTACAATAAAACTAACATATAATGATCATACTCACCAGGTGTTCAGGTAAATTCCATTCCTCATAAGTTTTCACAGATAAGGGAAATACTTTTTCATTAATGATCTCTAATGTTGTCATCGTAATTTTTTCCATAGTTGAAAAATATTTATCATAGACCCATCTCCCATGTGCATACAATTCGCCTCTTCTCTCATCACTAATAGTATTCACAATGTTTAATAAATTTTTTATATTCGATTCAGGTATAAATATTGCTATTCTATGCCAGTCAATATGAGAGTCAAAAGGCATCACAATTGAATCAGCTATAACTATTGGTATGCAACCTGATGCTAACGCCTCCATCAATGAAATTTGAGCCAATCTTGCACTTCTAATAACCAAACAGAACAAACCGTGTTTCAAAACATCTGGATAGTTATACAACTTCCCTGTAACATATTGACATCTTAAAGAATAATTGGTTTCAGAATTAGTATTGCATCTGTCAAGTAAAAACAAATCATTCGAAGAAGAAGCGATGTACTGAAGATATGTCAAATAATCATATGGGACATTTATCTGGGCAGATATCACCAAAAAAGATTTCTTTTCAGGTTGACTGCAATCTATATGTGAAGCAACTTCGCTATAAACTGGGATTGATACATCAAAACCATATCTAAAAGTCCATGTGTCAAAACCAGCCCCAGCAATGATAGCTTTGCTTGTTTGTAAGTCTACTACTGTATTATAGTTAGGAGGTGATCCTGGTAACATATTGAAGATGATATGGTTTTCACCATCGCTCCAACTGTAATAAATTTTATAATTGTTTAATCTAAAGCAGAATTCTATATACAAAATTATTAAATAAACTTATAAGCGTAGTCACAATTACTTTTAATAATTTTGTAGTAACAACCAAAAATATATTTGAGAAATACTTACTGAGGTAAAGACTGCAGAGCTTGGCCCACATGTTTATCCGAGAATGAATACTGATCCAAAGTATCAATACTAGGCACTAACAAGCAAGCATCATTAGGATTTGGTGTGTAATATTTACTACTTTTAATTGTGTCTAGTATATCGTAAAATTCTCTGGAAAACTGTGCTATTGATAATCCATCCGATTTACGATAATCATTAAGAGGGTAAACGTATACGGTAATCTGATTATGCCCTAATTTTCCACAACGATATACGTTAAAACAGTCCCAATACGTGCAGTTACTATTTCGTGGATTGGCCTCGACGTAATCATTTTTCAATCTTATGACTGGTAAACTTTCTGAATCCAAATCGATGGGGTCATATAACTCTGTTTTGGAAGAACTCGTTGAAAATGTATTATATATAATTGTAATTACCATCGATATTATAATAAACACCAATAGTCCAACGAAAAATCTATGATATTGAAAATTCCTGTGAGGTACATATTTTAAGTGTTTGACATATTTTAGTGAAACTTCAGAAGCCATCTGTATGTTTTATGAATTTGAAGCTATTTCGTACATTATTTTTGAATTATTCATAAACAAATAATTAATCACCACACTATTACTACAAGATCAACAAAAAAGCACTACAATCGAATTAATTAGATATACATATTGATAAATCTGTCATAAGTACGTAAAGTTATCTGTCAATCAGTTTAAGAACAAAATGTCAGGATCAATGTTTCGAAACAAGTAATAAATGCAATGATATCTAGTATACAAAAATTGTTTCCTTTTTATTTTAAAAGTTTTAGTTAAGTTGATTTTGCTCTTTATATGAAAAATAAGTTCACATGTAAATGTTTATTGTTATTAGTTAATAAAACTGAACGCAACCCTAGTGAATGAACAGTTGTGACAACATGGCAACAAACAGATTTTTTGGGTTAATAGATAAAATAAAGAAAACCATAAATTTTCGGAAGGTTGTTACCTAATTAGAAATTTTAAAGCATGTTGGCACTTGCACACATTTAAGCACCTTAAAAATGTTTTATTCAAATTTTCACGTTCATATAAAAGTGCATATAATATGCACTTAATTTTTTTTTCCTTATATGATCTGCTTTCAGTTTCGCTTAATTCTCAGTAAAAATTAACATACACCGAGTTATTAAAAAACCTTCATAAGTAGAAAAGTAATTTAAGTCTAGTTTATTTGGAAAGTTTATTTAAAAATCTATATTTGAAAAACATTTTGTCAAATGGAAAAAACGGACTAACCCCCAAAACAACCGAGTACTAAACAAGAACAGTTACAATTAACCTTACAAGGGTGAGAAATCATCATTCAACTTTAATAAAATTTAAGGATACTTTAGTCAAATTTGAGATACACACCTACTGAGAGGATGAACGGAAGTTCTTTGAACTAATAATATAAAACCAGATCAGGATTTTTAAATTCTGCCCTGAGATTGCTTCTATCTAATAAGTGACGTACTGAATAACTGATAAAATTTTCATCCTTTCTTTAAACTTTAAGAAGCATTGTTATTCAAATCGATTTCAATCACGGGCACTAAGGTTCAAATCTTATTGTGAAAATGATAGTAAATTAATTTGATTATTTTAAGGACGTTACTAATTATAAAATATCAGTAGAGCAAGAGTAGATTGTTATTTTATCACGTATCCTACGTCTGCATTTTTATCCGTTTCCTTATAGAAAACGTGTAGTAAAATGAAAAAAAAATGCTTAGCTCTGAATACTATTTAATAGCACAGCACACTGATGATACATAATTTTTCAGTCGTACGTCGTCGTCTGGGCAGTACAAACGTTGTTTTAACAATTAAACTCAAGTTATACCTGTGATATTGTAGAAGCGAGGAGAACAAAATATATCATAATTGATATAAATTTTAACGCAAAGTATCTGAACGATCTATATCTTTACGATCTTAACTATGTTTTGAAATACGAACATATGATGAGAACATACGAACAAACTTTTTTATTAATAAAAAAAGAACCTACTTCCTTCCATATTATAAAATAAAAAGTCAATTTATCTCTCCATTTATGCTCTTATAACTCGAAAACCAAAGGTACAATTTATATGGTCCTTTAGTTATTATTGACATTCGGTATTTGGTCTGGTTTTAGTTTAAACAAATTCCTACCATGGTTTCAATTGCCTAAATATAAAATGAATTCTTTATAGTATTATAAAGATGGTTATTAGTAGCTGTAACATTTAAGGAAAGATTAAGGTCAACAACAGTTTGTTAAGGAGATCGCAAGCGAGGTTCAAATCGGAATCAAAAGCGGAAGACAGATTGTTTTATAAAAAAGTAATTTAGAGACAATACCGGTAAAAATATACATATTTAACAAAATTTGATAGGATTTGAATAGACGGTAGAACCAGGATTAAGATCCAGTGTTAGACCCAAAAAAAATCAATAACTTTAATAGGATCGAATTTGTGGTTGAATTAATTCTATGCACACGCGAACGAAGCAATGGGGACAAAAAGTAGTAAATACCAATATTAGAAAAAAATAGATCAAATAAGTAGAAGCAAAGCTGTAACAGTATATTTAGGTAGAATATTTTACAGTTTGCAATAACTGCCCTTCTTGACTACCAATAAATGTAAAAAATTTAAAACGTATGCAAAATTTTAAAAGTCATAACTAAAAAAATATTTTAGTAGAATAAAAATAAGATAAAGTAGAAACTGATAATTTTTATAATTATGTAACCTTGTGTAAAATATTAATCTACGAAACTTTCTTTAGATATTTGCGGTTCACGTTTGACTTGTTATTTGTTTTGCTGTCAGTTTTGTGTTGTGCGTAGTTATGTTTGTGTTGCTCATGGCTTGATTAATTTCTTAATATTTTCATTTCTTCATTTCCGTCTCATATTTCGTTTAGGCTTGACCAGAGATGGCTCTACTACCGCCTGATCCTATATACACCATTAGAAATGTGGATAATCAACCAGTCCACAGTTTAGAGTTTAGCTTCTTACCGGGCGGTTTGGAGAGGTTGTTGGCCGGTTCCAAAAATGGCTATGTTAATGCATACAGCCTTCAGGTAATTTCTTTTGATACAAAATTTATTTACAAAATATACTTTGTAAAAGATAAATTTATAGAAATAATAGAATTGGTAGAGAGAAACCATACAACCCTATTTTTTTATTTAAGGGATTATATATCTACCCTCCAAATCTACCATAGTTGTTCTTTATACTTTAAAGTAAATCTTAAACAGCATAGAATTTGTACAATGACATTATTAAATATTTTTTCTTCTATTTTAGACAAATCGAGTTCAACAAAAAATTCTAGTTGGTCAAGCTCCCATACTGAACATTCGTCATACAGATAGTCATCTCATCACTCAAGAAAAAGGAGGCAAAATTAAAATTTTTCAGTTGGCTAATAGTGGCTACCAGGAGCAGGCGTGTTTTGAAACTGACCATGTTGGTTTTTGTCGATTTGCTATAAACACAAAACTCGAAACATTGTATGTACCTGCTGGAGAATCCAAAATAGCAATATATAACTATTCCAGTGAGAAAATGGGTTATTTGACTCCTAATGAATCATGCAAACTTGGAGACCCCATGTGCCTTAAATATGTGGAGTTTTCTGAAAATCCATATCTACTTACTGGTTATGAAAATGGCTGGATATACCTTTGGGATCTCAAAACTAGTCAGTGCATCAGTAAATTGGAAATAAAGCAGTGCCCAATGTCTATAGATTATCATCTTGAACAGCAAAGGGGTATCTGTGGAAATGCTTCAGATGTGATACAAATATTTGGTATTGGAAAACAAGACTTAAATTTATCTTTGAGAGGAGAGATATCTATTAAAAATCATGGGGTGAATAAAGTTCAATCACATTCGGATGGCAAAGTTTTTGCGAGTGCAGGTTGGGATGGACGTATTCGTATCTTCTCTTGGTGGACACTTAGAGCTCTTGTGGTGCTCACAGAACATAAAGCTGCAGTCCAGGATCTTACTTATTCTGAGCAAAATGTCTCCCAGTGGAATGCAAACATAATGGCAGCTGGAGGTCTTGATGGAGCTATAACCCTTTGGAACCTCTACAATAATAAGCAATAATTATGTTTTTTTGTAATGTTTATGTCTTAATAAGTTGCTTACTTTACTATGTTGTTGAGTAATGTTAAATTGAGCATTAAGATGCTAACAAGTATAAAATCATTTTCCTGTTTGGTTAAGTGTATTTTTTTTAGATCTTTGTAGTTTAGCATGTGTTCCATTCTTTTTTTCTGTATTGAGCATTTGTTAGATTTGTTTAACATTACAGAAATTATAAAAAAGAAGTACTGAATTATTGTAATACGAATCGATAAAATGTAAGATTAATTTGTTAACATTTCTTGTTAATCATTTTTCGACAAGTTTCAGAGATGGTGATTAAAAAGCGATGTTAAATTCTCATTATTTCATTTCCTCATTCTGTAGAATATGATACTTTATAAATTATATGTGTAGAAGCATAAACAAGAGATCAATTAGAATAAAAAAGTATTGTTCGAATCATCTTGCCTGCATGATTATTTGAAATTTCATAAATAGATTTTCATGATCGATGCAGTTAACTATTAACTGTATTTAATGTCTATACATTAAACATCAATTTATGCAGCACAAAAAAAATGATTAATTAATCTCAATAGAGGTCGATGCCAAAGAACAAACACTTAGTTGAGATGATTCTCAAAGTGCTAATTGTAAACATTTAGTAAACACAAAGTAAACATTTGAAAATAATTACATGGCTTAAACAACTATGTAGATGAGATTTTGATATAATACAACTTGATTTCTACCTAATTCCACATGTAATATCAATTTATTTTAAACAGAAGCTGTGTTCAATTTCGATCCTGTCAATGTAATATTTATTTTCATAAAAAAACTGAGAGTGTTAAATAGGTCTGTTTTAAAATTATTTCTAAATGTAATAATATGAGTTTATTTGTTCATTGTCACTGTCATTTTTTAAACTGATTATGTAATTAAATTTTGCACAATACCTATGCATTAAATCTTTTGTAATGCAATAGCCAAGATACAAATAGGCACCTACCTAAATAGTGATCACATATAGTGATTCATTTAGGCAGTCACTAATTGTTTTTACAGGTGGTAGCTTAACTTATTTACACACTTGGTATGTGTAAGTAGAAACGTACAAATTTTTAGTAAAAATGTAGTACATGCTGTCAACACTGAAAAAAATTTATGTACTACTAGATTTCACTTGCGGCAGTGCCTGTATAAATGCAGAATGCATCTGTTCATCCTTTTTAATATATCACATTCTAGCTCTGAAACATGCTGTTAATGCTAATCTTGACTCCTATCGCGATCTCCTTTTTGATTCTATTTTGGTCCTGCCTTTGAATCTGATCTTGGTTCCACTATCTACTGTGGCCCCGGTCTCACGTTATGTCAAACAGGTATATTGTAACATATCTGCATGAGTGTGATCTGTAGAGTTTTAAACACAGTCATCAATTTCAAATTATAATTATTTACAACAATTTCCATACTGTATCTGTGTAAACTCTATAACAAACTTTTATATAATGAAAATCCTATTAATATTAATACCCATAGGTCACCTTTATATTCAAAGAATAGGTACCTATGTGCAATAAATATTATGTACACCGCCATTCAGTAAAATTTCCTTAAACTTTATAGACTTAATTAATTAAATCCCATTAGAACTATGAATTTTAATGGGATAAAAACCATTTTAGAGATCATTTCAATATAATCCAATCAACAAACCAAATTTTATTCAGGTCGGTTTACCAATAATGTAGATAGTTAGTTATAGTTCCTGACTATCACAGAGACAATGAATTGTTATGGCATAAATATAGCCTTTGTCACCCTCCGATCCATCAACTACTTTTCAAAAAATAACGTCGATTCCTTGCTCTGTTGGTGTATGGAAGAAAAAAAAAACCATCTGCTAGTCTAGAACGTTTGATTACATCTTGTATTTCTCCCATAGATGTCGCCCTATGAAACAAAAACACCAGCACGTGCGGCTTTGCGGCGCCTTCACACCTATACTTATGGATTATATTCTTGTTACATGCACTCGATTAAAGGGAAAATACGAAATATTCTAAAATCTATACCGGAAAAATAATTACTATCATTAATATTTTATTTTAAATACGATAAGTCCAATAATATATTGCTTATCTCAATAAATTTTTGAAGGCATTGTTTGTCATTTATTTATGACTATCTTCGGCCCACGGCTCCACTCGCGTGGAAATAGCCTGAATTAATTTATATTGTATAATGATTTTAATAATGATCCTGATTGCTATCTCGTTCTCGATTCTGATCTCAGTTCTGTTTTTGGTGCCAAGTATTCCACTCTCGATTCCAATCGCGACACCGTTTTTGTTTTCGAATCCAGTCTTGATCTAAGTACATTCCAATTCTGTTCCCGCTTTTCATGTTGATTTCAGTACAGCACCTTATTTCGCTTCCAATTATGTTCTTGATTCTAATTTTGGTCTCACACTCGCGTTTTATCTTGATTCCATTTTCGATTTTGATACCTCCCAGTCTCGACTCTTGATTCTGCTTCCCGTCTCTCTAGCTATATTTCAATTTCTCTAATGCTAGTATAAAACTAAAATTCAGGCTTTATTATTCGTGGACAATATAGCTTTTTATAAATGAAAGAATCTGTAATAGTACAAATATGCAGATAAGTCAAGGTGAAATATAAATAGTCTATTTTACTCAAGGAGCTCCTTATTAGTAAAAGAATTTTTAGAATCGATTCAGTGGTTCGGTTCAATAATACAAATACGCAGATGAAGTCGTGTACAAATGCAAATTTTTTTTTACATAAACCTTTCTATTTGCGCATACAACACATCATCAGTTTCACAGTAATCAGATGAATGGCTTAGGGACGCAAAGTAAACTAATAAAAGACACTCATTAAAGATAGTCTATCCATATGCACAATTTGATTTCAATCCATTCAGCCTTTTCGGAGATTAGCTCCGACATACGGACAAACCAACACTATCTACAGACAGACAGTAGTTAGAATAAAAATTTAAGAATTGTAAGTACAGATAAGTGCTTCATGGAATAAATACGGGGTCACTCTGGAATTTTGGAGACACTGTCAAACGCTGGGTTTCCTGCGGCTAAGAGGGGTCCATTTAATTACTTGACACAAGTTTTCGATCCCATCCCCCCTCAGTGAGATTTGACACTACCTTCTTTACCCCTCTAATCTCACTTGAGATTTTGGAAAATGCTAATTTCTGGGAGCTGTTTGATCTCGTGCTGAACGTGCAACACAAATTCTTCCCTTTTCAGGAACCTCTGCTTCGCTGCGTTCCAAAACCTTGTCACTTCTCCCTGGCAGCACTTTTTCGTATTCTAGACGTATCTTTTCACGCATGCACTATAAACAATCATGATGAGTCATTTTGAATGAGTGACAGTGCGACTGCGCCGTCGACTAACGAAACATGTGCGGGTGCGAGCAGCAGGTCGGGGCGCGGCCGCGCGCCGCAGCCGCCCGGCTCGTACGCCGCAGGGATCGTTGAGATTGTACAGTACGCGTTTGGCTTGCTGGCCGTTGGCGGCTAAACAATTGAGGGGCTAGTGTGCTACTTCGTGACATTCGCATAATCACGATAAATACTATTATGATTTAGCAATATTTTAGTGGAGAATTTCTCGCAATTTCACACTATACGAAAAAAAATTATCGAGACCCCACCCCTCATGTAACATTAGGTGAGATTCGGATAGACCCCCCCAAACGCCCTTCCTAATTAAGGGATTTTCCCTTATGACAGCACATGCGTGCAAGATCTCTTCACTACAAAAGCGCGCGCAGTAGTTTCTTCTTGCGTTTTTAAGTGTAAGTGTCGTAAAGTGTGTTTCTGTAAAATAAATAATACATTTGAAACGTGAACACTGGCGAGCTATGATGTACTATTATTTTAAGGTTGGTCTATTCGAAGAGCAATGTGTGTAGCGGTTACAGTTAGTGTTTAATAATGAAGCTCCATCTTGAGACACTGTTTTTCCATGGTTTAGAGAATTTCGTAATGGACGCAACTCATTTCAAGATGAAGAGCATACGGAAAGGTCTACAGTTAATCTAGATAATGTCGTTCGTGTTCGTAAAATAATAAAAGATGACAAGCGACGCATTCAGAATACTCTTGGGATTGGATCCACAACGGTGTATAAGATCTTGCATGATGAATTAAAAAAATGTTTTTCGTTGGGTTCTACATCATCTTAAACAAACACCAAAAATTCCAGCGTGTAAGGATCAGCCGACAGATATTAAAGTTATTGAATAGAAGCAGTCACCATATTGTGTGTGTGTGTGTGTGTTGTGAAAACCTTTCATATCTTTAGAATGGATTGACCGATCGAAACGCAGTTTGCGACATTCGAGAGGAGTCTATTCAACTTGTACATCCTGAAACATTGAATTCGTTCCGAACGGTGGATTTTGAAGAATGTCAAAAACAAAATATTCAGAAAAATGTTTTTATGAAAGAACTTCTAAACTGCTCTACCGATCGATACCAAAATATAATAAGCTCTTTTCCCTAAATGGTTGATTTGTTCAAAAGACAAAGTGGACAAGAATTTTTCAGTGTTTTTTAGAATATTTTTGAAACCACTCTGCCGATAAATTTAAAACCTAAGCAGTTGTACTCTTTAAAAAAACAACGTCGATCGTCGTAAATCGCATCAAAATTGGATGGTTCATTCATGAGATAACGTTAACGAAAAATTCTAAAAAAAGGTATTTTTTTTCAAAATGACGTTAAATTCTTAATAGATTGATGTTTGGTACTCGGTCATCTTTTTCTGTTTAAACTGTGTCAAATGCCATAAAACAGATCAAAGTCTAATTATGTTTTCGAAAGATATCGTAATTGAAATATTAATAAATAGCTTTATTTAACTTCCCACTATCAAAATAGCAAAAATTAATTAAACTAGTTAGTAATGTTTTTAGTCCAAATCAAATCAAAAATATCTTTAATTCGTAGGTAATGAAATTACACTTGAAATATGTCATTAATAAATTCATTTCGACATTACCGCCCATTCCAAATGCTGATTCACCGAGAGAAGAATGGCCAAGAAACTCAAGGCTTGCTCTTTTTACTCATCAATACAAAAGATTTCGTAATTTATAATTTGGTCGACATTTAAAAATAATATGAAATAACCTGATAAGCGAGCAGCTCAATCCCAGGAGTTTTTTCATTAAGAAATTCCAACACGGTACAATAGCCCTTGCCATATAAGTTTCTTTTAAGGAAAGGTTTAAACTCAGCAAATGGCAAATTTTGAATTTCAGCTGGTATCTTGTTATAAAAGTGCACATACATCCCCTCAAATGATTTATTAACTTGACTTAGTCGGGTCTTATGAGTAGCAAGATCGTTCTTATGTCTAGTATTAGTGTTATGGATGTCGCTCCTTTTTTCGAACGATTCTATATTTCTCTTCGCATACCAAGTTTTCGTATATATCTTGTGATGCTAGAGTTAGGATATTAATTTCCTTAAATTTTTCTTTGAGAGATGTCCGGTTCGAAAATAAGGATTTTATCAGATCTTGATATTTAAGGGTCCTAAAAATCTATTTTGACCATTTTTCACATGATTTCTGTATGTGTACGTGTGTATGTACGTGTTGAAAAAAATATCAGTGTTTTTTTGTAGAATATGTCTTAGCAAGCAACATAGATTACAACGTTGTAAACTGTGTCAAACTCGATTTCCTTATTTAAGAGATATTTTGTTTAAAAGGTTAACAAAACATTCACCAAAAAGAATTTTTTCAAAATGACTTCTAAGTTTCTTCCTGGATGGATATTTAGTATCGGCAAATACCGCAAAGTAAATTGAAATAAAACAATGTATTCGATAGATATCTTAGTTTAAAAATTGAAAAAATGGCGTTTTATTTAAATAAATTTCGATGTTGAACTCGAAAAGTTAAGAACGTATAAGAACTATATTTTTGAACTCGGAGAACTTGAAAAAGCTCTTAAGCCTCACTAGAAGAAACTTTTAAGCTCAAACTCAATAATTTACTGCTAGGTGTATTTTTAAAGTCTTTGAGCTCGAAAGTAGTAAAAAATTTCAAGAATGGCCTATAAGATCAACTGGTTTGTCGAACTTTTGAGCTTAAAAAGTTTAAAGATAAGTCTTTGATCTTTGAGACAACTATATTATTGAACTCGAGGAACACAAATGCACATCGATAAATATCATGGCGGGATGTTTTAGGGATGGCCTGCAGGGTCAACCGTTTTACAGACTTTTTTTGTAAAAATTTTTGTATAAATAGCTCCCGAACAATTAATTGTATGTGTACTGTTGTAACAGAGTTGGCTTTTATATAGATCGTGTTTAGCTTTCTATTTCTAACATTCTATAATATATAATCAAACCCAAATATGTAACTAAAATAAAGCTGAGCTTATTTCTTTGAGAAACATACGGAGACAACATATTCACTTGGTGCGATCTTTACATGCCTGTATCCATTGTTAAATAATGATAAATTCATTAAGAAGTATTTATTTATTTTTTACAATAAATTAAAATTATGATCCATAACTATTACAATAATAGAATACTAATATCACATTTACAATATGCGCTAATATTTTGAAAATATAATTTATCAAACAAAATAAAAACAATATGCACATTAGTAATCTAGATCACATCTTACAAATCAGACTAGCAAACTGATTATGAAAAAATAGCATTATTATAATGTCTTTCTTTTGTTTCGATATGTGTTCGTTACTCACTTCACACCTGAACGATTTTCCTGCTTTTACTGATCAGCGGGCTGTCGTCGTCGCTGGGCACTTCGACTAGTCTCCGTCTCTTCCTCAAAGGTCTACTCGATTCCGAGTTCTCTCTGGCTTTTGTTATTATTTTAGGGTTTTTGGTACCGACTCTGGTTATTCTGAATTTAGGTAGGGTCTGTTCTAGATTGCTTCCTTCGTTGTTGTCACTTTCAGTCTTAGACATATCTTCGTTGGTATTGTTTAATTCGTAGTTATTTTCTTTCGTTTCGTTGTTATTAGATTGAGTCTCACTAGCTTCACTAGTTTCATGCGACGCGTTCTCTGCTTCTCGTTTTTTATCACAATTTATTGTAAAATCCAACGGACCTTCCGTTTCTTCGGTTTTAGTTGCATCTGACCTTAACTTATTTAAAAGATGAGCTTGCATGAATGAAGCTATCGGTATGGGTATGGGTATAGGTAACGGAATGGGCAATACTACTGGATAAGGAACTAGAACTGTTACAGGCGGCGGTTGACCTAAGGACGTTGGAGGTAAATTAATCTGCGGAGGTACTCTCGGTCTTTCTTGAACGAATGGAATATTTGGACGCGGCAGAAAATTTGACGATGGTAAGATATTAGGTCTGTCAGTGGTATAATTGGGTGGTATATTATCCATATACATAGCGGTAGGTATATTGAACATCGGGTTTTGGAAATGTGACTGAATATTGGGCGCGAGGTGCGAAATCGCTTGCGGCGGGGAATGTATAGGCCCATTGCAGACCGCTGAAGCCGGCGATGACCCGTCCAACGTGGAAGGGCTGCACAACCTTAAGTCCTGAGCTTTAGGTGTGCTCGTGTTACGCCTGACGCTTTGGGAAGTCACCGTTGCGGAACATTTCGAAATCCTCCGTCTCCTTGGATTGAGTTTCCCGCTTTTTGTATCTCTCTTAGATTCGGGTGACTTTTGCAGCGATATTCGTTCTTCGGACGTCCGTTTGGGTTTCATCAGTTTAGCGGTGGGCGCGATGGTTATTAATGGCAAGGGTGATTTTCTACATTGAATTTTGTGTGCTGAATCTGGTTTTTCCGTATTCACTGCTTTAGGAATCGTCATATTTTCTGGCATCGGCGATGAAGAAGATTTCTCGGAAGTAGGCGACGCCGATGGACTCTTGCAGTTTTTTAGCCAAAGGTCTGGAGTAATGAGGTTGGACGAAGACGAAGCATTCACCAAATGGGGGTTGAGATCAAGGTGTGCCTGCGTCTCTCTGCAGAATATGTGCATTTTGTATTGGTTGAGGCATTTGTCTGAGCAAAATTGCAACTGAGTCGCTCCGTCCTGGAATTAAGAATGGAAATTAAAATACAATTTGGTAAACAGTAACAGATTTGCTTCGTTTATAAACTGTCTAACAATTAAGTATTCGAGTGAAAAATTTCTGACAATATAAGTTCTTTTTTTGGTTTTCTATAATTTTTTTTTTGAACAAAATGACTAAAATTTATGAATCGAGTTTATGTGAACATTTTTCACATTTAGCAATTAATATAGAACAATGATTTATTACATGACCAAATTATATTTTGCCTAATGACAAAAATTACTTATTTATTTATTATGCAAAAATATGAGGTAGTTACCTGAAAATCAACGTAAGCAACCGTGTGCCTGACGTGCCTGCACCAATCACAAGTCTTTGCACGTTTAAACGTAGCCCGTCTTGACTGGCTAAAGCACAGCTCTGAGCAGAAAGCGGCACCTCCTCCCGATTGGTGGAGGGCGCCGTCACCGGGTAAGCTCTTGTTGCACCACGAACATGTATCTGTAAGACGTGTTCACGGTTTATCGATTGCTGTCGTAACTGAATACATACGTAATTACACTATTTTAACACCAATTTCCAATTTTTCCATAGAATATAAAAATTATATAGGATGGCCCAAATTTGGAACTATGCTAGTGTCGTTAATTTGTACGTCAATCCATCAATTTCTTATTTCGATTTGGGTATTTATACCTAATTTGTAAAAATTATATATTATACAGGAATCGGACGCTAAAGCCAAAATGAATATATTTTAAAATATTTTTGATAGCTCAGTTGTTTTTAAAACGCCGCTAATTAAGTTTTTTACGAAGAGTATTTTAAAAGGTTTTTTTCGTAATAAAGGACATAAATTATGAATACGAGTACAGAACTTTTTTGATAGAGGGCGGTGCCGAGTTCTTTTTTTTTATTTATTGATACGCACGTTGTTGTTTTTTATTACTCATAAGCAGACCGGCTCAGAAAACTTTTATAACGCAAGTAGCAAATAAGGTATTACCGTATTTTTAGACATTATTCTAAAATTATGCTATCAAGATTGTTTGATTAAAAAAAAAATATATTATGAAGCCATCAATTAGAAGGTAGACAAATTTCGAAAGACGGTCGAATTTTACAACGTGGATACTACGAGAAATATTTTGGTTATTGCTTTTATATTTACAGGTTACAATATTAAAATAAATTCTATGAGCTTCTCGTAATAACGTGTCGCCTATGAAAGTGATTGGCCACCATCTTGATTTATCATTGTTTTTAGTTAGCGACGGGTCGTTCATAAGAGCACCGCAGAGAGCTCAAACCAAAATATTTGTATACCAAATTTAATTTTAATTATCTACAATGCCTTACATAAATCGATATTTACATGTGACGTGTAACCATACGTATTCTACCTTCGACTATCATATCTCATTTTTAATACCTTATTTTAAATTCAAACCCATCGCAATAGGTGAGTAGGTTTTTCGTTGAAAAGAAAAAAAAAAGAGTGCATTTCACTTGCACGCTTAAAAATAAAATAATTGATCGACCGAAATACGACGGTTCGTTTCGTGACTCCTAAAAAGCGTAATTAACGTGAAACATTCAACTTCTCGAATGGCCGGCTGTCATTAATTTGCGAATGATCCGAAAATGGGGAAAAAAAAGCGACTGGCGCAGTAACGCGATACGGCGCACTCATTATAAGACCGACGCACAGACGGCGGCTGCGCTGATAGCTCGTTAACTATTGTACAGCTCGGAGCAAGCTCGCTCTCGTCTGTCCCTATGCTGAAATATCAATTTTAAGTTATCGTCGGTCGTAAATGCTATGGCAAGTGTTTGAATATTAAGTGTTGTGGTTATTGTAGTAAACAATAGTTGCGTACACTATAATTAAACTTTTTCGAGACAATTACTGTAGTTAAAATCAATGAAAATACGCTAAAGCATAGAAGAGGAGTGGTCTTATGGATGTGGAGATAGCTTGTCGTTAGCGGAACCTCTATATGGAATCGGACGCTGTAGTCATTGCTAATAACGAAAGAACTGGATAGATAAGAGAAAGATTTTTACATGTTATTCTGTGAACACCTGTAGCACATTATAAGTTTCTGGAACTGGCCACTTACATAAACAATATTCAAAAAGTATTCACTACATTTGAAAATTGAACTCTGGCTGTAGAATGCAATTTGTTTCATTTAACTGTCAATTGTTTTCACATTGTGGCGTCTTTTTAAAAATTACGTGTCTTCATCACTATGGATTTAAGTCGTGAAAATTTTCGTAGTATGATTTTCTACGATTTTAAATGTAATTTGACAGTTCAGAAGAGCCTCGCTCGGCTTCGAACTGTTTTTGGCGATGGAGCACCATTCAAGACGACTATTTATAACTGGTTTGCAGAATTTAAGCGCGTCATGTCAATCTCAGTGACAAATTTCGTGATGGTCGCCGTCCACCGCTGTGAACAAAAAGATCGATGCTGTGCGGCGTATGATCAAAACAAACAGGCATGTGACCTACCATTAGATTCAGGCATCCTTAGGTCTAGGCATGAGACAAATACAATAAATTCTAAACAAACATTAGAGTATGAAAAAGCTGTGATCGAGGTGGATCCCATATAATTTGACTGAAGCTCGAAAAACACACCGCGTCACTTGTTTCAATACTATGCTTATCAGATTCAAGGAAGGGATGTCACATTTGGTGTGGGACATAGTAACAGGTGACAAAACATGGATTTATTGCTATGACCCCAAAAGCAAAGCAGTAATCGACTGTATGGGCTTATCGAGATGAGCCGAAACCAATCAAAGTGGAGCGCGAGCGAAGTGCCTCTAAGCAGATAATTGTTTAATTTTTTTAATAAAACTGGACACGTGGCTACTGTTGCTTTGAAAAATTAGACGTAACGTAGAACTTATGAGTAATCCTGAACACAGTGCCGACATGGCACCTTGTGATTTTTCGTTCGCAAAAATTGAGAGCCAATTACAATTACGCGGTCAATGATTTTCATCACCAGAAGAGGCTGCTAAAGAGCATAAAAAACATGTTTTCGAGGTCAATAGGATTTTAAAAATTGGTTTATTCGTATGAAAAAATTGCATTTATGCTAACGGATAGTATTTTGAGAAACAATAAATTCATTTTTGACCATTCATAGTAATTTTTTCTCGTTAATTCCAGAAATTTTCAGTGCGCCCTAAGCATACAAGTGACAAATTTAGATATGGATATACTTGACAAAAACCTGCACGTGGATTGTAAAAAGTACCTAACACTTATTTATATAGTGCATAGTTTTTATTTTTATATAAAAAATACTAAAATGATAGTCCATGATAATTTTTTAGTCCGATGCAGGCATATTTTGGAAAAGAATCAACGCTACAAATTATTTTAAATATAAAGTTGTAGATACTTTTGGAGATAGGCTGAAAACTAACAACTTCCACACAATTGACCAAAAAAAGGAGTGTTATGTTTTTACAATCAAGTGAATTTTTTACTCCAGTATAATTTGTAAACGCGTACAAGGATTGAGATTATGTGATATCTCTAGACTTCCAAGCCTCAATAACCCTAATGACCATTTTCTCGCGGCTAGCCTATGCTAGATGCAATTTCAATTAATAATAATTATATTATAGTTATAATTTATAGGTAGAAACAATGCTCGATAAAATGATCATTAATTATATAGAATTTAACGTGTAGATTTAAAACCTAAATACAAACTAATTAAATATGTCAAATTTCATATTCGCTCATACTTATCGATATTCGGTAAGTTTTTAACAACTCAAACGATAATACCATCATCACATTCTTTTGTGCTTTGAATAATATATTAGGAAATTGGTGTTACCAAAGGACATGAAAATTTATTGAAGTGATTAATGATAATTTCCAAATTAAATTTTTCAATGTTACGTATAAAACGCTTCTGTGTCATAAGCTTTATGGCTGTAATGAAACTTATAAATCATGTTTTCGAACCAAAATTGTCCCGAGTGTCGGCTAGCTGCAATAAAATTTTACACACATACAGACATTGAGTTGTTGTGTTGAAAAAATTAACTTGCAGAGTGCAAAATATGTATATTCGTGATTGGCTATTTTCTCTTTTTGGAATTATGGCCAACTAAATTTCAATAACATTAATCTTATTTCCGTCCTAAACAGTTTGACTTTTGCGTTCTTGGTTCTTTTTGAGTTGTGGTGTTTTTATTTTAGCCAATTACGTTACGTTTCAAACGTGTTGAAAACAAAATACTAATGTGATTTTGAGGATATACGAGGGGCGGCTGATAAGTCCGCGGCCTAAGGCATTAAATGAAAGAAAAGTACGAGTATTTTATTTTTATTTTTCAATATAGTCTCCCTCAAGCGAAATACATTTTTCACATCTGGTGTATAACGCTTTCAAACCGCCCAAAAAATATTCCTCTTCTTTGCAGTCAAAATGGCTTTCTACAGCCATCTTCATTTGATTGTCATCAACAAATCTACGACTACGTAACTCCTTTTTTAAATTGGAAAAAAGGAAATCTCGTCCTTGTTGAAATAAGCGAGCCCATTTTTTGACCATCGTACGAAGGCGCAGATTCCTGAAGAACTGATACCATGTCTTCAAAAATTTCTTTGGGCGTTTTTCCTTTCTCTACGAAGTATTTTATTACGGCGCTATTGGACTACAACAAAATATAAATCTATGTACACGTTGTGACAAGGTCTCTTTGTTCCTTCATCGGAGCACGGTACATAAACGTAATGATTCGTCACATAGAGTCATGGAGTAATATGCGTTTAGTCAGTGTTTCAACTCCGTACGAGTTCCACGCGTAGTCAAGTGCACCTCTCTAATAATAGTAAATATATAAAAGTGAACATAAACTTTATTTAGTTTTATTTAACAAAGCCCCCGAATAACCTACAGGCGCGATGTTCAATATTACTGAGATTTGACGATTCGGCTGACATGATGACGTTTGTGCTTCGACAGATAATTTGTTAATGACTTTAATAACGAAAGGAAGCTATATTTATACTAACAAGAAGTGTCGCAATTAGTGGTAATAGTTGTAAAATAATGAGTCATCGCTAAGTACCTTGGGCCGCGGGCTTATCAGCCGCCCCTCATAAAGAATTTAATTTAAAACATTTATTTCAATTGAATGAAGTATTGTTAAAATTGATAATGTATCATTCCATGCATGTAGATATTATTAAAGGTAAATATACACTACAAATATCGTTACAAATTGACCATTTTAATTAGCAAATAACAATAAATATGTGCAATTTTGTTTCATTACGAATATTCTCACCAATAACCCATGATACTGCAGATATTGCGACTACGTTGTAAGTATAGAACTATAGACTATACCATAGACATATATTATAGTTTTTATGCCATATGTCTATGGTTTAGTATAATCATATCACAGAGCTACAAATACTATAGACATGTTATGCGTGTTTGTATTTATTTGATTAGTAGAAATAAATTCTATAGATTTGTTTGTTAGAGAAAAGCAAAAAAAAAATAAAATAAAATAATAGCAAAAGACAGAAAAAGAGTGGAGAGCAGATTTATACCATGTTAGTCTTTTTAAACTTTTTACTTTTGAAGAGAGACGACATGATAATTACAGAAGTTTTAAACATATTATTTTGGTTTCAATCCAATGACTGTATCTATGTGACCGATCACAACGTCAAAATAAGGTTTAGGAAACATCCTGCCAACGTGGCTTGCAATAATCATGCGGATCATCATCCGATTACATATCTGCTCAGTTGAAATTTAAAACCTTTTAAAACTTTTGTTGGAAAAAGTCTGTATCAGTATCGTAATGAATGCAAAATAATATGTGGAAAAATGGAAGGGTATGTACAGAGAATCATACTAAACTGTGACAGTAATAATACCGCGTCTCTTCGACCTTCAACTACTAAGATATTCCCTATAATTAAAAATTTAGATCGTAATTTTTTGAAAACGTAGAACGTCCCTCAGTATAAATGGGGTGAGATTCGATACATGGCATCGTTATTAATAATACATCGATCGTATCATTTAGACGATAACCCACGCAGTTTTCCAAGAAACGTGACCAGTACGAAGAAATTAATGCTTTTAACAAACTATCTGATCGTGTTTGACGCGGGCACGCACATTTAATATACAAATTTAAGCCGTACGCCCCGGGAGGGGTACCGGTAACACCGTCACGATTCTCAGAAACATTCGCAGCTGCAGCGAACGGAGGGAGGGCCTCTCGTTACGATTACTCGAAACGGAGTAGAAATAATCCACAAAGGGCCTGCCTAACTTAACTGACTGCCTATTGCCTGAAGTTCAAATGCGAAAATTAGTTTGATTTTTTGGCCGAGTCTCGAATTGTGTCGTCACAGATTATCTGTTTCGAAATTAAATATTTCAGGCGACCAAGTTGAACGCCAGAAACACAGATAAGTGCATATTTATTCCGCTCAAACTTAGAAAATGTATATAACGCAGTGTTTGCATGTTGTAGCGCGCGCAGGCCGGTAGGTACTTTGTGATATATGAACGGACTTTAATATTTTATTTAAAAAATGACTTTTATATAAAACTTTTTAATTCTATAGAGAATCTTATTGAAACCCAAAATTAAAAGAAAATATATGCATATTATGAATTTTAAACTTGACTGCAAATATATAATTGTAAACTATAGACATGATTTTACATTTTTTTCTCATTATAAACGTAGGTATTCACATCTTCGTCGTCTACTTACAAAATATCCAAACCTACTAGTAAGTAGGTTTGGATGTAAGTAAGTCGGCCCTATAGTAATAGGGCCGACTATGTCACGCACTTTTAAAAATCACCCCGTTAATGACATTATAGTGACTATCAGCTCATATACAGTATACATTGTATTTCGAATATTTTAGAATAAGATCTAGAATATATGCCAGTTGTATGTAAACCTTTGTCGTCGGAGCGCGAGGCGCGGCGCGGCGGGGGCGCGGCGCGGCGCGCGGCCCAGCGCCGCAACTCCAGCCCCTCGTAGCCGTACCAGCCCAGCAGCTCGTTCATCGCCGTCTCCGCGAACTCCTGGCGACACACCACAGCCTCACGTTTATACCCACTCGTATCCGACCTACTCTCCTGAAGATGTGCCGCTTTCGAACGATTCACATTACGCATTTATTATTTATCAGTCGAAAGAATAGGAAATAAGGGCACACCTTCCCCTCTGAGCAAATTTTATATATATCGGTTCGTCACATCGACCGTTGTTCCTTGAAATGGAATTTTAATTAGTTGCAGTTATCGAAAGTTCGACCGGCGTGGGTACCGCGTGCTGAGTAATTTTTAATGGATCTAGATCGATTTAGGAAAAAATGAACTTCAAGTTTATTTACCTCCACGGATCAATTCAGATAAATTAACACTTTGCTTAGTATTTCAATAATGGTTCAACTGGTATCATTAGATGAATATCCATAGGAACAATTCAGAAAAAATCGTTCTGTAGACCACAATGGTCGAGGTTTCGCTTCGACTCGGCCGCGGTTCCCGCCGCGTCGTCGCCCGCGAGCAGCGCGCGTTTCGCGTATCGGCCGTGTTTACATTTTTTACAAGCGGCGGCTAGCCACAATCGCGAACCGAAATAATCGGGTTATTTTAATGTCGTCATATAAATATACACGCGAGTGTCTTGACCGCGATAGCGCCGCCCGGCGGTGGGCGTAAGCACTTTCTATTAGAATTTATAGGGCCACCGGTGTAGGCGACAGATTGAATTAAGCCGATGAAAATTCGGGAGACTGTCGTGTTCGACTCGAAAACTGTGCTCGGTGTAAATTCGGAAGCGTACATCAATTTAGATATATCTAAATGCATTTTTTTTTATATAATTCCCGATTGTTAGATACGTGTTCGTTGTCTCTTGTGTGTGCTTTTATAAGTGGTTAAAATATTTATTTGTCTATTGCAGTACAACGCACGAACCTTTGCCACTGTGAAGTCAGTCAAAGAAAGCGTCGCATTGGCGTAAAATAGAAATGCCTGAAAGAAGAAGAAGTCGGGTAGCTTTGTAACTGCACATCGCATCATTCGCAAACAATTCAGAGTGGTAAAGATCCGTGCGTTTTATGTACAATTCGCACACGCAATTACACCCACGTGGACACACGTATAGTGAATTCCTTTATATTTTGCATTTATGTTTTAGACTCGATCTCAGTATCGTTCTTGATAGCGGTCTCGCTTCCGTTTTCGATTTTGAGTTCGGTCTCGCTTTCAACTCCGATCTCCGTCCCGCTCCTGGTTTAAGCCTCCCGCTCTTGATTTGGATCATCAAGAATCGTGACCCAAATTGAGAGCAGAGAGAAGAGCAGCAGCTTCTATTTTCAAGTTCGATAAAATCACCACTGAGGATCTCATTCTTGCACCGAAAATACGTGTACTTCTTCTAAATTATTTTGTTATGAAACGATCTCGCTCCCGCTCTTGACCGGACGCCGGACTGAAGTTGATCTTGATGCTTCTTTAGACATTGATATTACCAATAAAGAGGACTCGGTGTGAAAAAGCAAGAAATTCGTTCTGCGGCAAAAATTAATGTATACTAAAACCTGATTCGGTAATGCACTTCTATACTTATCATGTAAATCGATTCAAATGTTTTCGATAGATAAGTGCACAAACGGACAGACAGACGAACAGAGAAATGTTGTGTATCATAACATGTAAGGATAAGAGCTGTACGTGTCGTGTACGCAAAAATGTGAAAACTTAAGTCTTATATTACACATACTGTATAACCATATTAAAAAGTAGTAGATACGGTGATTAACCTATAACATTTTATGTAAAGATATCCTTAAATATATAATTTTAAAATACACGGCTAACATACGACAATACGTGTAAACTTAACACATGTATTTTTGCAATTACTAGATGCCTTCGTTCACTGTGAGGGATATGGGTTTACTACTTGATTTCAAACAACTTGCATCGATAGGTCACAACCTGTATTTATCCTACGATGTTTCGTACTACGTTTCGTATCGTAAAATAATACCACGTTTATTACGATATATTTATATATCCTTTGGCATCTTTCGATACCGCTTGATATCTGAAATACGGTAAAGTCATATAGGTATAGAGTTTATAGTGAGCGATATTGTGAAATACGCTCTAAGATATATCTTATGCTATCTTCACCGTTAGTGATATGCTTAAGGGCGTTAGATAGAACGAAGATACTATATCATACTTATACCATTTTATCTTATGATATCTTATCTTAAAATATGTTTAATAAAATCGGCCACCACGCAATTTTACGGAACATAACACACGACAAAAACAATATGCAATTTATCTTAAAATCGTGATTACATCGTGACATAATATTTGCAAAGTTTCGGATGAAGAATTATTGCATCGCTGTGCTTTCCATACAAATAAAAAAAGTTTAAGTACATGAAAATTACCGTATAAATATTATAGATAATATATGTTTTAATTAATCATTTTATCGAACATTATAATTACCTCGTTTGTCCTTAAAGTCGATATTATCGTCCCCTAAATCGTGAATGTCTTATGCGACACCGAATAATATTTTAACGATTTTCCATTAAAACACCGCTCGAGCATTGCTCCAACACTTCCACAGCACATAGACAATAAAGTTTATATCAAAGTTAGCCAGCGAAATAGTGCTAGTAACAAAACTTATTTTTGTAGTTGTTGATCTCAAATTAGAATTTGGAAAACTTGTATTTTACAATTTGTGCTGAAGAGGAGCTAGGAGGCCTGCTCGCCACGTTTGCAAGTTTACGTTGTAATTCTTATCAGGTTAATCATCGTTATGGAAAAAAATAGGCAGTCACTGGGGACTGACTGAAAACCTAAAATTGTGAAAAGACATAGTTCTTTTTTTAGATTTTCAATTTAATTGTAATAGCAAAATTTAAAATTTAGTAATTTGTAAATTAAAATCATTAACAATTGTTTCCTTTTAACGCCCATTGGTACTTTGAGCAATGTGCTAATTTTACAATAATAAAAATTATATACAAAGTAGTGTAAATATATTAAGAAGATCCGTATTATGCAATGTACATACAACCTTCAACGACGACTGCTGACGTGTAGTAATAAGGTGTATATAATATCTTACACTTAAACTTACATTGCTTTACTTACATTCGTTACATTGCTTACATTCCGGTAAGCACAATGTATTTGTAATATTGTACACAGGTCGCTGGGCGTACGAAAATTAATAGCATGTCGGTGACGTAAAGTCAAAGATTTTTCTCATACAAAAATTACTTAGCGACCCTAAAGTAGTTTTCACTTCGAAATCTTTAGAACATATTATTTCGAGTCTGCGTATTCGAGTTAAGTAAAATAAGGTTTTATTTTGTTGTAGGCAGGGATGGAAAATGGACCTATTATGTTCGAGAGCCTTAGCATAAAATTATTTTTATTGTAATCTAATAAGAACCTTAAGTTAAGCACGTCATTGAAAAATACTATAGTTTTGTATTAGAAGAAAAATATCGGGGATGGTTGATTAGAAGCGGTTGCACTTACAAATTCGTATCCAGTCTCAAATTTTTCAAGGTCTTATTGGCATAACAAATAAGAAAATAAGCCAAAATCATGTTGTTTTCAATGTCATATTTTGTAACAATTGCAGTAAATTACAATAGCTTGAAAGATTACAAAAACGGCGAATTGCAAAAGATAAAAACGCTAGTTTCTAAATTAAATACAAAATTTGACAGTGATTGTAACAGTGAGTGACAGATAGTCTGCAAATATTTCGGTTAACAATTACGAATTGTGTTTTTTATTCTCATGCAACCCGCTTTAAGATTGAAATAATTATTATGATGCGCATACATACTATTACCGCTTCACTTTACTACACTAATTTTACTCTAAAGATTAATTCGAAACAATAAAAATATACAAACAAATTATTCAATACTGTAATTAAAATTTATTTTGAATGTTATCAAGTTTCTGACAAGGTATAATGTCGTATAAATTACGAATACGCTTATTACTGCTTCGAGGTTTCCCAAAATAATTTTATTAATAAGTACAAACTTAACAAATACTCAATACCTATGGAAATTAATATTATGATACAATTTTCCTTGAAACTGGCGTAATGAGTTGAAAGGGTTGCCATGTTGAAAGTCCTCTCATAATGATAACATATTTATGGTAAAAAATTGAATTCTGTACGTACAGCTTTTAAAATCGTAATGTATGGAATCTAACCAAGATGTAATGGACGAGCCATCACAAAGATTATATATTGTAGTAGTTGAGTTATGTTTGGGTGACATCCGGGCTCCGTGCTTAAATTCGCGAATGTGAGTTCGCGTTGTAGTTCAGATTTGATTGTTGAATATTGCAAGCCGAGACGGTAAAACAGTAGAGAGTCAATGAGAATAGGGAGTAGAGTGTGAGGAAGTATAAAGTAGACGAGGGCTGACGCCCAAGTACAAAAGCCTCGGTAGTAATAGAAAGTGGATTGTTGAATGCGAAAAACTGAGTATACATATAATTCGTAAGCATATATATTGCAGAACCGAGCAAATAAACGTAATGGTGTTTCCCTTGTCCTTTATTGAAGAGTTGAAGTCCTGGACATCATCAAAAGTCCCGAAGGGTACCGTTTGACCTACGATTTACATTATCTGCATATAGTACATATGAAATTAGCAGTCACTAAATAGGAAAAAAAAACTATTTTGGTTCAATTTAGACTGCGCAGCGAAAAAACCAAATTGAATTGTTTTGTTGTTGTATTTGTATGTTTTTGCTCAGACGGTCTTCTCCTACAGTGTCTTTATTATTATAATTTGAAGGGTTCGGTCATCGAGATATCC